>CM064559.1:763687-953687 GCA_032716605.1 Paralithodes platypus
AGAATGCAAGGCCGAATTAAGTTACCCATTAACTCACCTATTTAATAATTCACTAGCTTTAGGCTTAGTTCCTGATTCATGGAAGCTCGCAAATATAATTCCGATATTTAAAAAAGGTGATAAGTCCATAGCATCAAATTACCGTCCTATTAGTCTCACGTCAATTATAGGGAAATTGCTAGAATCAATTATTGCCAGGAAAATTAGAAATCACTTAGATATGTTCAAGTTAATAAAACCCTCTCAACATGGTTTCACTCCAGGACGATCCTGCCTAACAAATTTACTCAGTTTTTTCTCCGAGGTTTATGAAGCGGTAGATAACGACTAGTCATATGATATAGTTTACTTAGACTTCAGTAAGGCCTTTGATAAAGTTCCACATGAAAGGCTGTTAAGGAAGATAGAAGGACATGGTATTGGGGGGATGCTACTCAAGTGGATTAAGTTAGTCATCGCTGATTGGTAGGAAACAGAGAGTTAGTATAAATGGTGTAAAATCGGACTGGGGATTAGTTAAAAGTGGGGTCCCCCAAGGGTCGGTTTTGGGGCCCCTTTTGTTCATTATCTACATAAATGATCTTGACTCAGGCATAAAGAGTAGGATCAGTAAATTTGCTGATGATACTAAAATAGGTAGGATAATATAGTCAGCTAGCGACAGGGAATGTCTTCAAAATGATCTCGATCACTTGCACGAGTGGTCCATAAATTGGCAGATGAGTTTCAATGTAGACAAATGTAAGGTATTATGGATTGGAAATAGTAATTTAGATGCTAAATACAAACTAGACAATGTAGAATTGGATAACTCAGAGTGTGAGAAGGATCTGGGGGTGCTCGTTAGTAATGATCTGAAACCCAGAAAACAGTGTATAAGTGTTAGGAATCGGGCAAATAGAATTCTAGGATTCATATCTAGTAGTGTTAGCAACAGGACGGCTGAAGTTTTCTTAAAACTATACTTAGCTCTAGTAAGACCCCATTTAGACTATGCTGTTCAATGTTGGTGCCTTTATTATAGAATGGATATCGACCCTTTAGAGGCAGTCCAAAGAAGAATGACCAAAAAGATACATAATATTAGAATTTATCGTATGAGGAGAGGTTGAAAGTCATAGGCCTGCACTCACTAGCGAGACGAAGATGTAGGGGACACATGATAAGAGGTATTTAAATGGATAAAAGGTTTAAATAAGGGCGATATAGATGAGGTATTAAAGCTAAAGAACGGCGACATAACCCGCTCAAATGGTTTCAAGTTAGATAAGTTTAGATTTAGGAAAGATATAGGAAAGCACTGGTTTGGAAATAGAGTTGTTAACATGTGAAATGCAATGCCCAGAACAGTAATTAGCTCAGAAACAGTTGAAAGCTTTAAGCATAAGTTGGATTCCCATATGGGTGATATGGGCTGGGTGTGAATGGGAGCTGCTTCATGTGGGACGCATGGCCATATGCAGTTTCCCGCGATCTTATGACCTTATGTTGTTATGTAATTGGGGTTGGGTGTGACAGGGATCTGCCTTGTGTGGGCCGATCGGCTTTTTGAAGACTCCCATTTTCTTATGTTCTTATGTTCTTATATTTATGGTAATAGGGATACGGTGGCAGCATTACTACTACTTAAATAATAATAATAATAAAGGAGGTAAATCAGAGTTTACATTATATTAATGGTAATAGGGATACGGTGGCAGCATTACTACTACTTAAATAATAATAGTAATAAAGGAGGTAAATCAGAGTTTACATTCACTGAGAGGATCTACCAGAATAAACCAGTTCATCAATAATAATAGTAATAAAGGTGGTAAATCAGAGTTTACATTCACTGAGAGGATCTACCAGAATAAACCAGTTCATCAATAATAATAGTAATAAAGGTGGTAAATCAGAGTTTACATTCACTGAGAGGATCTACCAGAATAAACCAGTTCATCAATAATAATAGTAATAAAGAAGGTAAATCAGAGTTTACATTCACTGAGAGGATCTACCAGAATAAACCAGTTCATCAATAATAATAGTAATACAGGTGGTAAATCAGAGTTTACATTCACTGAGAGGATCTACCAGAATAAACCAGTTCATCAATAATAATAGTAATAAAGGTGGTAAATCAGAGTTTACATTCACTGAGAGGATCTACCAGAATAAACCAGTTCATCAATAATAATAGTAATAAAGAAGGTAAATCAGAGTTTACATTCACTGAGAGGATCTACCAGAATAAACCAGTTCATCAATAATAATAGTAATACAGGTGGTAAATCAGAGTTTACATTCACTGAGAGGATCTACCAGAATAAACCAGTTCATCAATAATAATAGTAATACAGGTGGTAAATCAGAGTTTACATTCACTGAGAGGATCTACCAGAATAAACCAGTTCATCAATAATAATAGTAATAAAGAAGGTAAATCAGAGTTTACATTCACTGAGAGGATCTACCAGAATAAACCAGTTCATCAATAATAATAGTAATAAAGAAGGTAAATCAGAGTTTACATTCACTGAGAGGATCTACCAGAATAAACCAGTTCATCAATAATAATAGTAATACAGGTGGTAAATCAGAGTTTACATTCACTGAGAGGATCTACCAGAATAAACCAGTTCATCAATCAACCAAACAACAATATAACAAATGTTAACCCCTTAAGTTAACAACAATTAAAGTTCCTTACACTGCTGGGCATAAACTCCAAACTCGGTTGTTTCGCTAAGCAAAACCCAAACTCTCTACACTAATAATATTACTGCCAGGCCCAATTATGCTTACCGAAAGGGTTTGTACAAAACCTATACTGTGATAAATAAAACTACAATTCAGATATATATATTTGAAATGTGTGATTATATTATGTCTATTCCGAATATAGTTTGCAAATAATCATATTATGTATCATATACATTGCTAAAAACCAGTGTTCGTTTGACTATAAATCCACTTGTCCATATTTGGCCACTTTCCAATATATACCGTATTCACACGTCATTATGGCTTCTGTCCCTATGGTGTGGGGCAGAAAGGCTCAAGAAAATATTGTTAGGCGTGTGTGTATAATGGGTTAAATAATTAACGATAAAATACGTCAGAATACATTAACAAATGGAGGGAAGTAGAGTTATATCATTTACCTGTTAACTACTGCTGTCTCATAAGCTTTATTTAAGGGAAGATTGTCACTTTAGGTTTTTTTTTGCGAACCCTCTCCCTCATGTTTAGCCCCATTAGTCTTGAGATTTTAAGATGTTAACCCCTGTAGTTTGACGATTTTAAGACATTTCGCCCATTGATGTCAATTAGAGGACCTTCCGTGCCATTTAGGCGTAGATTTTTTCCTGGTGAGCGATAGCGAGCCAGTGATTTAGGAGGAGCCGGCCTTTGGCTGGGAAATTTTTCTACCGAATAGTGTACACATTTATCTCGAAGGGGGGTGTTGGGGGTATAACTGTTTAAGCTTTATAGAGGTTTAGGGACCAAACTAAAACAAATAATATGTATCGGTAATAATAACTAATATAGGGTGCCCTTAAATAATTGTGCACATCGTTCCTTGCAAGTAGTAGTGTTGCTGGAGCGTAACGGCAGTGGTCAGGTTACTATATCTGATGATCCAGGTTCCAGGACAGGCACGGGTCAAGTTTCATTATTTGTAGTATATATTTACATTTATGTGTTGGGTTTAAAGAAGCGAAAGTGGATGATGGGTTGATCATTATTTATGATTATTTTATTTAACACAATTTTGGACAATTATTATATTTTATATATTACATTGGTTAAGGTGGATGCACTTGCTTTTTCTCCCTCTTGTTTAGCCCCACTAGCTTTAAGATTTTAAGACGTTCGTTCTATTAGTTTGGCGATTTTAAGACCTTTCGCCTCATTTTGTTGTCAAGATATAGACGTTTCATGATTTTTAGGTGTCTATTTTTTCCCTGGCGAGCGATAGCAAGCCTGTAATTCCAGGGCCGGGAAATATATAATTATTTCGTGAAGCAGGGTCTAAGGGGTGTTTGTTAAAGCTTGATGGAGGTCCAACGAGGATACTCTAACAAACAAAATTATATAAAGATAAATATACCATAAAAATATACATTACACTCTTAATGTTTTAGGCTAGCAAGATTATTTTGGATATAATATAAGATAGTTTGTTGCTAACTATATTTTACGTTCGTTAAGGGGGGTGACCTGTTTTTGTTCTGTCCTTTTCTATCTTTCTCTGGCTTGTATCCATTTGGCCCCATTCAGCCTACTGTTTTAAGACGTTTATCCCCCTCCAGATGTAAAATTTTTACTGGTGAGCGGTAGCGAGCCAGAATATTTTGTTTATTTTTCTTTGACAGCAGGCTAAATTTTGTACATTTTTCGATAGAAAAATGTCTCCGGCGAAGCCGGATTTCTTCATATAATGCTGGCTCGCTATCGCTCGCCAGGAAGAAATCGACACCTAGATGGGGATAAACGTCTTAAAATAGTTGGCTGAATGGGGCCGAATGGATACAAGCCAGAGAAAGAGAGAAAAGGACAGAAATAACAAAAAACAGGTCACCCCCCTTAATAGCCTATACTTTCAATAAAACAGGTGACCCCCCTTAATAGCCTATACTTTCAATAACACAGGTGACCCCCCTTAATAGCCTATACTTTCAATAACACAGGTGACCCCCCTTAATAGCCTATACTTTCAATAACACAGGTCACCCCCCTTAATAGCCTATACTTTCAATAAAACAGGTGACCCCCCTTAATAGCCTATACTTTCAATAACACAGGTGACCCCCCTTAATAGCCTATACTTTCAATAACACAGGTGACCCCCCTTAATAGCCTATACTTTCAATAACACAGGTGACCCCCCTTAATAGCCTATACTTTCAATATTTCATATCATTACAACCTGCTTAGGCCTACTGTAGTCTATTTAATCTTACATAAATTAACACTATGACACTATCTACTAGGCTATACGTTGGTCAAGTTAGAATAATGTACCTATGTCTGGGCATTTAGTTAATTATAGAGATAAGCTACCTTACACAATATATTCCTTCTTATCTCTGTTGTTTATAATTACAGGGTGATTACAATGATGTATTGTATAATGGCATCATGAATAATGTAGGCATATAGCCTACCACTCCTGGATAAACTCGGTCAATATTTGTACAGGGGAATAGTAATGACATTTTGGCGCATCAAGTTATTAGTTTTAACAATGTTAGTAAGGTTTTAGAATATCCATCACCATATTATGTTTAAGGGGGGTCACCTGATTTTGGTTATTTCTGTCCTTTTCTTTCTTTCTCTGGCTTGTATCCATTCGGCCCCATTCAGCCTACTGTTTTAAGACGTTTATCCCCCTCCAGATGTAAAATTTTTACTGGTGAGCGGTAGCGAGCCAGAATATTTTGTTTATTTTTCTTTGACAGCAGGCTAAATTTTGTACATTTTTCGATAGAAAAATGTCTCCGGCGAAGCCGGATTTCTTCATATAATGCTGGCTCGCTATCGCTCGCCAGGAAGAAATCGACACCTAGATGGGGATAAACGTCTTAAAATAGTTGGCTGAATGGGGCCGAATGGATACAAGCCAGAGAAAGAGAGAAAAGGACAGAAATAACAAAAAACAGGTCACCCCCTTAATAGCCTATACTTTCAATACAACAGGTGACCCCCTTAATAGCCTATACTTTCAATAAAACAGGTCACCCCCCTTAATAGCCTATACTTTCAATAAAACAGGTGACCCCCCTTAATAGCCTATACTTTCAATAACACAGGTGACCCCCCTTAATAGCCTATACTTTCAATAAAACAGGTCACCCCCCTTAATAGCCTATACTTTCAATAACACAGGTGACCCCCCTTAATAGCCTATACTTTCAATAACACAGGTGACCCCCCTTAATAGCCTATACTTTCAATAAAACAGGTGACCCCCCTTAATAGCCTATACTTTCAATAACACAGGTGACCCCCCTTAATAGCCTATACTTTCAATAACACAGGTGACCCCCCTTAATAGCCTATACTTTCAATAAAACAGGTGACCCCCCTTAATAGCCTATACTTTCAATAACACAGGTGACCCCCCTTAATAGCCTATACTTTCAATAAAACAGGTCACCCCCCTTAATAGCCTATACTTTCAATAACACAGGTGACCCCCCTTAATAGCCTATACTTTCAATAACACAGGTGACCCCCCTTAATAGCCTATACTTTCAATAAAACAGGTCACCCCCCTTAATAGCCTATACTTTCAATAACACAGGTGACCCCCCTTAATAGCCTATACTTTCAATAACACAGGTGACCCCCCTTAATAGCCTATACTTTCAATAAAACAGGTCACCCCCCTTAATAGCCTATACTTTCAATAAAACAGGTCACCCCCCTTAATAGCCTATACTTTCAATAAAACAGGTCACCCCCCTTAATAGCCTATACTTTCAATAACACAGGTGACCCCCCTTAATAGCCTATACTTTCAATAAAACAGGTGACCCCCCTTAATAGCCTATACTTTCAATAACACAGGTGACCCCCCTTAATAGCCTATACTTTCAATAAAACAGGTCACCCCCCTTAATAGCCTATACTTTCAATAAAACAGGTGACCCCCCTTACTAGCCTATACTTTCAATAACACAGGTGACCCCCCTTAATAGCCTATACTTTCAATAAACCAGGTCACCCCCCTTAATAGCCTATACTTTCAATAAAACAGGTGACCCCCCTTAATAGCCTATACTTTCAATAACACAGGTGACCCCCCTTAATAGCCTATACTTTCAATAAAACAGGTCACCCCCTTAATAGCCTATACTTTCAATAAAACAGGTGACCCCCTTAATAGCCTATACTTTCAATAGCACAGGTGACCCCCCTTAATAGCCTATACTTTCAATAAAACAGGTGACCCCCCTTAATAGCCTATACTTTCAATAAACCAGGTCACCCCCCTTAATAGCCTATACTTTCAATATTTCATATCATTACAACCTGCTTAGGCCTACTGTAGTCTATTTAATCTTACATAAATTAACACTATGACACTATCTACTAGGCTATACGTTGGTCAAGTTAGAATAATGTACCTATGTCTGGGCATTTAGTTAATTATAGAGATAAGCTACCTTACACAATATATTCCTTCTTATCTCTGTTGTTTATAATTACAGGGTGATTACAATGATGTATTGTATAATGGCATCATGAATAATGTACCTATGTCTGGGCATTTAGTTAATTATAGAGATAAGCTACCTTACACAATATATTCCTTCTTATCTCTGTTGTTTATAATTACAGGGTGATTACAATGATGTATTGTATAATGGCATCATGAATAATGTAGGCATATAGCCTACCACTCCTGGATAAACTCGGTCAATATTTGTACAGGGGAATAGTAATGACATTTTGGCGCATCAAGTTATTAGTTTTAACAATGTTAGTAAGGTTTTAGAATATCCATCACCATATTATGTTTAAGGGGGGTCACCTGATTTTGGTTATTTCTGTCCTTTTCTTTCTTTCTCTGGCTTGTATCCATTCGGCCCCATTCAGCCAACTATTTTAAGACGTTTATCCCCATCTAGGTGTCGATTTCTTCCTGGCGAGCGAGCGAGCCAGCATTATATGAAGAAATCCGGCTTCGCCGGAGAAATTTTTCTATCGAAAAATGTACACAATTTAGCCTGCTGTCAAACAAAAATAAAAAAATATACTGGCTCGCTACCGCTCACCAGTAAAAAATTGACACCTGGATGGGGATACACGTCTTAAAACAGTAGGCTAAATGGGGCCAAATGGATAAAAGCCAGAGAAAGATAGAAAAGGACTGAACAAAAACAGGTCACCCCCCTTAAGAAGGACCTCTCATTGTTACTATAATAATAATGTTGTTTTATTATGTTTAAGAAGGACCTCTCATTGTTACTATAATAATAATGTTGTTTTATTATGTTTATGTTTAAGGGGAGGTGTGGTGGAATGGTCATGCCACTGGATTGGTAATCCAATGGACCCGGGTTCAAATCCCGATATGTCAATGGGAAGATATTATTGGGATTGAATTTGTGATGTACCTAGTATCAGTGCATTACCACAAAGCCCACCGAAACGTCAAAAAAGTACCCTCATTGTTCCCTGATTAAATAACACTGTATGAATATTCCCATATTCAAAATATGTTACAGGGGGACAATGCCTAGTGAGTTCACTGCTCAATAGGTGGCGTTCTGAGAGTGAGGGTCTGAGTCTGGAGGGTGAGACGGTGAAGCACTTGAGCGAAGCAACCGGCCGCTTCAGAGATGGAGCTGCTTCGAGCCATGATGGTTGCTTCACATGTCTCACTCCCCAGACTGGAACAAGACCTCACGGGCTTCACCGTGTTGAGCGGTGGAATGTACAGGCTCTCAGCCTATGCCCGAGAGGGAGTAGTTGGAATATAGAAAAAAAAGAAAAAAAAAGAAAAAAAAGAAGGACCTCTCATTGTTACTATAATAATAATGTTGTTTTATTATGTTTAAGAAGGCCCTCTCATTGTTACTATAATAATAATGTTGTTTTATTATGTTTAAGAAGGACCTCTCATTGTTACTATAATAATAATGTTGTTTTATTATGCTTAAGAAGGACCTCTCATTGTTACTATAATAATAATGTTGTTTTATTATGCTTAAGAAGGACCTCTCATATTTACTATAATAATAATGTTGTTTTTATTATGTTTAAGAAGGACCTCTCATTGTTACTATAATAATAATGTTGTTTTATTATGTTTAAGAAGGACCTCTCATTGTTACTATAATAATAATGTTGTTTTATTATGCTTAAGAAGGACCTCTCATTGTTACTATAATAATAATGTTGTTTTTATTATGTTTAAGAAGGACCTCTCATTGTTACTATAATAATAATGTTGTTTTTATGGACAGAGAGACTAGTGAATCAAGAGTCAAAATAATATCTTAATATTGAGTAACTGAACTGTATACTGACTATAGGTAACACAGTGCAGTATAACCAATAATACTGACTATAGGTAACACAGTGCATTATAACCAATAATACTGACTATAGGTAACACAGTGCAGTATAACAAATAATACTGACTATAGGTAACACAGTGCAGTATAACAAATAATACTGACTATAGGTAACACAGTGCAGTATAACCAATAATACTGACTATAGGTAACACAGTGCAGTATAACCAATAATACTGACTATAGGTAACACAGTGCAGTATAACCAATAATACTGACTATAGGTAACACAGTGCAGTATAACCAATAATACTGACTATAGGTAACACAGTGCAGTATAACCAATAATACTGACTATAGGTAACACAGTGCAGTATAACCAATAATACTGACTATAGGTAACACAGTGCAGTATAACCAATAATACTGACTATAGGTAACACAGTGCAGTATAACCAATAATACTGACTATAGGTAACACAGTGCAGTATAACCAATAATACTGACTATAGGTAACACAGTGCAGTATAACCAATAATACTGACTATAGGTAACACAGTGCAGTATAACCAATAATCATCAATCAATGAAACTGTGTTACTTACTGAGCCATTTAAGGTGTTTCAGTTGTTGTAGGACTGGTAACCTGGCGGCTTGACTGTCGTTGCTCACAGCCAAGCACAGCTCTGTGATGTTGTTGCAGGATAGTGATGAAGACACTGCATCAGACAGCTGACCCATGAACTCCTTCAGGCCACCCCTGTTATTATTGTATATTGGTTAAATGTACAGTTGCCTTCAGTATTCCCTAGACACTGGATACAAATTGTATTGAACATAGATGAGATACATTGCTTTATTGTGGTTCAAAAGTTTCACAGGTTATCTTACATTATTCAATATGTTCTCAGTGTCCGTGGACTATTGAAGGTAATTGTACAGTTGGCCATATTAATTTCAATACACTCCCTGGTTTTACGTATGAAAGTAAAAATAGAATGATTGTATTAGGATTGCCGATTCCTGTGAAGTACTGGTACACTTGTATAGGTAATTAATGTTGTAAGTCAATCACTCAATTATTTTTATATCCAGACATAAAATTACGGCGTGTATCCAATATTGAAGTGGGTAAATGTACCTCTCTTACAAGCAAGTTATCATGTACTAGTACACTACATAAACTGTAGACTACATACCTCTTGGTAATCAACCACCTATATATATATATAGCATTTATATATATATATATATATATATATATATATATATATATATATATATATATATATATATATATATATATATATATATATATATATATATATATATATATATATACTCCCGGGTGGGATCGAACCTCCGACATGCAGAACGAGTGTCCAAGCGTACATGTATTTGTGAGATATACTTGATATGATATATATATATATAGGCTATATACTGTATATATAATTATGTCTGGATTGGGTGGGGGAAAACACAGGAAAGAGCTTTAATTAGTTATTCTATAACTTGTTTGGCTATGGACAACCCATCTTCAGAAAGACTAACACAGTAGGAGAAATTGCCGTTCTTAGATAAGGTAATTTGAAAAAGGACCTAAAAAGGCGAAATTTTCTGTATATAGGAAGCCCACAAAAAAAGATGACTTCATTCACTAACTCTCGGCCCATAGTGAAAGAACTTAGTCAAGTGTGGTAATTGTTTTTATCTTGAGAGCTTACAGAATATGTAGCAATGAATTTATACAGGAAGAAATATAATACATAGTGTCTACCTTTAGGAAATTGTGCTACCCTAAAGGATTTCTACTAAGACTAAACACTATAGTAGTAAATATAATAAACAGAAAGACTAAACACTATAGTAGTAAATATAATAAACAGAAAGACTAAACACTATAGTAGTAAATATAATAAACAGAAAGACTAAACACTATAGTAGTAAATATGATAAACAGAAAGACTAAACACTATAGTAGTAAATATAATAAACAGAAAGACTAAACACTATAGTAGTAAATATAATAAACAGAAAGACTAAACACTATAGTAGTAAATATAATAAACAGAAAGAGGGAACAAATACAAATATAGAGAGCACGAATGGTAAGAGTGATACTGAGAGATATATGTGTGTACCTAACTCAAAATATGCCTGTGTAATAAATAAAAGCCTAATGAAAACTGGTATAAAATTGCGACATTAGGTGGTGAAAGAATAGGTGAAATAGCAAAGAGAAAGAAACACCAGATTGTCAACAGAAAAAGTGCAATGTGTAATATACCTTGTAAGATTTGTAAAATGGAATATATAGGAGAAACAGGACAAGGTAATAGGGGGGTGACCTGTTTTTGTTCTGTCCTTTTCTATCTTTCTCTGGCTTGTATCCATTTGGCCCATTCACCCTACTGTTTTAAGACGTTTATCCCCATCCAGGTGTCAATTTCTTACTGGTGAGCGGTAGCGAGCCAGCATATTTTTTATTTTTGTTAGACAGCAGGCTAAATTTTTAAATTTTTCGATAGAAAAATGTCTCCGGCGAAGCCGGATTTTTTCATATAATGCTGGCTCGCTATCGCTCGCCAGGAAGAAATCGACACCTTGATGGGGATAAATGTCTTAAAACAGTAGGCTGAATGGGGCAGAATAGATACAAGCCAGAGAAAGAGAGAAAAGGACAGAAATAACAAAAAGCAGGTCACCCTCCTTAACGAAAAGAATAGATGAACACAAGACAGATGTAAAAAGACACAGAACTTCAAACTCCCTGGTCCTACATACAGATAGTCACAAACATCTGCCGAAATGGGAGGAAGCAAAAGATATAAGGATAGGCTTAAATACAACTATGAGAAGAACAATAGAAACCGCCTACATAACTAAACAAGAAGTGACCAACCATAGGGAGGGATTTGTCAGGTGGTCAGTACATGCGGCAAATATAGCTCTGAGATCAAAGGTTGGAAAGGTCAAGTTGAATTTCGGACATTATTAGGTAATAAAGAACAAACAAATACTCACCATATGGCAGTACTGGTCTATGTTGCCAATAAGGAATTTCCACAATTTTGTATATATATATGTGAGCAAATCCAATCTGTGTTAGTCTCTCTGAAAGTGAGTTGTCCATAGCCCGAAACGTTAGCAAATATAGAATCAAAGCTTTTTCCTGTGTTTTCCTCCACTCAATCCATATACTTGGCAATATGAATCATCCATATATATATATATATATATATATATATATATATATATATATATATATATATATATAATATTTATATATATATATATATATATATATATATATATATATATATATATATATACAGTATATATATATATATACAGTATATATAGTAGTGGATTCAAATATAGCATTTATAGGAAGCCAACTAATGTATAATCTTGTGTTCATTATCACTCCTCACACCATGATAAAGTCAAACATTCAGTTTTCTCGTACATTTTTCTGCAAACCTTTCGAATTAATTTTATAGTCCAGACATTTTAGATGACGATATTCAATGCATAGCCTATAATATGATACAGGTCTATCTTTCAATCTATTGCCTGACGCCGTGATCCCCGAAGAGGTGGCCACGAACGAAACGCCCCCATGCATCTCTGTCCCCAGTCAATCGATGCCCCTCCTCCCAACCAGCACCACCTTCATCCATATACTTCTTCACTCCATCCTTCCACCTCTCATTCGGGTTACCTCTCGCTCTGTCTTTCCACCTCACTCTTGTACACTCTCGTAGTCATTCTCTCGCTTCCTATACGTTCCACATGGCCGAACCATCTCAAGGTTTTCCTTTTCACACTTTCCAGCACATTTACATCCACACCACACCTCTCTCGTACTTCCTCATTTGTCTGTCTATCCCTCCATGTAACTCCACACACACTTCTCAGGTAACTTATTTCCACCCCTCTCACTCTTGGTTTGGGTCTTTTCACAACGTCCATACTTAGCTCCCGTAAGTCAATGTCGGGATTATCACATTATCATGCAAGGACATCTTTACTTCCATGCAGACCACCCTATTTCTTGTTAAGCCTACTGCTCTCAGTATTCCTACAACACTCTTCCCCTGTTGCACCCTCTCCCGCACGTCTTCATCCATACTCAACACACTGCCCACATTCTTAAATGATCTGACATTCTCCGAAGCCTGACTGTTCAAATTCACCTCACACTCTGTGGTTGCACCGCTTTTAAAGACCATAGCCTTGCTCTTCCCCCCATTTATATTCAGATTCCGTTTTTCACACAGTTCCAAACATATTTACCAGCCCCTGCAACTCCCATTCACTATCACTCACTAGAACAGTTACTGTATCATCAGCAAACAACAGTACAGGCAACTTCCACTCATTTCCTTCCCTTATCAGAGGTACACCATCATCCACTGCTCTTCCTTGTATTTATTCAATGACTCCATCCATATATATATTGAACAACCATGGAAATAATACATACCCTTGCTTCAACCCAACATTCAGATCAAAGAACTCGCTCTGCTCATTCTCCACATGTCTAACGTCTTCCCTTCATGCTGGGATTTTGTTTTATCTTTTTCTATGTGAGTGAAGGAGACAAAAGGCAGAACTGCCTGTGTCATGTGCCTACCCCAGAGTTGAAAGAGTGACAGGGCTAAAATCAAGGGACGCTCGAGCCAAACTGCATGGACACACGGAGTTTGAAGCAATTTAAGTCATAGGAAGAGGGAAAGACTGATTCAAGGAGAGAGTTCCAGAGCTCAGCAGTTGAATAGAAGAAAGACTGAGAATAACGTTTCACTCTTGGGTTGGATAGTTGCACATAGTAGGGGTGGGGTTCTGTTGCAAGACGGGTAATACGTACCCTACGTAGAGGAGGTGGTATACACTGGGAAAGCTCTGAGGAACATTGGTTATTATAATCGCAATAGAATAGCGAAAGAGATGCAACATTGCGGCCAAGAGAGAGAGATTGCAGAGAGTTGGTGAGTGGGCGGGAGTTAATGATACGAAAGGCTTTCCTTTCTACTTTGTCTAGGAGTGCGGTGTGAGAGGATCCTCCCCACACATGTGAACAATACTCAATACAAGGACGCACTGTGCCCCTGTACAAAGCAAGAAGCTGTGCAGGGGTAAAGAACCACTTGAGGCGGTTGAGCACACCCAGCTTCTGTGAGGCTGCCTTACCAAGACTGGAAATATGGTCCTTATAAGAAAGAGCAGAAGAAAAAGAGACACTGAGAATATTGAGAGAAGATGAAGGATTCATTTTTGTATTGTTGAAGCATAAGGGAGTTCTGAACGGGTAGTAAGATGAAGAAATTTGGGTTTGGAAGCATTAAGGGGAGATTTCCACTTGAGGGATTTTTTTCTTGACTCCTTTCTCCCTCATGTTTAGCCCCATTGCTTTTCTAATTTTAAGACGTTCGCCCATTATTTTGACGATTGTAAGAACCTTCGACCCATTTCTGTCAATTATAAGAGCTTTCGTGTCATTTAGGTGTCGATTTTATCCTGGTGAGCGATAGCGAGCCTGTAATTTAAGAGGAACCGGCTTTCAGCCGGGACATTTTTCTACCGAAATATGTACAAATTTATCTTGAAAGGGGCTCAAGGAGGTGTAATCTTAAGCTTGATGGATATCTAGAGACCAAACTAAAAACCTCCCCTTAAAGGTAACAAAGTTTTCGAATTGGAAATGGTAGTTAGATAAGAAGATAAGTGTTGCATGGCTTCATTACGTTTACTTTTGAGGGACTGCTGGATGGGGCGTTCAGGAAAACTAATTGAGTAGTGTAAGGTAGAGTTGTCTGCGTATGAATAGATGGAACTGGAGGTACAGTTGAGAAGATAATTTATGAAAATTAGAAAGAGAATGGGAGATAGGAAAGAGCCCTGAGGAACACCGGAGTTGATAGGATGAGGAAGTGAGCGATGGCTGTCCACAACCACCGCTATGGAACGGCCGGAAAGAAAATTAGAGACAAAGTCACAGATGGAGGGATAGAAACCGATGGAGGGTAGTTTAGAAATCAAAGATTTGTGTCAGACTGAATCGAATGCCTTCGATATGTCTAGTGCAATTGAAAAGGTCTCACCAAAGTCCCGAAAGGAGGATGACCAAGAGTTAGTAAAATATGAAAGAAGATCACCAGTAGAGCGACTTTTAAGGAAGCCATACTGGCGATCTGAGAGTAGTTTATGAGAAGAAACATGCTTAAGAAATTTGGAAGCAAGAATAGTTTAAAAAATATTAGAGATACAAGAGATGAGAGCAATTGGACAATAGTTGAAGGGTTGAGAGCGATCACCCTTCTTTGGGACAGGTTGAATGAGAGCAAACTTCCAGCATGAAGGGAAGACGTTAGAGGAGAGACAGAGACAAAAGAGTTTGCCTAAGCAGGGAGCCAGCAGGAGGAACACCGTCCAGACTGTACGCCTTCTTAGTATAAGCCCATAAAGGGTAGAAAGTATATCTTTAGAAGAGATTATGATATTAGGAATAAGTAGGGGAGATGGGGGAGGGGAGAGGGGGGGTGAAAAGGGAGGAATCACACCGGAATCATTCAAGGTTGAGTTTCTAGCAAAAGTTTGAGCGAAGAATTCAGCTTTGTCAGAGGAAGAAGTGATGGTTATACCATTAGAGTAGAAAAGGGGAGGGAAAGACGAGGAAGACAAATTGTTGGAGAGGTTTTTGGCTAGATGCCAGAAAGCTTGCGAAGAGCTAGAGTTGGATAGTTCAGTGCTTCCAGGCAGAAACATAAGAAGAGTGAGATTCTTGAGTCTTAAGGCATCGGTACCGTTTGAATGCTTCCACTTTGTTGCGGACAGCAGTAGAACAAGCGTGAGTAAACCAAAAAAAATTGCATTAGACTGAGAGAAAGTAAATGGAATGTATGCTTCCATGCCCGAGAGGATTACCTCGGTAATGCGTTCAGCACTCTCCGAGGGTCACCGGCCATGGAAGCAAAAGTTTTCTCTCATTCATCATGTCCCAAAGAAGGGTGACCGCTCTCAACCCTCCAACTATCTTCAATTGCTCTCATCTCCTGTACTCTCTAAAGTTTTTTTAAACTATTCTTGCTTTCAAATTTCTTGATCATTTCTCTTCTCATAATCTACTCTCAGATCGCCAGTATGGCTTCCTCAAGGGTCGCTCTACTGGTGATCTTCTTTCATATCTTACTAACTCTTGGTCATCCTCCTTTCTGGACTTCGGTGAGACCTTTTCTATTGCACTAGACGTATCAAAGGCCTTCGATAGAGTCTGGCACACATCTTTAATTTCTAAACTACCCTCCTTTGGTTTCTAACCCTCTATCTGTGCCTTTGTCTCTAATTTCCTAGGGCGATAGTCATTAGGAGATGATGAGGCAGTATTTCCCTTTGGAATAGGAGTGATACTAGCCTTACGCCAGCAAAGAGGAAAACTACCTGATTTCAAGAGCAACCTAAACACCACGGCCAATTTAGGTGCCAAGACCACTGCAACCTTTTTAACCCGTACAGCCCCGGCCGGTTTTATTATTTTTGCGCACCAGAACCCGGGCAATTTTTCAATTTTTGTTTTTCTTATAAATATATCAGAATGTGTTAGAAAATAATGATAGACCTGAAGAAATTTGAAAAAAGTACTTACCTAGGCCATTTGGGGGTCCTGGGAGGTAGTGGGGGTCCCCAGCCTCAGTGGAGCCTTAGCGCCATTTCAAATCTCCCGCGCCAGCAGCCAGTTGCCAGCCGCCAGGCAGCATGACTTATTTTGCACCTCTCGGACATAAAGTGCGCTTCAGAGTTCATAGAATGTCTTTGTATATCACATAATGTCAATATAACTGAAGTTGTAGTGTGATAAGTGCCTTCATTCAAGTATTACAAGTGTGCACGAGTGTTAGCGTCCCCGTTGCCATGGTGATGGCGGCCATCTTGGGCGGCCATCTTTGCTCAGGACAATAACAAAACGCACGTACGAACACACGGCCAGACAGCGGACCGAGTGACCCACATTTCACAGCACCCTTCCCTCTTTCTTTCTCTGTCTGGCTGTCACTTTCACTCAAGGTCACTCTGTCTCCTTTTCATTGAATTATTTTTACTTGTTCATTGTTTTACATAAGATTATGAGGTGTATATACATTGTTTTACGCACTTATTGTCTCGTATTCTTATAATTATTTGCACACAGTTTTATAAGTTTAGAATTTACTTAGTGTTTTAAATTGTTCGGTACTTTGCACTTGTAAATTATATATATATATACACACTGTTTTATATTCACTTTTTGCGTCTTTTATATACACTGTTAGTATTACATTATAGTGTCTTTTATCGCAGTCTTTGAACACTTTGAACACTTAGAAGTGCTCGAGGGTGTGATACTCCCTGAAAAGCAGGTGGGAAAACACAGTCCCACATTACATTCTTCACACATCGTCCGGGTGTCTGTCCGTTTTGGTGTGCGTCTGCCTGTGTTGCGACACACATGACACCGTCTGCGTTGGTTGGGTTTTACTTGGTTGGGCGGGACAAAATCGCAAAAGTGGCGTTGTGTCAGTCTGGCGGGGCCTTCTGGTGCTTGAAAACGAGCTGTTTCAGTTTCAGTTTCTATGGAGCTCGTCCTGGAATCTTTACGACTCTGAACCTCACGATTCTATACAGGACTGGCCATTTGTATCGGCACTAGCTCAGAGAAGAGTGTTGAGAGGGGAGAAGGGGTGTTGGAGAGAGAGGAAGCTGTTGGAGTAGCTGCGGGACGTTGCTGGCGGCGTGGACCATCCCAGAAGAAGAACAGAAGCTCCCGTGCAAGTTCGATGCAGTACGACTCCATCGTCTCAACTTCACCTGTTATTTCATGATATTGGATGTGGCAGTTGTAGAGGGTGAGGTCGAGTAGGTGGAAAAATAGTTTTTTATACCACCTCATCGTCTTCCTGGCACACTCGACCGACGATATGACAGAGTCTGACTTGTCAACCAGCCGCATGTTGATGTTGTAGTCAATGATTGCAACTGGTTTTTTGACCGCCTCACCTGTGGCTCTATCACGGCGTTTGGTGTCCTCTAAGCGGGGCAGGTGGATACTGGTGAGGATATTGACGTCACGATTGTCCATCCACGAGAGCATCAAGATATTATTTGCCTGGAGGTGGATGATGGAGCCCTTCTCCCGTCTTTCGGGTAGCTCTGGCATGTAGACACGATTCCTCCTGACGGTGCCACAGACGCCAGTGTTTCTGCTGTACAGGAATTTGGCAAGGGAAGGGCTGGTGTACCAGTTGTCGAGGTACAAGATGTGGCCCCTGTCCAAATATCCCTCCAACATGGTGATGACAACGGCCCCAGATATCCCATATGTCCTCTCCTCCACCAGTTCAGTGACCTTGCCCATGTAGAGGATGATGTCCTGGATGTAGCCGGTTTTGCAGTCGCACATCACGAACAGTTTCAGGCCATAACGGTGACGCTTGCTGGGGATGTACTGTCGATTGCTAATATTCCCCCTCCACAGCACCAGACTCTCATCAATGATGAGTTTTTGGTGAGGTTTGAAGGAGGCTGCAAACATAGTTTTCAGGTATTCAAATATAGGTCTTATCCTCTCCATCGGGTCTTTGGTATTCCTGGGGCGATCCTGGTTCCTGGTGTGGCTTGCCAGGCTATCAATAAAGTGCAGGTTTCCCATGATTGCCGTGAATCTATTCCTGCTCATGACTTTCCCAAAGAAGGGGGTTGCGATGAGGAGATCACATGACCAGTACTTCCTGAAAGATGTCTTCTTGGTGATCCCCATCAGGATGACCAGTGCCAGGAATGCGTAGAACTCATCGGAAGACAAATCCACCCATGAGAGACGTGCCGAGTTCCTCTTCTGCTCCTTCCCTGCCATAAAATAATAGTTGTACCAGTTCGTCTGGTCAACAATCAAGCCGACAAGGTTGGCAGTGAAGAACTGCAGAAAAACACCCAGTCTTGTGGTGTCAGGTCCACGATTGGGCATGGTAGGGCCGGCCTCAGCTGCCCCCACAAAGTGGTATTGTCCTGGTAGATAGTTCTTCCCATCCACCCAATCCCGCCTATCAGCGCCTTCGTCGTCGCTAGATGGGGCATCGGGGTCATCAGGGTCATCGCCAGGGGCACCGGGGCGGGTGGAGCGTGGGCGGCGTGGGCGAGAGGTGGACCGGGGTCTGGAGCTAGACCTCGAACTTGATCGAGAGCTAGATCTAGAGCTCGAGTCGTTGCTGGGGCGTCTTATTTGCTTCACCTTCTGCATTCGGCCGCGGGTGGCATGCCCGCGAGATATGACACGCCCACGTCGTTTGCTTGCAGGGCGTTGGGGCAGGTCGGGGCGTTGTGGAGAGGCTGGTGATAATGCAGTGGCGCGGGAGGGGCCTTTTTCAGGTGAGGGAGACATTCGTGGGGGGGTGTACGGGATGGAGCCTGAAGGTGATAGTGGGGGGGAAGAATGGCGAGGCGGAGAGTCTGGTAGTAGTGGTGGTGGTGGTGGTGACTCATCCCTCCCCGCGTGCTCTGGGTCTGGAGGGAAGAGGGAGCGTTTTGGGTCACGTGACTGCCCTTGTCTCGCACCACGTTGTGCCCTTTGTCCATCACCAGGTTGTTCCATTTCTCCATCACCACGTTGTTGTTCGTCACTATGTTTATGACGACCATAGAACCTCCCTGGGGTATTTTTCTTGAGTGGGGAGATTATGCGAAGTGGGGGAGAAGGCAGGCGGGGTTGTGGGGGTACCTCCCATTCACTCCCAGACTCACCCCTTCTTCTCTTTAATCCCCTTCGTTCTTCCCCAGGTACACACATGTAATTTTGAGGGTCAGCAGGTTCATCTGGAACAACAACCTCTTCCCCACTTTCTGAGGATTCAGTGGGGTCTTGGGGAAGTGGGCGGCGGGGAGGTGCACTTGCCCCTTGCTGTCTTTGTGATGGCCTACGCCGCCTGACAGGAATCTGAGCAAGCTCTTCCTCTAGCTCTCTTATTTCGGCTTGAGAGGGGGCATACTCGTCCCCAGACTCGTCCATTGCCGAGTCATTGTCACTATCAGGGCTGTCAGTGTCGTACAGTATATCCATGACCTCCTCTGTACTGCAGGGGCGGGTAAGGCGGGCACTATAACGTCGAGACATGGTGTTTCACTCGAGAAGGTGCGCGGTAAACTGACCATGAGGTGTGGGAACGCGGGTGCCCTCTCCCGTCCCCGCGCGCGCGCGGGGACAAAACGTTTTGGAATTAGTCCGCCGGATACCAAAGTAGTTCCCATATAAATCTAGAGCCATTCTGAGAGTTACGACTGGAGCTATAAGGGTGACGCGTTAGGCACGTCTCTGGGGCTGTGCGTTACATACATAGCCGACGCGTCAGACGCGTCGCTGGGGCTTCACGGGTTAAAAAAAGAGAGGGAAAAAACATCCGGGTCTGTGCCACCATAGGTATTAAGATCCAGCAAATACCTTTTCAGTTCAGCTTATTTGAACTGCGCAACTGCCCTTTTAGCAACATAATTTTCCCAATGCAAGGGGGTTTGATTATGCCTAGACGAAATGCTGCCTGTTTGTCATCAAATCCATGCTTGCAGTCATCATTAAACCATGCTTTATCCCTGATACAAGACTTAATTGCTTTTGATGGAACTCTTTTGCGAAGGATACCAAGAAGGGAATTGTTGAGAGCTGAAACCGGGTCGTGAAATCTTAGTATGAGATTCCACTCAATATTACAAACATCATTACAAATGTTGTCCCAGTTAACCCGGGATTTAAGGTAGACTTTACGTGAGAAAGTAATATCAGGAACAGAAAAATCAAGATTAATTTTACACATGATGGCATTATGGTCGGAAGTGCCAACAGGTACAAGAACGGAAGTTTCTACAACGCCAGGAATATGTGTTAGTACTAGATCAAGACAATTTCCAGACCAATGAGTAGGTCCTTGGATTAGCTGTTCACAACCAGATAAGTTTGCAAAACATATGTTCTTATAGAGACCACGAATATTGGAATAAAATACACAACTTGTAATGCCCCTTTCCCACTGGTGAGACAAGTCACGATTTTCGTCGCCGACACCAATAAATTGGAACATTCGTGACATGTCTCAACACCTCTCATGAAAAATCGTTTGACTCTCAAGGCCTCTCAAAGCATCGCAAGGCCTCTCGTGGGTCATCGCAAATGTTCGGACAGTTCAAAATTTTGGACGAGGACTCACGAGGGTTCGTTGCCCTCGCAAGCATCGTCTAGCATCGCCGAGGGATCTGCGAGGGCTTCTGCGATCATCTGCGACATCGGCGATACATCGCGGAGGGTTTCGCACAAAAAAAACTTTGCAACGCTGCTTGGATGCTGACCGATGCTCTGTTCGCCGATGCTCTCAGATGTTCCGAGAACATCGACGATGCCAAAGAGCACCTTCCGCGAGGTGTGTAATTTTTTTTATTAGGCCTATACACGTAGTGAACCTGCCAACCCTTTTTTTCTACGTACCTCTCTTGGGGGGTTCACCTTTTTTGTTTTATCTTTCTCTCCTTTTCTCTCTTTCTCTGGTTTGTATCCATTCAGCCCCATTCAGCCAACTGTTTTAAGACGTTTATCCCCATCCAAGTATCGATATTTTCCTGGCAAGCGATAGCGAACCAGCATTATATGGAGAAATCTGGCTTTGCCTGAGACATTTTTCTATCGAAAAATGTACAAATTTAGTTTGCTCTCAACAATTTGTTTTATATACGTTGGCTGGCTACCGCTCACCAGGAAAATATTAAAACCTGGATGGGGGTAAACGTCTTAAAACAGTAGGCTGAATGGGGCCGAACGGATACAAGGCAAAGAGAGAGGGAGAGAAATAGAAAACAAAAAAACGAGGAGAGAGGGAGAGAAAAAGAAAACAAAAAACAGCGAGGTGGGCTCAATGTTTGCGTTACGGCTTAACTGAGCCCACCTCGCCTTTTTAATTTTATCTTTCTCTCCCTCTCTCCTCGTTTTTTGTTTGTTTTCTATTTCTCTCCCTCTCTCTTTGCCTTGTATCTGTTCGGCCCCGTTCAGCCTACTGTTTTAAGACGTTTACCCCCATCCAGGTTTCAATATTTTCCTGGTGAGTGGTAGCGAGCCAACATATATATATTTTTGTTTTGAGAGCAAGTTAAATTTGTACATTTTTTGATAGAAACAATTTTCCGGCAAAGCCGGATTTCTCCATATAATGCTGGTTCGCTATCGCTTGCCAAGAAGATATTGATACTTGGATGGGGATGAACGTCTTAAAACAGTAGGCTGAACGGGGCCGAACGGATACAATGCAAAGAGAGAGGCAGAGAAATAGAAAAAAAAAAAACGAGGAGAGAGGGAGAGAAAGATAAAACAAAAACAGCAGGTGGGCTCAATGTTTGCGTTACGGCTTAACTGAGCCCACCTCGCCTTTTTTTGTTTTCTCTTTCTCTCCCTCTCTCCTCGTTTTTTTTTTCTCTTTCTCTCCCTCTCTCTTTGCCTTTTATCCGTTCGGCCCCATTCAGCCTACTGTTTTAAGACGTTTACCCCCATCCAGGTTTCAATATTTTCCTGGTGAGCGGTAGCGAGCCAACATATATATTTTTTGTTTTGAGAGCAAGCTAAATTTGTACATTATTTGATAGAAAAATGTCTCCGTAATCTCCGAATTAAGGGGAGATGGGTCGTTTTTCTGGTCCCCTTTCTTCCTCATGGTTAACCCCATTAGTTTTCATATTTTATGACGTTCGGCCCATTAGTTTGGCGATTTTAAGACATTTTACCCCATTTCGTTGTCAATATTAAGACTATCGTGTCATTTAGGCGTCGAGTCTTTCCTGGCTAGCGATAGCGAGCCTGTACTTTTTGAGGAACCGGCCTTCGGCCAGGATATTTTTCTATCGAAAAATTTACAAATTGATCTTGATTGATCTACAAATTGGTGTTGGAGGGTGCTTTATATGCTTGATGGAGGTCTAGGGATGAAACTAAATAATCTCGCCGAGGTATTTGCCGAACCATCACTCAATTTGCCGATGACCTTCGCATAATGTCGCCGATTAGGTCTTCTCATCGGCGACATCGTCACCGAGTGTAAACTTGTCAACGGTTTTTAACGGTCAAAATCGTGAACGTCGCACGCATTCTTGCGAATTTGCCAAAACTACGTCCTCGGCGACGAAAACCGTGAGTTGTCTCACCAGTGGGAAAGGGGCATAACAGGTTGTCTGCGAGGACCGGGATTAATTTTATATCACCGGACAAAAGGAGAAACAAAAACAGAAAATATTAAAAGCAATCCATACGCAAATACATAATGATGGATATAAACAGGTCAACCCAGAGGGTGAGGGAGGAGTACAGGAGAGCAGTGGAAAGACAACTAGGTGGGTTCGACCTGGAAGTTATGGAGGAAGTGGAGGAGATGAGCAAGGTGTTTAAGGATGAGATCTGTGCAGCATGTGAGGAGGTGTGTGGAGTGAGGAGAAGAGGGAGGGGAGTGAAAGGTACAGCATGGTGGACAGAAGAGGTAAGAATAGCTGTGGAAGAAAAGAAGAAAGCATATAGAGAGTGGTTGGGTAGTATAGGGAATGAAGATCCCTAGAGACAGAAACGAGCGAGGTATGTGGAGAGTAAGAGGGTGGTGAAGAGAGTAGTGAAGGAAAGTAAGAGAAGAGTAGATGAGGAATTTGGAAGGAATCTGAGTGTAAAATGGAGGGAGAGTAAGAAACTGTTCTGGAAAGAAGTCAAGAAAGTTAGGGAAGGTAGCAAGGGAAACAGTAAGGGTGTGAAAGATAAGAATGGGAGAATGCTAGCCGAGAAGCAAGAGAGAGTCGAAAGATGGAGGGAGTACTTCAGTGAGTTGCTAAATGTAAGGGATGAAGAGCCAGCAAACATAGCTGGATATGGTATGGGAGGGAGAAGAAGAAGAGAAGTAGTGGAGGAGGAGGTGGGGATCAGGAGGTCAGAAGTGTGGGAAGCCATGAAAAGAGTGAAGTTGGGGAAAGCACCAGGAACAGATGGAGTGTGTGGGGAAATGTTGAGGTATGGTGGTGAGATAGTGATAGAATGGGTATGGAAAATGTGCAAACTAGCATGAGAGAAGGGGAGTGCACCCGATGACTGGAAGACTGGCATAATAGTCCCCCTATATAAGGGCAAAGGGGAAAGAGGAGTGTGTGGTAACCACTGAGGAATATGTCTTCTAAGCGTAGTAGGGAAGGTATACAGTAGGGTAGTGATTAAGAGAGTAAGAGTGAGAACGGAGAAATGGATAGGCGACGAGCAGGGAGGTTTTAGGAAGGGAAGAGGATGTGTAGATTAGATTTTTACCCTGAATTGTGTTGTGGAGAAGAAACAAAAGGTGTATGTTGCCTTTATGGACTTGGAGAAGGCCTATGACAGAGTGGATAGAGAAGGTTTGTGGAAAGTACTTAGAATATACGGAGTAGAGGGCAAGTTGCTGAAAGCAGTGATGAGCATGTATGAGGGTGCAAAGGCGGCAGTATGTGTGGAGAGTGAGCAGAGCGTGTTCTTTGACCTGAATGTTGGTTTGAAATAGGGGTGTGTGATGTCCCCGTGGTTGTTTACTGTATATATGGATGGAGTCATGAAAGAAATACTATCAAGAGCAGTGGATGTTGGTGTATCGCTGAAAAGGGAGGGAATTGAGTGGAAGCTACCTATACTGCTGTTTGCGGATGATACAGTTCTGATGAGTGATAATGAATGGGAGTTGCAGGGTCTGGTAAATGAGTTTGGAACAGTGTGCGAAAAACGGAATTTGAAGGTAAATGCGGGGAAGAGCAAGGTTATGGTCTTCGAAAGGGGTGAAGTCACAGAGTGTGAGGTGAAGCTGAACGGTCAGGCTATGGAGATCGTCAACTCTTTTAAGTATCTGGGCAGTGTGTTGAGTAAAGATGGGACAATGAATGAAGAAGTGCGGGAGAGGGTACAACAGGGGAAGAGGGTTGTAGGAACGCTAAAAGCAGTTACAAGAAATAGGGTGGTCAGTATGGAAGTGAAGAAGTCCTTGCATGACAGTGTGGTAATCCCGACACTGACTTACGGAAGCGAAGCATGGACGTTGGTTGAGAGACTCAGACCAAGAGTGAGAGCAGTGGAAATGAATTACTTAAGGAGTGCGTGCGGAGTTACATGGAGGGATAGACAGACTAATGAGGCAGTAAGAAGGAGGTGTGGTGTGGAGGTAGATGTGCTGGAAAGTGTGAAAAGGAACAACTTGAGATGGTTCGGCCATATAGAACGTATGGAAAGCGAGAGAATGACTAAGAGGGTGTACGAGAGCGAGGTGGAGGGACAGAGAGGGAGAGGTAGACCGAATGAGAGGGGGAAGGATGGAGTGAGGAAGTACATGAACGAAGGCGGTGCTGGTTGGGGGGAGGGGCATCGACTGACGGGGGACAGAGGTGCATGGGGGTGGTTCGTTCGTGGCCACCCATTCGGGGATCATGGCGTCAGGCAATAGATAGATAGAACCCAGAGGGAGCCATCACATCTGGGTAAGGTATAAAAATAGCCCATAAGACACCATATCCAGGGGGGAGCAGTAGTGGTGGATTTTAGTTTTTTTAGAAAAAACGAGAAACAGAAAGAGAAAGCCAAATCACCCGAAAATCCACTAGACTCAAAAGTACTCCTCATTGGCCTGCTAACCACCGTGTGGAAAAAAACAGGAGATTGCAAGAAAAGGAAGGAAAGTTGCTGTACAGCACCAAACAGCAGGGATGGATGAAAACGGGCAATGGAAAACCTTGGTGCAGGCTATGGCAGCATCCTAAACATCCATCATGGTAAAATACCATAGATTTGCTAGATGGCTGTTGACTAAAATATAGTTCATCTGCCCTTTGACAGGTATTGTTTTTAGTCCTGCAGGGTGTCTAACCACCCACCCTCCAATTGAGGACCTTGAGGGGGAGCCGGTTTAGTTGCCGACAATCCGAAAATGAAACAGGTAGTATCAGATTACATGTTACTGATACCAGGAAAACCTGACCTGACCTGACCCATTCAATCACTATTTCACCACCATACCTCAGCATTTTCCCCACACACTCCATCTATTCTGATGCTTTCCCCATCTTCACTCTATTCATGGCTTCACACACTTCTGACCTCCTTATCCCCACCTCCTCCTCCACTACTTCTCTTCTTCTCCCTCCTATACACCATCCAACTATGTTTGCTGGTGCTTCATTCCTTACATTTAGCAATTCGTTGAAGTACTCCCTCCATCTTTCGACTCGCTCTTGCTTCTCGGCTATCACTCGCCCATACTTATCTTTCACACCCTTACTTTTTCCCTTGCTACCCTCCCTAACTTTCTTGACCTCTTTCTAGAACAGTTTCTTACGCTCCCTCCATTTTACACATAGATTCCTTCCAAATTCCTCATCTGCTCTTCTCATACTTTCCTTCACCACTCTTTTTCTCCAAGTACCTCGCTCTTCAATCCACCACACTGTACTCTTCATTCCCCTCCCTTTTCTCCTTACTCCACACACCTCCTCACATGCTGCACATATCTCTTCCTTTAAACGCTTTACTCACCTCTTCCACTTCCTCCATACCCTTCAGGTCAAACCTACCTAGTCGTCTTTTGAACTTTTCCCTGATCTCCTCCTCCTGCAACCTCTCCACCTTCTTCGCCAATCCACCTTCCTCTCACCTCCCTCCAGCTATCCTCACCCACTTTTGTATTCCCCTCCCCCCCCCCATAAAATAAATAAATAAATAAATAAATAAATAAAATAAAATATACACCCTAGCATCCAGCACAGAATTCTTCATTCGTACATCCACACACGCCGGAGAATGAGCTGAAGAGTATATATAACACCTTCATACTCCCTAAGCTCACCTACGCCTCTCCCGCCTGGTCCTCCTCTCTAACCCTAACACAACAACATCAATTGGAGAGAGTGCAGAGGAGGGCTTGCAGGATCATCCTGGGTGGCACATATCCAGGGTACGAGGAAGCTCTCACCACCCTTAGCATACCTGCACTTTCAACCCACCACTACAACACATTCAAACAGTTTGCATCTAAGCTGCTTGTTCACCAACGACACAGAAACTTACTTCCACCAGACGCCCCTAGACCAACACTTGCAGCTCGTCACTTCAACACACTCCAACCAATAAGAGCAAGAACTGACAGATATAAAAATAGTCCTATCCCAACCATTGTTAATATTATTAATAATGTGTAATAACGGCCTGTCACTCCATATACACGCGCCCACCTTTAATAATGTATGCATAAGTGTGTGTGCGTGTGTGTATTAGAATATAATTTGTATGTATTTGCTTGAGTTTGTTTATGTATATGTGTATATATGTATATGTGTATATGTGGATCTATGTATGTACAGTATATGTGTATGTATGTGTGCGTAAATGTGTATGTATGCGTTATTTATGTATATATATGTGTCTATAGTGTATACTGTTTGTGGTTCGAGCCCGGCTGAGAGTATCAGGTGGATAAGAGAAGAGTATATATGCATGTAATGTGCATATATTTATGTATATGTATGTCTGTGTGTATGTGATGTCAATGGTTCGAGCCCGGTTGAGAATATAAGGTATATAATATATATATGTACTGTACGTGTATTTGTATGGTCATATGCACATATGTATGTAAATATACGTACATATGAGCGAAAACATATTGCTCACTAGCGCAACTTCTGATTATAAATCTATGCATAAGCATTATCTATTATTAAGTGTTTGTGTATCTTCATCCATGAATTTCCACCCTTAACCCGGGAGCTGCAGGGAGACTCTTAAGAGTTCCCCCGGCGCACTGCGGGGAGACTCTTAAGAGCAGAGACTTTGAACACGTACCAAAACCGCGCGTTTATAGCCAGGCGGCTGAAAATTGGTGTGGGTATAGTACTACATGTCAACTCTCGATACCACCCCGCCAAACGCTCGCCCCGCACTCGTGCAAGCACCACCGCGCCAGTAACCACGCACTAGTCATGGAGCCTACACGTCCCTCACGCTCGCTCCCTGATGACACAACCAGCCCTCCTTCTGGTGGTGTTAGCCGCCGTGGAAGGCAGAGGGTGGCTGCCAAAGACCCTAGCTACCAGTACGACACGCCCTACAGCTCAGAGGACGAATCACCAGCACCAAAAGCACGTAAAACACGTGCAAGCAGGGCAATGGCACAGAGGTCATTGGTCTTTCGGGACACTGCCACCACGACCCAGGCCACTGCAACAACCACTACCACCACCACTGCCACCACTGCCACCCCTGCCACCGGTACCAGCGACGCAGGAGGCCGCCCTAGGGCTGCATTACCTGCGGGGGCAGGAAAAATGAAAGGCACGGGCGTAGGGAAAAGAACCCGTACGCCAGCCACAGTGCCCCTACCACCACCAACACCACCAGCCGCCCCTGGCCCGGCTGCCCCTGCCCCTGCCGCCCCTGCTGCCCCTGCCGCCCCTGCCGCCCCTGCCCAAGGAACAGGGAAGGGGAAGGGGAAAGGGAGAGGGAAAGCGACTGGGAAATCGACTGCTGGCCCTGGTGTCCCTGCCTGCCCTGCTGCCCCTGCCGCCCCTGCCGCCCCTGCCGCCTACCGCCCCTGCCCAAGGAACAGGGAAGGGGAAGGGGAAAGCGACTGGGAAAGCGACTGCTGGCCCTGGTGTCCCTGCCGGCCCTGCTGCCCCTGTTGCCCCTGCCGCCCATGCCGCCCCTGCCCAAGGAACAGAGAGAAGGGCGACAGGCACCACCATCATCTTGCCATCAAGGCCACGCACCACTGCTGCCCCTGCCGCCGCCGCCCCTGCCGCCGCCGCCGCCCCTCCCTGCCACCACCTCTGCTGTCCCTGTCCATAAGACTCCCGCACGTGCCAAAGTGACCCGGAAAACTCTTACACCATCTAAGTATGCCGCCCTGCTGTTTGATGGTGATTCGCAGGACATTGGCAGCCCGGGTTTCGACGACGAAGCCCTAGCACGGGACCAAGGGTGGGGGGATTTGGGAGTGGACAGTGGGAGTGAGTCCGACGTCGGTGACGAAAACGAGGAAGGGCATCGTCTGTCAAGTGAAGAGGAGGGTAATGATGATGAAGTGCTGTATCGCGACCATGGAAGCGATATTTCAGACGCAGAAGCAGACGCAGACGACATTCCGATCCCTGGCATGCCTTCGTTCGATTGGTCTGACGGGGTCAATTTTGTACCTGACGTGCCCCAGTTCAATCCTGGGACGTCAGGAACAACTGACGACTGGCCCTGTGATGATCAAGCGAACGAAAGCGACTTCTTCCTCGCTTTTTTCGACATGGAGGTAATGACGTACATCGTTGCCCAAACAAACGCCTACTACAGGTGGGTGTTTGGCAGATTGGACGTCCTTTCTCCAAAAGCGAGAATACGAGGCTGGGTGGATACGACTGTGGCAGAATTTCTGACGTTCTTTGCCTTGTTGTTCCTCATGCCTCTGATCAAGAAGCATGTGTTGCAACACTACTGGAAGCACGACCCTCTCATCGCCACCCCAACTTTCAATAAGTTCATGACTCGTGACAGATTTTTGTTGCTGCTAAGATTTATGCACTTTGCAGACAACGAAAATCCTAACAGGATTGACAGGATATGGAAAGTTCGGGATGTGTTCACCATGTTGTTGGAGAGGTATAGGAAATACTTTTACCCCTTCCTCAATTTGGTGATTGATGAGTCGCTCGTGCTCTTCAAAGGACGTCTTGTTTTCAAGCAGTATATCCCCTTGAAGAGGCATAGGTTCGGAATCAAGCTCTTCGTGTTGTGCGACTGTGAAACTGGAATAGTGCTTGACATGATCGTGTATACAGGAACTGACATTGACGTACCGAAAGCCGCTGCCAATGACCCCATGGGCATGTCAGGTGCCATCGTCAGGAAAATGTTGGCACCTTACCTGGGCAAAGGCCACATCATCTACACTGACAACTGGTATACTTCTCCTGCTCTCTGCCAGTTTCTTTATGACAACCAAACGGGGTCATGTGGGACTGTCAGAAAGACAAGAAAGTTTATGCCAAAGTTCACAGGTGATGTCATTCCTCTCACAGATGCCTCCTCCAGTGACACACCTTCAGAAGACGACCTGGCCCAGGAACACCGCGAGAGGCATGTGCGAAGAAGGCGACGAAAGGGGCAGAAATACAAGCAGCTCGAGAAGTGTGGGCAACTGATAGCCCTGAAGTGGAAGGATAAGCGAGACGTCCACCTGCTTTCCACCGTCCACACAGGTGCCCAGGTGGATTCTGGCAAAATCCACTACCGAACCAGGAAGACAATCTACAAGCCCGACATGGTAGTGGACTACACCAAAAACATGCGCCTGGTGGACAAGTCTGACTGTCAGCTGTCAGGTGTTGAGTGTCTGAGGAAGACTGTGAAGTGGTATCACAAGCTCTTCCTCCACCTAGTTGACATAACGATGCTGAACGCCTACAACTTGTGGTTGGTGAAGAAGGATATGGCCCCAAACCAGAAGCTGAAATTCCGGGAGTTCGTGTACAACGTCTCCTACCAACTCCTGGAGAAGTATGGCACCACCACTCACAGACGTACGGCATGGCGTGGGGATCACGTTCCTGACCGCATCCAGCTGGGTGTCGAAAGACACTACACAACCAACACCGAGCTGATTGGCACTCGTCACAGGCAGGTGCAGTGCACCGTCTGCAGCTCCAGTGTGAGGAAACCCCATGTAACCAAAAGAGTCACCTCAATGTGCGCCGAGTGCAAAGTTGCACTCTGCCTGGGTGACTGCTTCAGGGACTACCACACCTTCAAGAACTACTGAGTGTCGGCCCCTGCCCTGCCCTGCCCTGGACTCGCCCCGTGCCCTGCCCTGGACTCACCTCCTGCCCTGCCCTGCCCTGGACTCGCGCCCTACTTTACCTGACCTGACCTAATTGATCACGCTACCTCATAATGTAACATATATATTATATAATGTATAAGTTCCAAAGATGTCCCTGTGATATAGCTTTTACATTATATAATTGTATGTTTCATTATTTAGTTTATAAGTTTCAAAGATTTACATGTAATATGCCTTATTTTTTTAGTATATCAATATATATGTTTGTTATTAGCCTAAGTAATGTGTATATAATTATTTTCTTACCTCAAATGAATTGTACAAAAATAAATATGTTTCAATAAATCATGTCAAACCTACTGATAATAAAATAAAACAATATAAAAAGAAAAAAAGAAAACAAGGTCATGTCATTGTATTCTTACACTATGATATATTCTATGAATATTTCATATTGTTTGAATACAATGGCATGATCTTGTAAAAAAAAAAATTTATAAATTTTTTTCTAGACAATATAAAACCTTCCCCATAACCCCCTCCTGGATTCGATCCCACTACCCTACGACACTTTGAGTTTTCCAGTCCGCGACCTTACCAACCATGCCACAGGAGCTCATACCAAATATCACTCAAAACTTCGTGTCTACAATCGAAATGACAATATACAAAAAAAATGAATTATCTCACCAATTTACGTTTGTAAATTGATGGGATTATCAATTATATCATGCCAAGGTTTATAATAGTTTGTCTCTGTCAAGAATTAGTAATTATATAACTTTATTCTGTCAAAAATTGCCCAAACACTCAGCAAAATTGCCCCTCTCAGTGTGACTCCACTCATTTTCACACGGTCAGGCGGTCACGAGGTGACCCTTGCCGCTCCTTGATTCTCCAGCTACAGCAGCTCTGTCTGGGAACAAAATTGGTATAAATACAATAATGGATAAAATACTCTTCACAAATACATTTGTATTGTATAATATTGTAAATAAAAATGAATAATAACTGTGTGGGTGTCGAAAATTGCTCAACCAGCTTTCTTATGTCTCGCCTACGCGCGTATATTGGATTATACATAGTCATGACTGTCATACAAATAATTGCAGTAGGTCTCGAATATACATTTAGATTGCATATTACTTCGAAATAAATAAGTAAACGTTTCTCTGGTGGCAATCTACCCTTTCGCAGGTGTAAGGAGACACCAGTCTATATTTAGCCCTCTATCACAACAGGCAATCTGCCTGTGTTGACTCAGCACCGTCGCTGGTGGTCTATAAATATAGTACTTTATTTACAGTCAATGGCCTACATGTTTCTGTGGTACTTCACATGTGTCTAAAATGCAATGTCTGCTTGCATAAAAATGCAATTCTGAAGTCCATTTATATGTACGACATACGCATGTCTCAGTTTCTCTCTCTCTCTCTCTCTCTCTCTCTCTCTCTCTCTCTCCATTCCTGACTCATGTTATTGTAGACCTGTTGATGGCAACGAACACCAGCCATCTGGTAGACATAAGGGTCAAAATACCAAACATCAATACGCCTGGGGCGCCTCCACAATTATCACTAAGCTGGTTATCTATCTAGAGATCTGCCTGACTTCCATCTCTCCACGACTCACTCACTCACTGCACCCCTGCATGCCTCCCTCCCACCCACCCACCCACCCCCAACCCCCCCTTTCAGGCTTCCGTCTGCTAGAAACACATTCACAATTTGCGTAAATATCGCATCAATTGGGCTATATGCGGTATATTCCTTGTTATATGGGACGCCTACATATGTACACGTCTTTATTATAGCATGAGAGTGCTCTAAATACAAGATTGACGTGATATTTATGGCGTAACACACCCTCTCCCCCTTTCATTCCCACCACAACTCACTCACACCTTGGTTCACGCATAGAAACTCATTGATAATGTGCGTAAATATCGCATGAATTGGTTTATATGCGGTATATATTTTGATATATGGCACGTATACATACGTACAAGTCTGTATTATAGCGTGACAGTGCTCTACGTACAAGATATACGTGATATGTATGGCGTAAACCACACTCTCAGCTCATAAATTGCCGCCAAACCTCCAACACATCTTCATTCCCGCCTAAATATTCTCTTATAATTCCCTTATATATTGCAATTTTTGGTCACTATGAGGCATATTCATTGTTATATGGGTGCCCTACACATGTATACATACTCTAAATAGCCTAAAAGGGCTCGAAAAAGGAGATATACGTGATAATACGCGGTAACCCACCCCCTCCTCCCTCTCCTTCTATCCCCTGCGCGCGTAAATATTCGGCAGGGAAATCTCGCCGCTCGATGACAATCTAGCCGCGCGGTGCCATTCGCTCCACATTTTTCAACTACGGACCGTTCCCCTACCCCCCCCAGACATTTTTTGGGGGGTCAAATATATATGGGCCGATGCACGCAAACATTCCCTACACGATGATGTACTTTTTATCGAAATTGGCAATAGGTCCCAAAATCATCATAGGTGCGCACAGTCTTACCCTGTAGAAAACCCCCTGTGCGCCGCGGAGAGGTTAACAATAGAACGCCCAGCTTTTCCACATTTTGCCTTCTATCACACACACACACACACACACACACCTACACTACCGAGGATTGACCTCCCATTGTAGTAGGCTTTACCTGACCCTACCTGCACGGACTTGAATGCCGCTCCCTCTTTACCCTTTACCTCTTTACCCTGACCCTACCAAAACAGTTTTTGTATGTATGTATGTTTGTGTGCATACGTGAGCGTTTGTGTATACAGACATGTGCACACTTACTGCATGTTCTTATGTTCTTATATATGTATGTATATGTATGCGTATATATGTGCGTACGTACGTGTATATATGTATGTTCTGTATATGAGTAAGTAAAATAAATGTGTATGTACTGTATATCACTTACTCTCATGGTTATTTTATGATAATTTGTATTCTGCACCTGCATCATTATTGTATTTTTTGTAAACTAAGCTTACCATCTTCATATCTGTACATCTCATGTTCATCCACTAAATTGTAAAATGTGTATTTTCAGCTCATGAGGCTGCCATTCTTTAATAAACCGTTTATTATTATTATTATTATTATTATTATTATTATTACATATATAATCAATCAGTGCCTTTCGTTCCTCCACTGTCCCATTCGTCCTCCTCCACACCACTTTTCATTTGTACCCGTGTATCATTCTGCTGTGTCGGAAGAAGGTGTTGGCTATCCACAGCCTCCTCCCCAGCATACGTCCACAAATGCACTACCATTCCTATTCACCTCTGACGGTACACCCCATCCTCCCACCACTCCACACCTTTCTTATCACTCACCTTCCCATTCATATTCCCAATCAGAAATATTCTTTCGCATTTGCCAATCTTATACAGGCTCGCCTCAACATTCACCCAGAACTCCTCTTCCTCTCTTACAGTTTTATTGTCTGTCGGAGCATACACACATTCTCACCCGGTGTAATAATAAAACAATTTATAATGAATACTCTTCATGTTATAAGTCCCTTTATGTATTCCCTGCTTCCTTGGTGAGAATCATTACATTGTACACTATTTAAACCGTATATAAACAGTAATTATATACAGTTTATAAATTGCATAATTTGATCATATCAAATAAATTTTATTTGATATGATCAAATGATGCAATATAAATATATAGACTATATTATTATGCTTAGAAAGAGTCTTCTGGAGTCATAAGCATAGTTAAAAAAGTGTACAGTTTGTTAGCCTATATGCAAAGCAAAGTTACTGTTATGCCCACGATGATTATGCGGCGATCAATACCACCAACAACACCATGCTAGGACACTAAAACACCAGACCGAGAGGACCAGCGCACCATTCACACGCGCAGATACCCCCACGTGACAAGACGATATTCCCAAATGTCGTCAGAGGGCACGAAAACAACAGAAACACCCAGTCATGCCACTCTCTAGCTCCCACAAGAAAGAAACCAGCCTACCGAGGGATAGGAAAGAATACTCTAACCAAACTGGCAAATATATGCCGCTTCAACTACAGCTGCCACCACCGCCCCGACGTCAACTGCCAAGAATCCAACGCCTGCAGTAGCCACTTCGGCAGATGCTTCCGATGAACCAGAGCTGACATCAAACCAGGACAGTGGCCCAATTCACCTTAGTCCCTCCCCCACTCCTCATGCCAACCCCTCAGCACCACAGGTTACCGGATTCACACCAGAGAGGAACGGTGCACGGCCAACACAGAAAAGGTCTCATCTACAAGTCACAATGTCAAACAGATTTGAGATCTTGGTAGAGATGAAAAACGAACCAGAAGAGACTAGACTCATTGGGGATTCCATCCTACGAGGACAGGTCGTAGAGTTCTGAAACAGAGTCCCAAATCGACAAAAGAGATTTTGCATCCCAGGAGCTGGACTGCACGACATTGTGGAAGCCTTTGAAGATACCACAAAGGATGCAAATGAAAATACCCTTTTCGTCATCCATGCTGGTTCAAATGATGTCATGCGCACCAGATCCGAAGAGCTGATGGAGAAATATCACAAGATAATCCAGTAATACAAAAATAAGTCAAGGAATAATTATCATCATCTCAGGCATTTATCAATTATGTACGATTAAGTACGACAGGTTGGGTAAGAGGTATCCTCACCAGGATTCGAACCCACTCACTCCAGGTATATTTGGGAGAGTCGGGCACCGCAGCCGCTCATGGCCGAGTGGTTACGGTGCCCGACTCTCCCAAATATACCTGGAGTGGGTGGGTTCGAATCCTGGTGAGGATACCTCTTACCCAATCTCAGGCATTCTCCCCAAGATCGATGCACCTGACAAATTCTATGACAAGGCCTTCAGCACAAACAGCTAACTAAAATCTTTGTGTCTGAAGGAAGAAGTTGAATTCATCAACCTCTGGGATCAATTCTATAACTAGCCCACTCTGTTCCGCAAGGATGGCACTCATCTAAACTCCGTGGGTTAAGCACACATGGGTCGTCTCCTACACGAAGCAGACCGCAGCCATGGATAAAAAAACGCCATTAGATAAGAAGCACCAGCAGCGACATAAATCATCCAACGCCAAGCAAAAAACAGGGCCAACCAAGGACTGCCAGTGATGAGGACCAAGGAAAGCGAGGACCGAGGACAGCCATCAACGTAAATGTAGATCCGACAATTTTTTTTTTTTTATTAAAGAGTGTTCCACGAGTTCAAGTTTTTCTATGCAAACACTCGCAGCATACACGCAATACATGCTTAGAATTAGAGAAACTAATGTTTACAGAAAATTATGACATAATTGGCATAACAGAATCTTGGCTCAATACAGACGACAGATTTTTGTTAGCAGAGTATTCACTTCCCGGTTATGTAATGTTGGAGAAAAGCTGAATTAATAGAAATGGAGGTGGAGTTTTATTTTTTATCAAAGAAAGTCTTAACCCGGTCCTCTTGTCAAAACCCCAAATTGTGAAAGTCGACACATCCTTTGTGCTAATAAATAATGATAAAGGTACAAAATAAAACTTGCATTAATATACAGACCTGCAGCTCAATCAGTGCACTTGCAACAAAGAAGAATTAATAGAGAAATTGAATGTTGGTGATGAATTCAGTAATAGTGACCATCTACGATCACTTTCAATTGAAAATTCAATAGCAATGAACTTAATACCAACAAAGAGAAGGTCCCAAATTTCAATAGAGCAAACTTCCGTAAGCTTAGAGCGATACTTTAGGAAATCGATTGGAGTTCTATGATTAACAATGCTGATCTAAACCAATCATGGAGATTTTTCACCTCCACTTACTCGAATGCAGTACATGAGTGTATACCATTAACAAACAGAAGATCAGTACATAATAATAGGCCTAAGTTGTGGAATAAAAACATTGCGGATTATCTGCTTGCTAAAAAGAATGCTCATGATAGATGAAAAACTCTGGTACCCATAAAAATAAAGTGATATTGGTAGATCTACGACGCAAAGCCAAAAAGTTAATCAAACAAAGTAAAAACACGCTATAATTACTAGTTGCAAATCAAAGTAAAATAAACACAAAATATTTGTATAGTTAGGATATATCAGGAAGACAAAAGTAATGACTTCAATGATTGGATCGTTAGTCGATGAGAAAGGAGATTACATTAAATATGAAGTAAAAATGAGTAACGCTCTCAACTCCTTCTTTGCATCAGTTTTTACAACAGAAGACCTTAATAATATGCCTACAGCATTGCCGGTTCAGATAGATAATTCTGACGTTCTTAGCAGTATCAGCATTTCAGAGAGAGAAGTTTTGAAATGTTTAGATAAACTCAAAGTAAATAAATCGCCTGGACCTGATACTATCTCGCTTAGAGTTCTAAAGGAAGCTAAGTATGAGCTCTCCAAACAACTGACATTGCTCTTCAATAAATCCTTACAGTCTGGGACTATGCCTGATCAGTGGAAGCTCGCCAACGTAACACCGATATTAAAAAAGGCAGCAAATCCCTACCTAGTAACTATCTTCCAATTAGCTTAACCTCAGTTGTATGTAAAATGCTAGAAACACTCATAAGGGACAGACTCGTAAATCACTTAGAGGATAACAACATATTTAAAGATACTCAACACGGTTTTCGTAATAAAGGCTCCTGCTTAACAAACCTCTTAGACTTCTTCCACGATATCTTCAACTTTGTCAAAGGCCTTTTGAAAATCAAGGTACATAATGTCTACAGCTTTACTCGCATCATATAATGATGCGAGTAAAGCTGTAGACATTATGTACCTTGATTTTCAAAAGGCCTTTGACAAAGTTCCCCACAAATGTTTATTGACAGAACTAAAAGCGCATGGAATGCAAGACGGTGTATTCAAATTGATAGAAAATTGGCTCAGTGACAGAAAGCAAAGAGTAGTCATAAACAGTAAAGCATCCAAATGGATCAATGTAAGTAGTGGGTACCCCAGGAATCGGTACTGGGGCCAGTTCTATTTCTAGTTTACATTAATGACATAGATGAGGGTCTCACCTGTACAATCTCAAGTTTGCCGACGATGCAAAAATTGCAAATAGCGTATTCTCAAATGAACATGTTGAAGATATGCAACATAATCTAGATAAGTTGTCACATTGAGCTCAAATTTGGCAAATGTATTTCAATGCAGATAAATGTAAAGTACTACATATCGGAAATCGAAATAAGAAAGCAAACTATTCAATGAATGGTATCCAGCTTAAGAGTGTAGACAGAGAAACTGATTTGGGAGTAACAATATCGAGTAACCTAAAACTGAGTCCACAAAGTTCAGAAGTTGTTAAGAAAGCAAACAAAATAATTGGCTTTATAGCAGGTCATTTGAGCATAAATCCAAAGATGTAATCCTAATTCTTTACAATTCCTTAGTCTGCCCTCTCCTGGAATAATGCGTTCAATCCTGGTGCCCTTACTACCAAAATTATATAGACAAGCTAGAACAAACCATACGGGGGGGGGAGCGTCTTAGAGAATTAAATCTATTTCCTTTAACCCAGTGCAGATTAAGAGGCGACTTAATTCAAGTGTTCAAAATCATCAAAGGCATCGACAATATGAACTGTAATAAACATTTTACTATGGACCAATCAAATTACACGCGGGGGAACGGTTGCAAAATTATTGGTAGATCTTTTAACTCGCACGAGTCTAAGAATTTCTTCTTCAATCGAGTTGTCAACTTGTGGAATGGGCTTCCCTGCGATGCTATAGACTGCAGCACCGTTGAATCCTTTAAACATTGGCTAAACACCTTGCCTTAAACCCGCGACTGATTTAATTTGTAAATTAATAAAGTTTATTTTATTTTTTGTTTTCCCTCTATTATATTACTAACAACTGTCCCTTACTAACATCTCCTAATCCTGCCACGGACATTTGTCCCAGGGCAGTCTTCCCTATCCATTTTTCCCTTACCCATTGTAAATCACTGTTTGGACATTTGACCATCAGTGTTTTGGAGGGCAAGCAGCCATGAGGAGCCGCTGGACCTCTTGTTGCTTCGTTTCCTTTGTACTCGCCTATCCAGGTCTAAAGACTTGATCTTTACCAAGCATGAGGCTGGGCACCTGGTCCAAAGACATGAAATTGGTGTTGTTGTTGGTAAGCAGTGTTTTGGTCAGCCAGCTATGGTACAAGACTAGCAATTCTGGTCATAGGACAAAATGTTGAGTTCGAGACCAGCTAGTGAACTTGACATGGGAAACTTGAGGCCCAAGGTCACCACTAAGTTGTATGTGGTCCGACACCATGTGTTGCTAGTGGTACGATACCTAGCCATAAAGTTGAACAACATCACCAGAAGACAGGGAACCCCTTGCAAGAAAAATTCCAAGTCCAGCCAAATGCCAGGAAGGAAACGCAGAGAAGAGTCCCACACGCCTACCATGAGAAATATCACTACTCCCCTTCTGACGCCAAGGAAATCGCTAAACTAAAATAACTACCCAATTTGTTTCTTACTATAGAGACCCTCCTCGTATTTACCCCCTCTGGGAAGACAAAACACACATTTACTATCCTTGTAATTTCTCTCATTAATTTTCTGACCGATTAAGAATGGGCAGTCTAGTCCAACATACTATAGATGATTGAATTGCTGAGACTTGATTAACCCTTACTGTACCATAGGGTACAGTAATAAAAGTCCCCCCCAGTCCCAAGTAAGGTGGTCAAAATGGCAAGATATAACAACCTCCTACCTCAAAAGATGGAGGAATACTGGCTCTCCCAGCCTGTAGAGGCTTGGATATAAGCTGAGAAGTGTTGCCAACTCTAGAGCAGTGCTCAAACGGTCGTGGTACCAGGCACTGCCTAATATTGGCAGGCGGGTGCCAAACCCCGAAAGGAGTTGAAATAGGGGAGCTATCCCCCGCCAAAGGTGGCTTTCTAGGGCCTTTCCTAGCTGGTGCTGAGAGAATTGAGTTCTAGTCATGTGGTGATGGGCTGGTCTATCAGAGTGAGAGCTTAGCGATCTCTGCCATACCCATAGATTACTCTGGCTGTTCCTTTTACTTATATATTTTCTAGATCTCAAGTGACGGCGTCTCTTCCGTGGATTGACCTCCCTACCTAGAGGTTGGGAGATTGGGAGTCAAAGCATCACATTTTTCCTTTGCCCCTCAACTTTCCCTTCATAATTGCTGAGGGGCACAGGGCCTTGGGCGAGTCTTTGATTTTCCCGGGCGTTTCCACGCCCTCCTCAGCTCCCCGCCTTGGAGTGGCTTCGGTCACCTGGGCTTTATTAGTGGTAAGCAGGGAGGGATTTACGGGGGTTGCTCATTTATCTCTGTCTCGTTTTTTTGGTAGATTTATTTAAGGGGAGAAGGATACCAGGCCCCCCGCCCCCGATCCCCTTTAGCCGACTTCTACGTCTCACCGGAGAAAAGCGGTGGTGGAAATTTCTCACCCCCCCACCACAGAGGAGGCATGAAGAGATACGTAGGAGAGTGGGGCAGCAAGAACATTTGTCAGCCAGAGTGGACAGAAGGGTGCTGAGCTGGTATGGTCATGTTGAACGAATGGGAGATGAAAGGCTTCCAAAGAGAATATGTGAGTCAGGTACAAGGGGAGATAGAAGGGCAGGAAGACCCCCATTGAGATGGAGAGACTGTGTAAGAAAGGCTTTGGATGATAGAGGAATGACTATAGATCAGGCAGGGGAAGTGGTGGTGGACAGGAGTGAATGGAGAATGCTTGTGAATAGTTGAGTGAACACGTGGTCATTTGGAGTAAGGGGTCGGGCGCAAGTTGGACTAGATAATAGTCCATCAGGCGCCTGGCCCGGGGAGACGATTAATATGAAGGGTGTGCCTGGAAGTGTGGTGGGAGGGCTTGTGGCTTTGGCTCCGCTGCATGTCTGCCTGCCGAGATCGGAACCTCTCCGGGTTGTCAGGGGCCGGGGGAGTGCTGGAGCGACCTTGGTAACCCTGGTCTCTGGGTCTTCTCCTGGGTGACCTGGATGTGTGAGAGTTTGTGTTTTTTATCTGTGTTTATTTTTGGTTTTATGTTGTTTTTGTGTTTTCCCTGTTCTTGCTCTGTCTTGAGTCGGCTACCCCCAAAATGGGGATTGGGCCTGAGCATATAGATAGATAGATAGCTCATTTATGGCCTTGGCCTTGCTTGATGCCTTGGGGCTGTTCGGCCAGACAGCCTGGGGAACAGCAACAACAACAACAACTGGCTTTTACAAGGAAAGTATATTACTGACGGCTCTCTGCCGCCACTGGGACTGGGGAATGATTTATCTACTGACGGCTCTCTGCCGTCGCTGGTACAGAAGGGGTTAAAACCCGAATCTGAAATTTATATATTGTAAACAGCCTTTTTACCATTTTAATGCAGATAAAACACATCAGATACATTCACCCTTAACTAAATGTTATAGATTGTTGAACCTTAGACTCATAAGCAAATGTAATTGCATATATACATTTGACCACGTGTATCCCGCATCTATTGTATTAGTGATCTTGAACATAATATTTGAAATTCAAGAAGTACCCAAAGTTAGAAGATTCATCTTTAACTAATAGTAATAATTTTGCTGAATCTAAGAGCCCATACAGTAACATGATTGTATAAATACATCCAACCATGTGTAGCACGTACCTACCGCTAAAAGAACGTACCAATAACAGAACGTGTGACTGTACTTGTAGCCTAAACTCAAATATTCCATTAATCTTATGACTTGTGTTTTATTGTAGTCAGCCATAACTCAACTAAATAATTATATAACTCTATCGATTGTGATTGTATTATTGTGATTAACCTGTGTACTATTGATGTGTGTACTGTTATTGTGTGATCTATTATTCTGCTTGTGTATAAATGAAACTATTTTTTGTACCTATTGTATGTCTTGTCTTTGTGTTTAATTGTGGATATATATTGAATAGGCTACGTATGTTCTACCTGTTTGTAGAAAAATCACCACTAATAGATGTGCTGTAGCAAATTAGTTACCTAACTGCCATTACAGAGCATACTAATCGTTATGGAAATTCAGAGGATGTATCAAATATATATGTATTAAGAAAGCATTAAACTTGCTAATGAGCAAAGCAGATGATCCAAAGGGATTTGATGAATATTCCGTGTGTTTACTGGTATGTAAAACAATTAGTAGTATATATGCTACCAACGCCATGGTTAATATATATATATTAAGAAAGCATTAAACTTGCCAATGAGCAAAGCAGACGATCCAAAGGGATTTGATGAATATTCCGTGTGTTTACTGGTATGTAAAAACAATTAGTAGTATATATGCTACCAACGTCTTGGGTAATCTAGAAAACATGAAGAAATTGTTATTGTATCTGCATGATAAGTGAAGATCAAAGGTACAACAGATTTAAGAGATAAGTGGTTCTGTGACATTTGGCAAACTGTCGAGGTTTGTGAGATTATAAGCTATGAAAGCTATGGATTCACTATACGGCAGAGAAACATTACTGAGTGTGAATTCCATAACTCCTAAATCCGTGCATCACAGTCCAGAAACACCAAAGAATAGCTTTGCAACCGATGTAGTACACAAGAGCAGCAATACATTTATAGTGAAACAACAGGCAAATGGTAGTTTGAGTATATTTCCTCCTAAGTCTACAGGTAAGCCTTGTATATTCTGTAAGGAAGACCACATCACTGTAAAGTGTGGATCATGGAATCCACTCTTGTTGAAGGATAGGATGAGTTCTTAAATAGTAATACTCCATATTTAGTTGTTTAAGAGTAGGTCACGTGGAAACAACAATGTCAACACAAATATTAGTGTGAAATACGAGGCGAGTTACTAAACATCTCACAATATTGCAAAGAGGGGGAAACCAGACTGAGAAGAAAAATACCAATGTGAGTCCACATCAGCAACTACCAGACAGTCTGGGGAACTACAACAACAACAACAACAACTAGGTTTGTGGGTCCAGTGTGAAGTCCACACCAGCAACTACCAGACAGTCTGGGGAACTACAACAACAACAACAACAACTAGGTTTGTGGGTCCAGTGTGAAGTCCACACCAGCAACTACCAGACAGTCTGGGGAACTACAACAACAACAACAACAACTAGGTTTGTGGGTCCAGTGTGAAGTCCACACCAGCAACTACCAGACAGTCTGGGGAACTACAACAACAACAACATCAACTAGGTTTGTGGATCCAGTGTGAAGTCCACACCAGCAACTACCAGACAGTCTGGGGAACTACTACAACAACAACAACAACTAGGTTTGTGGGTCCAGTGTGAAGTCCACACCAGCAACTACCAGACAGTCTGGGGAACTACAACAACAACAACAACAACTAGGTTTGTGGGTCCAGTGTGAAATCCACACCAGCAACTACCAGACAGTCTGGGAAACTACAACAACAACAACAACAACTAGGTTTGTGGGTCCAGTGTGAAGTCCACGCCAGCAACTACCAGACAGTCTGGGGAACTACAACAACAACAACAACAACTAGGTTTGTGGGTCCAGTGTGAAGTAGCAACATTGATAATGATAAAGAGGAATATTGTACAGTTGCAGTAATTCCAGTGAAGGGTAGAATCAAGAACGGTTAAACAGTAGTAAAGATTAATGCCTGTTTAGACCCAGGATCAACAGTATCTTTCGGCTCTGAAGGGTTTACAAAATAATTAGGATGTCAAGGAAAGACTAACTAGATGTCACGTTTGGCACTATGAGGAAGCAGCATACCATTATTTCTAGTGTAATACAAGGTATGAGGCTTAGTGACTTAGTCTCAGATAATGTGAGTATCTTACCCAAGTTGTATATCAAGGATGTCATTCCAGTTTCCATGAGATATATTCCTAAGAGGGAAGCTGTAGCGAAGTGAGTACACTTACATGACATACACATACCAGCTATTAATGGAGATAGTACATTGCTCTTGGACAATAATATACCAGATCTTTTGGTTTCTATCCCTCCATCTGTGCCTTTGTCTTTGATTTCCTTTCCGGCCATTCCATAGCTGCGGTTGTGGACGGCCATCGCTCACTTGCTCATCCTATCAATTCCGGTGTTCCTCAGGGCTCTCTCTTATCTCCTATTCTCTTTCTAATTTTCATAAATGATCTTCTCAACTGTACCTCCAGTCCCATCCATTCATACGCAGATGACTCTATCTTACACTACTCAATTAGTTTTCCAGAACGCCCCAGCCAGCAATCCCTGAAAGACAAACGTTATGAAGCCATACAACACTTATCTTCTGATCTAATTTCCATTTCCAATTGGGGCAGAGAAAACCTTGTTGCCTTTAATGCTTCCAAAACCCAATCTCTCCATCTATCTACCCGTTCAGAACTCCCAGCGGACTATCCCTTACTCTTCAACAATACAAAAATCAATCCCTCATCTTCTCTTAATATTCTTGGTGTCGCTTTTTCTTCTGCTCTCACTTGGAAAGACCATATTATCAGTCTTGCTAAAGCAGCCTCCCAGAAGTTGGGTGTGCTCAACTGCCTCAAGGGGTTCTTTACCCCTGCATAGCTTTTTGCTCTGTACAGGGGCACAGTACGTTCTTGTATTGAGTATTATTCACATGTGTGGGGAGGATCCTCTCACACCGCACTCCTAGACAAAGTAGAAAGGAAGGCCTTTCATATCATTAATTCCGGCCCATTCACCAACTCTCTGCAAACTCTCTCTCTTCGCCGCAATGTTGCTTCTCTCTCGCTATTCTATCACTACTATAATAATCAGTGCTCCTCAGAGCTCTCCCAGTGTATACCACCTTCTCTACATAGGGTATGTGGTACCCGTCTTGCAACACAGTCCCACACCTACTCTGTGCAACTCTCCAACCCAAGATGAAACGTTACTCTCAGACTTTCTTCTATTCAACAGCTGAGCTCTGAAACTCTTTCCCAGAATCAGGCTTTCCCTCCTCCTATGACTTAATTTGCTTCAGACTGCATGTGTCCAAGCATTTTGGATCGAACGTCCCTTGATTTTGGCCCTGTCAATTGTTCAACTATGGGGGAGGCACTCGCTACAGGCAGTTCTGCCATTTGTCTCTCTCACTCACATAGAAAAGAAAAAACATAAAAGATGCTTAAACACCTTTAGATGTTAGAGCAGGTTCTACAGACAGTCCTCATACTGTCAGAACACTATATTAGCTTAGATAGTTGGGAATATGATAATAAACAACGGGAGTTGTAAGCCATCTGTTAACAAAGTTTATGTTATTTCTGTACACAAACAAGAGCGCTTAAGATAATTAACTAATATCATAAGAGATGCTTTTGATATTGACTTGCCAGAAATAATTATTGATGACGAGAGAGAATATTCAAGAAAACATTAAGCTTTCTTGAAGAAAACTGGCAAGTCCATGAAGTTAGAGAATGGTAATATTTAGTGTGCCCTTCTGTGATGATAAGGTTGTACTTCCATAACAGTCTGTGCACTTAGAAAATTTAAGAACTATAGAAGAGATACAGTATGGATCCTAGGTATGCTTATTATTATGTCCAGTTCATGGATACATTTTCTGATAGTGGATATATTAAGATAGTTCCTAGGGAGGATATAGACATTGAAAAGGTTTGGTATATACCTTAGCATGGTCTATAGTACTTTAAGAATAACAGGATTGAAGTTTATTCTGATTGTGCAGCTTCTGTTTGTGGGATACAGGTATCTCTCAACAGTCTGTTCTGTCAAGGGTCGAAATTGATAAATGATCTTGTAAATATTTTTCGAAGTTTCGAGGTTTGCAACCTTCGTGTGGACATGTATATATATATAATATATATATATATATTGGGCAGACCCTTTGTCAGAGTGAGGGTTGGTGTTCTCTATTTCCCATAGCCCCTTCTGTATTTTTCTCCCTCTGCATCTCTAATTTGTTCAAATGGCGTAGGGATGCTGCGACCCCAACGCCCGCCACTTTCTGGTGCAGGTAGCCTCCTCTGTGGTGGAGGGGTGAGAAATTTCCACCACCGCTTTTCTCCGGCGAGACGTAGAAGTCGGCTAAAGGGGATCGGGAGCGGGGGGCCGGGTGGTATCCTTCTCCCCTTAAATAAATCTACCAAAAAAAAACGAGACAGAGATAGGGGCGAGGGAATGCGTTCGTGGTCCCGGACCCTAAGCATAGGAGCTTTAAATGTGCAAGGATGTAGTATGAATGAGAAGCGAGAGGATATTGGAAGGTTATTTGAAAGAAGGAAGTATGATGTGCTTGCACTGAATGAAACAAAGATGAAAGGAGAGGGAGAAGTGGATTTTGGAAACGTGATAGGTAGAAAGTCTGGAGTAGATGAGGGAGTTCTTGGGAAAGAGGGAGTGGCTATTATTGTGAAGGAGGAGTTGAGAGAGTTTATAAAAGAGTGGAAAGAGGTGTCATCAAGGCTAATGTGGGTGCGAATGCAGTCTAAGGGTGAAAGGTGGGTTTTTGTAAGTGCGTATGGACCAGGAAGTGAAAGAGAGTTAGACGAGGTAGAGGGTTTCTGGGAGGATTTGAGAGATTGTCTAGAAGGGTTTGATGAAAATGAAAATGTTATAGCTTTAGGGGACCTAAATACTAGGGTAGGAAATGAGCCTGTTGAGGGAGTCATTGGTAGTTTTGGTGTGGATGGTGTAAACGAGAGTGGAGAAAGACTGAAAAACTGTATGTGAAGAGTGCAGATTGAGTGTAGGTAATATGTTCTTTAAAAAAAAGGCGTATACACAAGTACACCTGGCATAGGCTTGTGGGGGGAGAGATTGTAGAGAGGGCATTGATGGATTATGTGCTGGTGACAAGGAAAAGATTGTGTAGACTGCTGGATGTGAATGTGATGAGAGGTGAGGCGGAGGGTATGTCGGATCATTACCTGGTGGAGGGAAAGCTAAGAGTTAGGAGTTACAGGAGAATGAGAGACAAGCGTGTAGTAAGAGAGGTTATAAAAGTTAGTGAGTAAGAGAAGAGTGCAAAAGAGAGGGAATGTTGAATGGCAACAGTTTAAGGAAGGAGTGAAAGCAAGTGCAGAGGTAGTATGCGGTAAAAGGAAAGTAGGAGGCAGAGGTATCAGGGAGGGAAGCGAGTGGTGGAATGACACGGTGAGAAAGGCAGTTGAGGAGAAGAGACAGCGTTTTGAGAGGGTTTTACAAGATGGTAGTGTTGAGGTATGGGAGAGGTACAAGGAGAAAAGGAGAGAGGCAAAAAGGAAAATTAGAGAAGCGAAAAAAGATGCAAACGAAAGGTGGGGTTAAAGGTTGAGTGAGAATTTTGAAGAACGAAAGAAGATGTTCTGGAAGGAGGTTTTAATAGAGTAAGGAAAGAAAGACAAAAGAGGGAAGAGTCAGTGAATGAAGTAAATGCAGAATGCAGAACTTCTGCTTATCAGAATTCATTTATCCCCAGAGCTACTACTCTTTGGAATTCACTTCCCTCGAATTGCTTTCCACAAACTTACAATCTACAAATGTTTAAATCCAGTTGTTACAAACATTTTATGAATGGAGGATGCCTTTAGGCACATGGACCTTTTTGTTTTATCTGTGTTTTTCCTTCCTCCGTTCATTGTCTCTTAAAAAAAAAAAAAAAAAAAAAATGGAGAATTACCAGTGGAACCCGTTGAAGTGAGGAATAGATATGTCGAGTATTTTTAATCTTTGCTAAATGCAAGAGATGGAAGAGAAGCAGTGATTGAAGCAGTGGTTGATGGAGATAGGTTACCCAGGCCACCCAGGTGGCAGGGAATGAATGAAAGGATTGAGGAAAATGAGGTGAAAGAAGCAGTGAAACAATTGAAAGCGGGAGAAGCAGAAGGTTTGGATGGTATTGCTGTGGATTGTATAAAGAAGGGTGGAGATGTGATAATAGATTGGTTGGTGAGACTTTTCAATGTGTGCTTTGTGATGTCAAGGGTACCAATAGCTAAATGTGTACATTTTTAGGTAGAAAAATTTCCCAACCAAAGGCCGGTTTCTCCCAAATTGAAGGTTCGCTATCGCTCGCCCAGGAAGAGTGCATGTATTGTGCCGTTGTACAAGGGGAAGGGAGATCGGCATGAGTGTTCAAGTTATTTTTTTTTTCTTTGTGATTGAGGGAGGCAAAAGGCATAACTGCCTATAGCGAGTGCCTCCCCCATAGTTGTAAGAGTGACAGGGCCAAAATCAAGGGACGTTCGAGCCAAAATGCCTGGACTCATGGAGTTTGAAGCAATTTAAGTCATAGGAAGAGGGGAAGACTGATTCTGGGAGAGAGTTCCAGAGCTCAGCTGTTGAGTAGAAGAAAGTTTGAGAGTAACGTTTCACTCTTGGGTTGGAGAGTTGCACAGAGTAGGGGTGGGATTGAGTTGCAAGACGGGTACCACGTGCCCTACGTAAAGGAGGTGATATACACTGGGAAAGCTCTGAGGAACACTGATTATTATAGTAGCGATAGAAAAGCGAGAGAGATGCAACATTGTGGCGGAGAGAGAGAGATTGCAGAGAGTTGGTGAGTGGATGGGAGTTAATGAAATGAAAGGCCTTCCTTTCAACTTTGTCTAGGAGAGCGGTGTGAGAGGAACCTCCCCACACATGTGAACAATACTCAATACAAGGACGCACTATGCCCCTGTACAGAGCAAGAAGCTGTGCAGGGGAAAAGAACCCGTTGAGGCGGTTGAGCACACCCAGCTTCTGGGAGGCTGCCTTAGCAAGACTGGTAATATGGTCCTTCCAACTGAGAGCAGAAATAAAAGAGACACCAAGAATATTGAGAGAAGATGAAGGATTGATTTTTGTATTGTTGAAGAATAAGGGATAGTCCGCTGGGAGTTCCTTACGGGTAGATAGATGGAGAAATTGGGTTTTGGAAGCATTAAAAACTCAGACAATGAGGCCATAGGATGCCTATTTCCTGATAAGTCAACTACTTCCGATTGGGGCAGAAAGAATCTTGTTACTTTCAATGCTTTCAAAACCTATTTTTTCCATCTATCTACTCATCACAATCTTCCACATGACTATCTTCAACAATATTCAAATCAACCCTTCATCTTCTATCAATATTCTTGGCGTATATTTCTTCTGACTGTATTGTAAAGATCATAATACCACTCTTACTAAACCAGATTCCCAGAAGTTAGGTGTGCTCAACTGTCTCTGTAGGTTCTTCACCCCCACACACATTTTTACACTGCACAGGGGCAACGTGCGCCCATGTATAGGGAATTGTTCGTATGTGTAGGGAGGTTCAACCCAAACCGCATTTTTCAAAAGGGTAGAGTCAAAATCATGTAATCTCATCAAATCGCCTGGTCTTACTAATTCCCTATAATCTCTCCCTATATGCTGAAATGTTGCATATCTCATGGTCTTCTACAGCAATTGCAATAATCAATGTTTTTCACAACTTTTTCAGTGTACACCTACTCCCTTACAGAGAATGGTGAGCAGCCACTAGTTAACATATTCTCACCCTTATTATGTTAATTCATCAGTGGTTCTCTACGTCAATGACATGAGTCCCTATTTGTAATATATATGGCCTATTCCTGGTCCCAAAAGACCTTGTATCTGTCGGTCGAGAACCATAAATCTCCTAGGGGACACCCTTTAAAAATTCTGAACATACGTCATTGTTGCAGAAGCCACTATAAATTGTCCTCAGAGCTTCCCATACACAGCTGCCAAGTAGCGCTATCTTGCGCAATTCTTCCTCTCTCGGCTGACACTGCACTGTTTCCCCCCACCACTCGGCACAAGTGTTGCCCCTTCTGGTTCCTCTGCCCGTTCTTATCGTGAATCAATATTACATACTTATATAGCTAAAGTGAACTATAGGGAATTTGTATTACAAATGATTTTCGTGCCCTTTGTGCTAGAGACTGTGAAGATTTTGTGGCGGTGTACGCCGTGCTAGTTAGGATGACACGCCATCTTGTTTGTGATTTCTTAATTCTACTTTTCGTAATGTGAATAACCCTTTACCAGGTTTTTCTTCATTATCAACACATGGTATGTACTCTTTATATTCGGCAGGAGTAATATTTTTGGGTTTCCGTCGCGTAATCTTAGCTATTGTGTCCATACGTGTTACCCCTAGGCTAGCCTTAGACTCCTACCCAACTAGGCATGGTAAATGCATTCAGACATTTATTTCTACTTATTCGTTCCTACATTACTGTATATTGACCCCTATGATGTGACTATTTATATGATATTTCTACAATGTTCACTATTTAGATTCTACGACTATCATGTGTATTGTAATCACTTTGAAATGTTCTTTACTTTTCTAACTTGCCATCATTACTCTTTGAAGATTAACTTTTTTGTGATACACCCTTATTTATTTTCTAGTTGTCTATCTCATCAATCTAGTTATTGGGGCCTTTGGTGTTGATAATATACCAATTAGCAGTTTTAGGAGCTTTAGGCTCCGAGTTTGCTAGTCACCTTACATATTAACGAGGTTTCATCCCCGGGTAATCTTTCCCGGGTGTTGGGTGTTCCTCCTTCACCGAGCAGAGGACACTTAAATTATTGTCTTCCTGGTACAAGGGGTGTCCAGGCTATGGTGATTGTTACCCGGGTCCATGGATGCTTTGTTTCAGCACAAACTGCAGGTCTTGGTACATGGGTTATCTGGTCTTGGTCTGTCGAGGACTCACATAGTCTATAAACATCTAAGTTTTTCACGGTTTAAGAATTTCCGGATAAAACTTATTCATTTGGAAACTTAGTTTCTCCGGTTTAGAAGGCCTCCGGGTCCCCGGGTACACAGTGCCCCGGGAAAGAGTCTAGGTTATGAAGAATTGGTTTCTTTTGGTTGGAAGGGCTCCGGGTTCCGGCTACGCAGTACTCTGGGTTGGCGTCTAGTGTCTTCGTACTACATCCATTACTGTTATGTTACTAATTCAATATCCAGCTCTAAAGAGATGACTTTTGGATTGGATCAACTCTTGGTGGTGTCTTCCTGCATTAGTTCAATGATATCTCACTGATTTAAGACACGGTCATTATAAAGCAGGCACTATCACCTATGTTTGCATTTTCCCTTATTAATGTTGCACTAGTTTTATGCAACATAAATTCCTGGTCTTGCTTTTCAGGTGGAGTGGGGCGGCCCGACAGTGCTTTCCAGTCACGCTCCCGTGCCTGCCTAGAGACCACCATGAGTACTCCAGCGTCCTGGGTGTGAGGACCTTGCCACCCTTCACCTGTCGTCTCCCTTCATTTGGCTCTCCTATTATTTTTGGCAAGTAATTTCTTGCATGTGTCAATCATACCCGGCTACATGGGGTAAGTTCAGGTTCCACTAACACATTTTTAGATTGTCAGGCATCTTTGCAGTTTGTTATCATCTAACAACTCGGCCATTCCCCCAGATTCATCAGGCTAATCTGGATATCGGCGCCTGCCAGGAGTATCTCCCCAGCCTGGACCAGTGTCCAGCCTCGGGACCTTTCCTCGGGCTTCAAAACACTGGGTCCCTCTGCCTCCAAGCTGTCTCGGTTAGTGCTCCAGGAGTTGTCACCACCAATGAAGGTTCTACTGTGTATACATAAAGGGTGTAATCGTTTTCTGGTCACGGCACATAATGCGAATTTTATGTCAAATGTATTACCAAAGCAGAAGCCTTGTGGAACCCTAGGATATGCGAGACGTGCGCATAATACATTCAATGTGTACCACACTGTCATGCAAAGACTTCTTCACTTCCATACTGACCACCCTATTTCTTGTTACTGCTTTCAACGTTCCTACAACCCTCTTCCCCTGTTGCACCCTCTCCCGCACTTCTTCATCCATAGCCCCATCTTTACTCAACACACTGCCCAGATACTTAAAAGAGTTGACGATCTCCATAGCCTGACCGTTCAACTTCACCTCACACTCTGTGACTTCACCCTTTTCAAAGACCATAACCTAGCTTTTCCCTGCATTTACCTTCAAATTCCATTTTTCGCACACTGTTGCAAACTCATTTACCAGACCCTGCCACTCCCATGCATTATCGCTCATCAGAACTGTATCATCAGCAAACAGCAGTATAGGCAGCTTCCACTCATTTCCATCCCTTTTCAGCGATACACCAATATCCACTGCTCTTCCTAGTATACCATACCAGCTCAGCACCCTTCTGTCCACTCTGGCTGACAAATGTTCCTGCTGCCCCACTCTCCTACGTATCTCTTCATTCCTCAATCTGTCTCTACGAGTAACTCCACACATACTCCTCAAGCAGCTCATCTCCATCACATCCAGCCCTCTTTTCTCCTTTTTCTTCAGAGCCCATGTCTCAGCCCCATACATCACTGTTGGCACAACAATTCCTTGATACAGTGCACTTTTTACTTTCACTCCGAGATTTCTCGTCTTCCACATACTTCCCATTGCTCCGAAAACCTTCCTTCCTTCACACACTCTCTGTTTTACCTCCACTTCCATACCTCCACTCCTGCTTATCGTTCCTCCTAGATATTTAAAACACTCTACTTGTTCCAATATTTCCCCATCCAGCCTCACATCTAGATTCACCCTATGCTCTCCCCTATTACACACCATTACTTTACTTTTATTGACGTTCACCTTCAGTTTCCTCCTTCGACAAACCACACCAAACTCTTTGACTACCCGCTGCAGTTTCTCATCAGAATCCGCCACCAATGCTGTGTCATCAGCGAACAGCAACTGATTCAACTCCCAATCTCTACCATTCTTTCCTACTAAACCCAATCCTCTTCCCATAGTTCTCCTTTTCACCTCCCTCACCACACCATCCATAAACATATTAAACAGCCATGGTGACATTACACAACCCTGTCGCAAACCTACCTTTACCTCAAACCATTCACTCAACTCACCATTTCCTACTCTCACACATGCTCTGCTCCCTTCATAAAAACTCTTAACTGCTTCTAACAAATTTCCTCCTATTTCATAAATCCCTAACACCTTCCACATTGCTTCACAGTCCACACGATCATACGCTTTTTCCAAGTCCATAAAAGCCCAAAATATCTCCTTTTGCTTCTCTAAATACTTCTCGCATAACTGTCTTACTGCAAACATCTGATCCACGCACCCTCTTCCCCTCCTAAAACCGCACTGTTCTTCTCCTATTGCAACTTCCGTACACTTTATTATCCTCTCTATCAACACCCTGCCATACAGCTTTCCAACCACTGACAATAAACTAATACCTCTATAACTTGAACACTCCTGCCGATCTCCCTTCCCCTTGTACAACGGCACAATACATGCACTCTTCCAGTCTATTGGTACCATTGACACAACAAAGCACACATTGAAAAGTCTCACCAACCAATCTATTATCACATCTCCACCCTTCTTTATACACTCCACAGCAATACCATCCAAACCTTCAGCTTTTCCCGCTCTCATTTGTTTCACTGCTTCTTTCACCTCATTTTCCTCAATCCTTTCATTCATTCCCTGCCACCTGGGTGGCCTGGGTAACCTATCTCCATCCACCTCTGCTTCAATCACTGCTTTTCTTCCATCTCTTGTATTTAACAAAGATTCAAAATACTCGGCATATCTTTTCCTCACTTCAACTGGTTCCACTAGTAATTCTCCATTTTCATCTTTCACTGACTCTTCCCTCTTTTGTCCTCCTTTCCTTACTTTATTTACCTCCTTCCAGAACATCTTCTTTCGTTCTTCAAAATTCTCACTCAGCCTTTGGCCCCACCTTTCGTTTGCATCTTTTTTCGCTTCTCTAATTTTCCGTTTTGCCTCTCTCCTTTTCTCCTTGTACCTCTCCCATACCACAACACTACCATCCTGTAAAACCCTCTTGTAAATAATATATTTACCACGTGAATATATGACCAAGGCAACATAGCAATGTATGGACATTACTTAACTTAATTTATCTTACAATGATGGATCATCGTAACAATATAGTTGAGTGCAAAGAGAGGCTAATGACACCAGTGGTACCAATATGGCTGATATTTTACTATAGGGTTTATATATCAATATTTGTAATGAATGTATGTATTTATATGTGTTATGGGTATAGACAAAGAGAGGCTAATGACACCAATGGTACCAATATGGCCGATCTTTTACTATAGGGTTTATATATCAATATTTGTAATGAATGTATGTATTTATATGTTATGGGTATAGACAAAGAGAGGCTAATGACACCAATGGTACCAATATGGCCGATCTTTTACTATAGGGTTTATATATCAATATTTGTAATGAATGTATGTATTTATATATGTTATGGGTATAGACAAAGAGAGGCTAATGACACCAGTGGTATCAATATGGCTGATCTTTTACTATATAAACAAAGATAAGCTAATGACTCATCTCTGTTACTATAGGGTCTCTTCACCACCAATACTAACCTTGATTGAAGAGGTGGGCAAGCGTTGGTTTATCTGGCTTCTTCTTGACTGCCACCAGCTGCACCTCCTGCAAGAAAACATACTCTTTCAGTATTATCAAAGGCCATGGCAAAATGGACGCAAATAAGTACTTCACGCTAGATAACTCGAATTACACATGTAATTGAGACAAAATTGTCGGAAAGGAGTTTCATGCACATGAAGCGAAGCATTTCTTTTTCAACAGAGTGGTAAACTTATGTAAAACAATTGCCTAGAAATGTTGTATAGTGCCATACAGTCCAGACATTTTCTGGACCACAGTCATTCTGGAGATGAAGCCTTCATTTGGCAGGGATGTGGCGACCCCGCCGCCCGTCACTTTGTGGCGCAGATAGCCCCTGGAGGTTGGGACCAGGAATCCCACCTCCAGAATTGTTAGGAGGAGGCTGTAGGCACCAGCCGAACAGGGTTGTACTCCCGGGGATTGCTTGGTGGCTGAGGGGACAGCTGGAACTCCTTTTTCACCACCTGGCCTCCCTAGCTGATCCTTTATCTGCCTCATCAATGTTGAGGGCAAGGCCAGCCTGCCCTCCAAAACACCTTCTATCAATACATTATACTACAAACACTTTACATACTACACTAGCTTTAAAAAAAAATATATCAATGAATAAATCTCTACCCGCCTCGGAGTCTCCAGGAATGGGGTAAAAGAAATGGCCCCATCAGTCTGTCCCCTGGAAACGACTCGCCAAAATGGCTTTCCTCTAACCTCCACTCTGTGGAACACCACCTCTCCTCTGCCAACACTGATCTTCTCTTTCTCACCCGATCACAGTTGTCTGGGACTACTGACAGCAAACCGTCCTCTGTATCCTCCTACTATCTCTATCCCCAGTTTCAAGCCACAGGTGGATGTTGCATATAAGTACGCAACAATCTTGCTTTCTCTCGTATTCCCAACTTAGGTTCTTCTGAATTCTTAACTCTCTAACTAAAGCTTCTTGTCACTCTCAAACTAAATATTTCTGCGCTCTTTACCTCTCCCCTAATTTTACTGACTATCCAAAATTCTTTGGCTATCTAACTTCTAAAGTAGAACACATTCTATCCATCTCTCCTTTCATAGAAATCTCCATTGTAGGAGATTTTAATGTTCACCAATGCCAACGGCTCTCCTCTGTTACCACTGACCAACCTGGTGAAGAAACCTACATCTTTTCTATCTTAAACGATCTAGAGCAGTTTGTCCAGCAACCCACCCGAATCCCGGATCGCTTCAGAGATCGATCGGCCCAACATTCTTGACTTATTTCTAACCTTTAACCCTTCTGCTTATACTATAAATCTTTTCTCTCCTTTGGGCTCCTCCGACCATAAACTAGTATCTGTCGCCTGTCCTACCTCTCTGGTACGGCCACCCGATCCTCCCAACCGGAGGCGCTTGTGGCACTTTCGCGCTGCAGACTGGGAGGCTCTTCAGCAGTCCTTTTTTTATTTCCCATGGAATGACTTTTGCTTCCGTGGCCAGGGACCCTCGGAGAGTGCTAAACGCATTACCGAGGTAATCCTTTCGGGCATGGAAGCATAGATTCTATTTTCTTACTCTCAGTCTAATGCAAATAAATCTTGGTTTAGCCTACGCATGCTTGTTCTACTGCTGTCTGCAACAAGAAGGAAGCATTTGATCGATACCGACGCCTTAACACTCAATAATCTCATTCTTCCTATGTTGCTGCCCGGAATCAAGCCAAATCTGTTCTTCGACTTGCCAAACACCCTTTCATCAACAATAAATGCTCTGAACTATCCAACTCTAGCTCTTCCCAAGCTTTCTGGCATTTTTTTTTTTTGTTTTTTTTTTTTTTTCTATGTGATTGAGGGAGGCAAAAGGCATTACTGCCTATAGCGAGTGCCTCCCCCATAGTTGAAAGAGTGACAGGGCCAAAATCAAGGGACGTTCGAGCCAAAATGCCTGGACACACAGAGTTTGAAGCAATTTAAGTCATAGGAAGAGGGAAAGACTGATTCTGGGAGAGAGTTCCAGAGCTCAGCTGTTGAGTAGAAGAAAGTTTGAGAGTAACGTTTCACTCTTGGGTTGGAGAGTTGCACAGAGTAGGGGTGGGATTGAGTTGCAAGACGGGTACCACGTGCCCTACGTAAAGGAGGTGGTATGCACTGGGATAGCTCTGAGGAACACTGATTATTATAGTAGCGATAGAATAGCGAGAGAGATGCAACATTGCGGCGGAGAGAGAGAGATTGCAGAGAGTTGGTGAGTGGACGGAGTTAATGATACGAAAGGCCTTCCTTTCAACTTTGTCTAGGAGAGCGGTGTGAGAGGAACCTCCCCACACATGTGAACAATACTCAATACAAGGGCGCACTATGCCCCTGTACAGAGCAAGAAGCTGTGCTGGGGAAAAGAACCCCCTAAGGCGGTTGAGCACACCCAGCTTCTGCCTTAGCAAGACTGGTAATATGGTCCTTCCAAATGAGAGCAGAAGAAAAAGAGACACCAAGAATATTGAGAGAAGATGAAGGGTTGATTTTTGTATTGTTGAAGAATAAGGGATAGTCCGCTGGGAGATCCTGACGGGTAGATAGATGGAGAAATTGGGTTTTGGAAGCATTAAAGTTAACAAGGTTTTCTCTGCCCCAATTGGAAATAGTATTTAGATCAGAATTTAAGAGTTCTATGACTTCATTACGTTTATCGTTGAGGAATTGCTGGCTGGGGCGTTCTGAAAAACTAATGGAGTAGTGTAAGGTTGAGTCGTCTGCGTATGAATGGATGGGAATTAAGGTACAGTTAAGGAGATCATTTATAAAAATTAGAAAGAGAATAGGAGATAGGACAGAGCCCTGAGGAACACCGGAGTTTATAGGGTGAGGAAGTGAACTATGGCCGTCCACAACCGCGGCTATGGAACGGCCGGAAAGGAAATTAGAGACAAAGGCACAGATGGAGGGATAGAAACCGAAGGAGGGTAGTTTAGAAATTAATGATTTATGCCAGACTCTATCGAAGGCTTTCGATATGTCTAGTGCAATAGAAAAAGTCTCACCGAAGTCCCGAAAGAAGGATGACCAAGAGTTAGTAAGATATGAAAGAAGATCACCAGTAGAGCGACCCTTAAGGAAGCCATACTGGCGATCTGAGAGCAGATTATGAGAAGAGAAATGCTTAAGAAATTTGGAAGCAAGAATAGTTTCAAAAACTTTAGAAAGACAAGAGATGAGAGCAATTGGACGATAGTTGGAGGGTTGAGAGCGGTCACCCTTCTTTGGGACAGGTTGAATGTGAGCAAACTTCCAGCATGAAGGGAAGACGTTAGAGGATAGACAGAGATGAAAGAGTTTGCCTAGGCAGGCAGTCAGCACGGAAGCACAGTTTTTGAGAACAACAGGAGGAACACCGTCCGGACCGTACGCCTTATTAGTGTTAAGCCCAGAGAGGGTAGAAAGTACATCTTTAGAAGAGATTAGGATATTAGGCATAAGTAAGAGAGAGGAGGGCGGAGAGGGAGGAATAGCATCGGAATCATCCAAGGTGGAGTTTCTAGCAAAAGTTTGCGCGAAGAGTTTAGCTTTGTCAGAGGAAGAAGTGATGGTAGTGCCATCAGAGTGGGAAAGGGGAGGGAAAGACAAGGAAGAGAAATTGTTGGAGAGGTTTTTGGCTAGATGCCAGAAAGCTTGGGAAGAGCTAGAGTTGGATAATTCAGTGCATTTATTATTGATGAAAGAGTGTTTGGCAAGTCGAAGAACAGATTTGGCTTGATTCCGGGCAGAAACATAAGAAGAATGAGAGTCTTGAGTTTTAAGACGTCGGTACCATTTGAATGCTTCCTCCTTATTGCGGACAGCAGTAGAACAGGCGTGAGTAAACCAAGATTTTTTAGCATTAGTCTGAGAGAAAGAGAATGGAATGTATGCTTCCATGCCCGATAGGATTACCTCGGTAATGCGTTCAGCACTCTCCGAGGGTCCCCGGCCACGGAAGCAGAAATCATTCCATGGGAAATCAAAGAAGTACTGCCGGAGAGCCTCCCAGTCGGCAGCGCCAAAGTGCCACAAGCACCGCCAGCTAGGAGGATCGGGTGGCCGTACTGGAGAGATAGGACAGGTGACAGAGATAAGTTTATGGTCGGAGGAGCCCAGAGAAGAGAAAAGATCGACAGTATAAGAAGAAAACCTCTCCAACAATTTTATTTCCTTGTCTTTCCCTCCCATTTTCCACTCAGATGGCACAACCATCACTTCTTCCCCTGACAAAGCTGAGCTGTTCGCTCAAACTTTTGCTAGAAACTCTACCTTGGATGATTTCAGTGCTATTCCTCCCTCTCCAACCCCCTCTCTTCTACTTATGCCTAATATCCTAATTTCTTCTAAAGATGTACTTTCTACCCTCTCTATTAGAAAGGCGTACAGTTCGGACGGTGTTCCTCCTATTGTACTAAAAACTGTGCTTCCATGCCGACTCCCTGTCTTGGCAAACTCTTTTGTCTCTGTCTCTCTTCTAATACCTTCCCTTCTTGCTGGAAGTTTGCTCTCATTCAACCTGTCCCAAAGAAGGGTGACCGCTCTCAACCCTCCAACTATCGTCCAATTGCTTTCTAAATTGCATAAGCATTTCTCTTCTCATAATCTACTCTCAGGTCGCCAGTATGGCTTCCTTAAGGGTTGCTCTACTGGTGATCTTTTTTCATATCTCAATAACTCTTGGTCATCCTCCTTACGGGACTTCGGTGAGACCTTTTCTATTGCACTAGACATATCGAAGGCCTTCGATAGAGTCTGGTACAAATTTGTTACCTCTAAATTACCCTCTTTCTGTTTCTATCCCTCCATCTGCGCCTTTGTTTCTAATTTCCTTTCCGGCCGTTCCATAGCTGCGGTTGTGGATGGCCATCACTCACTTCCTCATCCTATCAACTCTGGTGTACCTCAGGTGTGTGTCCTATCTCCCATTCTCTTTCTAGTTTTCATAAATAATCTTCTCAACTGGACCTTCAGTCTCATCCATTCATACGCAGACGACTCTACCTTACAATACTCAATTTGTTTTCTAGAACGCCCCAGCCAGCAATCCCTCAAAAACAAATGTAATGAAGCCATAACACTTTTATCATCTGATCTAACTACCATTTCCAATTGAGGCAGAGAAAACCTTGTTGCCTATACTGCTTCCAAAACCCAACTTCTACATCTTACTACCCATCGGGAAGTCCCAGAGGACTATCCCTTATACTTCAACAATACAAATATCAATCCTTCATATTCTCTCAATATTCTTGGTGTCTCTTTTTCTTCTGCTCTCTCTTGGAAGAACCATATTACCAGTCTTGCTAAGTCAGTCTCCCAGATGCTGCTGGGTGTGCTCAACCACCTCAAGGGGTTCTTTACCCCTGCACAGCTTCTTGCTCTGTACAGGGGCACAGTGCGTCCTTGTATTTTGAGTATTGTTCACATGTGTGGGGAGGATCCTCTCACACCGCACTCCTAGACAAAGTAGAAAGGAAAGCCTTTTGTATCATTAACTCCCGTCCACTTACCAACTCTCTGCAATCTCTCTTGCTATTATTACTACAATAATCAGTGTTCCTCAGAGCTCTCCCTGTGTATACCACCTTCTCTACGTAGGGTATATTGTACCCGCCTTGCAACACAATCCCACCCCTACTCTGTGCAACTCTCCAACCCAAGAGTGAAACGTTATTCTCTGTATTTCTTCTATTTAATAGCTGAGCTCTGGAACTCTCTCCCAGAATCAGTCTTTCCCTTTTCCTATGACTTAAATTGCTTCAAGCTCTGTGTGCCCAGGCATTTTGGCTCGAACGTCCCTTGATTTTGGCCCTGTCACTCTTTCAACTCTGGGGGAGGCACTCGCTACAGGCAGTTCTGCATTTTGTCTCCCTCACCCGCATCGAAAAAGAAAAGAAAAACATTATATTTTGTTTTCTGCCTAGTAAGGACCTTTAGGTCTGTTGTTGCTTATCCTCCTTTGTAATACTATTATGACATCTTTCCCCCATCATGTTCTGGCTAAAATATTTGTTAACACTTTCAGTATTATGACACCTTGCCAGTTACAACTTCTACAATAGAGTCAAATTGTACCTTCTTTGCAAATGACTTGTTGGAATGTTACATTCATTCTCCACAAGTGTTGAGGTAAACCCATTCAGGATATGATGACGCGGTCATTAATTTGATTGTGTTTATCATTAGACGACTTTATGTAGCTTAGGAAGAATTTGTTTGGAGTCTGAGGGGAAACTGAGATATACTCCACCCATTAGCTTCCTTGAAGGTCTTCCAAAGCTAAGAAAATCGGCTAATGATATCCAGAATACACTGTTAAACGCATCCTAATCGTTAATTGGTTACATATCCCGGTATGAACCATACAAATGATATACTCCAAATATACAGTATAGTTGCTTATAATATTGGTTACATATCCCGGTATGAACCATACAAATGATATACTCCAAATATACAGTATAGTTGCTTATAATATTGGTTACATATCCCGGTATGAACCATACAAATGATATACTCCAAATATACAGTATAGTTGCTTATAATATTGGTTACATATCCCGGTATGAACCATACAAATGATATACTCCAAATATACAGTATAGTTGCTTATAATATTGGTTACATATCCCGGTATGAACCATACAAATGATATACTCCAAATATACAGTATAGTTGCTTATAATATTGGTTACATATCCCGGTATGAACCATACAAATGATATACTCCAAATATACAGTATAGTTGCTTATAATATTGGTTACATATCCCGGTATGAACCATACAAATGATATACTCCAAATATCCAGTATAGTTGCTTATAATATTGGTTACATATCCCGGTATGAACCATACAAATGATATACTCCAAATATACAGTATAGTTGCTTATAATATTGGTTACATATCCCGGTATGAACCATACAAATGATATACTCCAAATATACAGTATAGTTGCTTATAATATTGGTTACATATCCCGGTATGAACCATACAAATGATATACTCCAAATATACAGTATAGTTGCTTATAATATTGCAAGCTTGCAAATATAAAATAACATTGTATATTTTGACAGACACAGTACATTACAAGCTTGAAAGCTAAGACAAAAATGCAGGTTTAACAGCCATATGATAAGAGTAAGATTGACAGCCCTGATACGATTGTAAGATTTATAGTCCTGATGAGCTTGCAAGATTATCAGCTTTGCTACGACTGTAATATTAACAGTCACTTACTCAACCTATCAACTCCGATGTTCCTCAGAGTTCTGTCCTGTGTACAGTTCTATTTCTAATATCCATTAACCCGTGTTGTACCAGCAACGGCAATTCGCCGTCAGTAATAAAGTCAACTCGTCAGTACCAGCGATGGTGAATCGCCGTCAGTACTATGCGGTGGTTGTAACTGTCCATATTAGGCAGTACCAGGTACCGCGACTTGTACGCACTATTTTGAGACCTTGGCAACACTTCTCAGCTTATATTCAAGGTCTCACAGCCTAGCTGGGTCAGTGTTCCTCCAACTTTTGAGGTGGAAGAATATTCTCTCTCGACTCTGAACCCATTTGGGCCTCATTGCCTGGTACTGGAGGGTACATTTATGGTAATACCCTCTGGTACAGTAGGAGTTAATGATTTTCAATACTGTGCTTCTAGTCCTATCTACTCATTTGCTCATGACTGCCTTACACTATTCAACTACTTTTTCACAACATCCCATGTGTAGCACACAGTCACATATTCATTCTGTCTACTTTTCTAAGTTTATGTTTATCATAAAAAATAATGAAATAGAATAAAATAGAAAATAAAAATATAAATATGAAAAATGGTGATTGTGCCTGAGCATATAGATAGATATATAGATGTTTATCAACTATATAATTGTACCCCCAGCAAAAAAAGAAATAAAATGGGGATTGGGCCTGCATAAATAAAAAAACATATAATAATTGTATTATTTGTTAGTTTATCTTGAATTATTCCAGCCTTCCCCCTAGAATATGATATCATATAATTATATTAATAGAAAAAAACTGGGATATTGAGTACATTAAGGGGGTAGTACTCAAATTTTCTGGACCCCCTTCTCCCTCAATTTAAGCATATTAGTTTTGAAGTTTTAAGACGTTCGTTCCGTCCGTTCGTTCCGCCTTATTTGTTTGTCAATATTAAGATCTTTCGTGCCCTTTAGGTGTCGATTTTTCCAAGCGAGCGAAAGCGAGCCTCTAATTTTAGAAGGAACCGGCCTTTGGCCGGAACTTTTTGTTACCGAAAAATGTACACATTTATCTTGAAAGGGGGTCTAGGGGTGTTTTTCTAAGCTTGATGGAGGTCTAACGAGGAAACTCAAAAATAAATAAATAAATAAATATATAGACCAAAAAAAGAAGCACTACCCCCTTAAAACAAAGAATTTGGTTGCATAATCCTTATAGAAAACGAGCTTTGACTAGACTTCTGAAGCGTCTGTGCTTTAAGGGCAGATGGGCAGTTTTTCTGGCCCCCCTTTCTCCCTCATGTTTAGCCCCATTAGTTTTCAGATGTTTTCCCAATTCTTCGTCGATATTTAGACCTTTCGTGCTATTTAGGTGTCGATTTTTTTCCCTGGCGAACGACAGTGAGCCTGTACTGTTGGAAGAACCGGCCTTCGGCCGGGACAGTTATAACTGGCAGTTATAACTGGCTATCAGTGGACATTTGTTATAACTGTTATAACTGTTATAACAGTTATAACTGGCAGTTATAACTGGCTACCAGTGGACATTTGTTATAACTTATAACTGTTATAACAGTCATAAGTGGCAGTTATAACTGGCTATCAGTGGACGTTTGTTATAAATGTTATAACTGTTATAACAGTTATAACTGGCAGTTATAACTGGCTATCAGTGGACATTTGTTATAACTGTTATAACTGTTATAACAGTTATAACTGGCAGTTATAACTGGCTATCAGTGGACATTTGTTATAACTGTTATAACTGTTATAACAGTTATAACTGGCAGTTATAACTGGCTATCAGTGGACATTTGTTATAACTGTTATAACTGTTATAACAGTTATAAATGTTATAACAGTTATAACTGGCAGTTATAACTGGCTATCAGTGGACGTTTGTTATAACTGTTATAACTGTTATAACTGGCTATCAGTGGACGTTTGTTATAACTTATAACAGTTATAACTGGCAGTTATAACTGGCTATCATTGGACATTTGTTATAACTGTTATAACTGTTATAACAGTTATAACTGGCAGTTATAACTGGCTATCAGTGGACATTTGTTATAACTGTTATAACTGTTATAACAGTTATAACTGGCAGTTATAACTGGCTGTCAGTGGACATTTGTTTACAGCTTAGAAAGGTTCTGTAGGAATTAGAATTATACAGGCTCTGTATATCCCCCTGACTTCCATAAACCCTTCCTAATCTGAATAAAATCGTCTAATAATAGCCAGAAAACAAAAGGAAAGGCGACATCGTATCTTGAAAGGGTTAAATAGAGAAAGGGTTAAAATACGATCTCATATAACCCATGCCGACTAGAGTGACCATATATTTGATAGTTATCCATCCAGCTACCACCAAAGGATTTTATTCAGCTTAACCCTGTCAGCAGTCAAGGACTCAATTACACGTTATTGCTGGCACACATTAGACGATTTTATTGTTTTAGAACACCCTGACTATATTAAAAAAACACACACCATATTTCTGTCCAATTCAGCCCCTACCCTCCCCCCCCCCCTACCCCCAAAAACAAAATATATATATACCGTATATATTAATATATATATATACCGTATATACTAATATATATATATACCGTATATACTAATATATATATACCGTATATACTAATATATATATACCGTATATACTAACATATATATACCGTATATACTAATATATATATATACCGTATATACTAATATATATATACCGTATATACTAATATATATATACCGTATATACTAATATATATATACCGTATATACTAATATATATATACCGTATATACTAATATATATATATACCGTATATACTAATATATATATACCGTATATACTAATATATATACCGTATATACTAATATATATATACCGTATATACTAATAATTATATATACCGTATATACTAATATATATATACCGTATATACAAATATATATATACCGTTATACTAATATATATACCGTATATACCAATAAATGTATACCGTATATACTAATATAGATATACCGTATAGACTAATAATTATATATATACCGTATACTAATATATATATACCGTATATACTAATATATATACCGTATATACTAATATATATATACCGTATATACTAATATATATATATACCGTATATACTAATATATATATACCGTATATACTAATATATATATACGTATATACTAATAATATATATATACCGTATATACTAATATATATATATACTATATACTATAATAATAATATATATATACCGTATATACTAATATATATATACCGTATATACTATATATATATACCGTATACTAATATATATATACCGTATATACTAATATATATATACCGTATATACTAATATATATATACTGTATATACTAATATATATACCGTATATACTAATATATATATACCGTATATACTAATATATATATACCGTATATACTATATATACCGTATACTAATATATATATACGTATATACTAATATATATACCGTATATACTAATATATATATACCATATACTAATATATATATATATATACAATATATATATACCGTATATACTAATATATATACCGTATAACTATATATATACGTATATACTAATATATATATACCGTATATACTAATATATATATATACCGTATATACTAATATATATATACCGTATATACTAATATATATATACCGTATAATAATATATATATACCGTATATACTAATATATATATACCGTATATACTAATATATATATATACCGTATATACCAATAATTATATATATACCGTATATACTAATATATATATACCATATATACTAATATATATATACCTTATATTCTAAATAATTATATATATACCGTATATACTAATATATATATACCGTATATACTAATATATATATACCGTATATACTAATATATATATACCGTATATATACCCATATACTAATATATATACCGTATATACTAATATATATATATACCGTATATACTAATATATATATATACCGTATATATATACCATATATACTAATATATATATACCGTATATACTAATATATATATATATACCGTATATACTAATATATATATACGTATATACTAATATATATATACCGTATATACTAATATATATATACCGTATATACTAATATATACAGTATATACTATATATATACCGTATATACTAATATATATATACCGTATATACTAATATATACAGTATATACCGTATATACTAATATATATATATACCGTATATACTAATATATATATACCGTATATACTAATATATATATACGTATATACTAATATATATATACCGTATATACTAATATATATATACCGTATATACTAATATATATATACCGTATATACTAATATATATATACCGTATATACTAATATATATATACCGTTTATACTAATATATAGTATATAGTATATATATAGTATATATAGTATATATATATATATATATATAGTATATATATAGTATATTTTTCTTCTAAATCCGCGTTAATTCAGCGACTACAGTGCCATGGACTCATAATCTTGCTCAATAAGTGATGTGGAAGAGGATAATCAAGTGACACCTACGATACTGAGCCTTATAAGTGTGGAATGACAGTGTATGGAAATCGTTGGGACTCCATCCGGTGTTTTGGTTGTGCAAACATGGCGACGAAGACCTCCGGCACCTGTACTTCAAAAAGGTTATGTGGATTCTAAATATTGACTGTGAGCAGTGAAAGTGTTGATATACTATCATCAGTGGCCTTACATCATGTTACCGTGAAAAATTAACCATACTGAGTATTTGTAATATTAATTAAGTGAGTTTGCCAACTATTTTAGAAGCAGGCCCCTTATTTTATATCGTTGCCATGGTTACCAGCGGTATATGAAGGTTGTGAGTGCTTCGAAAAAATGGCTGAAGACGAGTACGTTGTGAACAGTCTCTTATGTTTTGTGACTTCAGGTAAAAAGGACTACCCTTACGAAACTCTGTTTGAAATAACTAACTCATTCTACTGTCATGAAGAAATAAAAAAAGGAAAAGAAGTGCTGTGGTAAACTATCAATGGAAGTTAAATATTACTAAGCTATAATGAATCAAATAAAATCAATCTAAATGAATACTCTATATCTAAATTGAATTCAATCTGAAACAAGCTAATTTATATCCAAAGGTCTCACATAATAAATGTATATAATTATAGGGTAAGGTTATAAGGGTTAATATTAGCCAGGAATTAACTCACCAATAGTTCCACGTGGCAATGAGGCAAGGGAGAACGTTTTACCCAATATGGCGGTGGACAATGGGGAACGAGACTTCGGTCCCAAGACACGAGTCAAGTTAAAGAAAGAATAAATGATTACATGGGAATGGATATGAATAATATGCTTATCTATCAGTCAGTCATGATGTCGATGAGAGCGTCGTGATGGTGTAGTTGTGTGTATTGCTGTATGTGTATTGTGATTAGAGGCACAAAAGCACGATCAACTGAGGGCGGAAAATTAGATGTTAACTGGTTGGTGTTCGTGAAGGCTCTGGCGTACCTCAAAAGCACACCTTGCTGCCTTGGCAAACCGCCAGGAGCCCAAATTATCGTACCGCATTTAGGTTGCTCTATACGATAAATTATATTAATATATACGATAAATTCATATATACTACATAAGACCATGGCAATATTGCTTAATAGCATATTAGGCCTTTTATAACTTAACTTATTTACAATCTTATAATATACGATCTACTCGTCCTACGTCGTGCTGTAGGAGAGATCGTGACGTCACAGAGACATACAAGATCACAAAAGAGTCATATTCTATCGTATTTATACGATACACTCCCCCCACAAAAAAGACCTGAACCCCACCTTAAACCTAAAGTTGCCCAGAGGCTATCTTCTGACGCCACAAGTCGACGGCGCCAGCAGCAGCGCGTCTGGGACGCGTCCCGGTCCGAGAATGATCACCATCAGTATGAGGTGAATCGTTCCTTTGAGAATCCTCGGACCCAGCAATAACAGGTGGAGCCTCAGATTGCAATGCGGAATCGAGCTCCAAAGCGTACAAACGTGCGATAGGACGAACAGTAGTTCCAGTGGCTGTCTTTAATAGCGCCACCCGCTCTACAGAGTCTGCCCCCTTGTATACCTCCAATACGCGGCCTAATTTCCAGTATAAACGAGGACTATCTTCTTTAATTAAAACAACTTCACCAACTGTAGGTGCCGTTGGTCTACCAGAGGGAGTAACACTCCTTTCCCTCAATGCTAGCAGATATTCACTAATCCACCGTTTCCTAAAATCCTCGATATATACTGGTATCTCTTAGACACCGCTACCTCAGAGTACAACGAGGGATCCTCTAACTCTACTATGGATTGGAAATCAGATGGAAACGCAGTCAATGGTTTCCCATATAGCAAGTGAGCTGGCGTTGATGGTAGTGGTTCTTGCAGGTCGGTGTACACGTATGTAAGCGGGCGATCATTCATGACTGCCTCTATCTCTGTGAGGACTGTCGTCAACTCACTCTTCTTTAATAGAGCACGTCCTACAACCGCTCTGAGTCCTGACTTTACTATGCCGACACACCGTTCCCACATGCCACCAAACCAAGGTGCCTTAACTGGAATGAACCTCCATTCGCACTTCTTCTCTCCCAAAAAAGTGATGATAGTAGGATCACTACTCATATCCTTTAGATATTTTGATGCTTGGACATAAGTGGGAGCATTGTCGCTAAGAATGAGTTGAGGGAATGAACGACGGGCACAAAACCGTCTAAACGCCAGCATAAATTCTTCGCTAGACATATTATCACATAGTTCTAGGTGTACCGCTCGAGACGTCGCACAGGTAAACAATAATATATAAACCTTCTCATGCTCCCTCGTCTTCAATGCCCCTGTGTAATCTAATCCTACCGCTTGGAAAGGTTCTACGTGCTTTACACGGCATTCAGGTAGAGGTGGAGCTGGTCCAGTTGCATATGGTTTACCCTTTAGTCTCTGGCATATTACACACTTTCTCACTACGCGTCGAGCTACTTGTCGAACTCTGGGTATCCACCATGTGAGACGTAAATTTGATATAATATGACATACCCCGTAGTGTTTTACATCCCTATGTGCACGTATGATCAATAGATCAGTAACGTGATGTCTTGTTGGCATAAGTATAGGTCGGTTTGTGCCGTCTGGTACACCCGACCACTTCAGGCGACCCTCACACCTGATGAGGCCATTGTCTAGGTGCAACCTTAGTTGACGCACTATATTAGGCATTAATGTCTTATTCGAGCCTTTCAAGGATTCTAATTCATTGGAAAAGGTTTCTACTTGAACCCATTTGATCAAAGTTACTTCAGCTGCTTTAAATTCACGAGCATCAATGTTGTGACCCCTGTTGCAGAGTTGGCCCGTTACTTTAAGCTTAAGATTGGATACGTATCGCAACACCCAAGCTACAACTCTGACTAGTTTATTATAGTCACCGAATCTTGCCCACTTTATGATAGGACCCGGTGGCTCATTTGGTTGGGCTGTAACTGCCACTGTTTCCAGTGGCAGAAGTCCCTCACCAACAGCATGCCATATCGTCCATTCACTTTCATGGAGCAGCCACTTTGGACCATGCCACCACAATTCGGACTTCATTAACTGGCTAGCCGTTATACCCCTAGTTATGAGATCACTAGGGTTTTCCTTTGTATTTACATAATGATAAGCAACGTCTGGCAAAAGGGCTCTAATCTCATCTACCCTATTCCGCACATAAACTGGCAGAGACTTCTTGCTATGTATCCAGTTGAGTGCGACCTGACTATCGCACCATACGTGAACGATTTCAATATTTAATTCGCTCTCGTATGCTGCGCGTACATGTTGCACCAGACGTGCTAATAGCAGCATGGCAGTCAATTCCATTTTAGGGATAGTTACCTTCTTAACCGGGGCTACTTTGGCCCGGGCTGTAACTAAATGTGCCCCAAATGAAGTAACAACATATATGGCTACCCCGTATGCCGTGGCGCTAGCATCGCAATACGTGTGTAATGTAACGTCACCGAACGCCGCCACTTTACGAGGTATAGGTTTAGTACATAGGATGGCATATTCATTCAACAACAATGTCCCTTGGTCATTCAGGTCCTCGGGCAAACTGTCATCCCATCCTATTTTACGTCTCCAAACTTCCTGCATTAGAATCCTAGCTCTTATGGTAACAGGTAATGCTAGACCCAAAGGATCAAAAATTGCGCAACTTTGCTCAACAGACTTCTTTTTGTGTGCGCTCCTGTCTGCTGAGCAAAAGACCTTGTTTGAAAAGTTAGTATGTCATGTTTAGGTTGCCAGATCATCCCCAAATTTCTGGACTTTTCCTGGTTAAGAGATGCCGTACCATCCACCTGTATTAAACTCTGAAGATCTTCACTATTAGTAACCCACTCGCGGAGAAATAGATGTGCATCCGCAAACAATCTGCGTGCTTGCCAGTATGCATACAACAAATCATCTTGACTATCGCTAGTACCCTGCAAATTGTCAATGTATAATCCGCGAGATAGTTTACTTGTGTCCTCATGAGTGTCAGCTAGATGTTTTGTGATTGTGGCATTTAACAAAAACTGCGAGCAAGTGGCCCCAAAGAGTACAACCCGAAAACGGTATATTATGATGGGACTTTCAGAGTCGCTAATGTCGCCGAACCAAAGAAAGCGGGTAACATCTCTATCTTCCTCCTTTAGCTTGACCATCAAGAATGCTTTCTCGATGTCACTGGTATAGGCGTACTTTCCCAGCCTAAACCGCAATAGATGTTGGGACAGGTCCGACACCATGGACGGACCTGTCAACAGGCAGTCATTCAGACTGGGTTGTTGACCTTGGTGGGCAGAACAGTCATACACCACCCGTATTGGTGTGGTGACGCTGTCTTTCTTTACCCCATGATGGGCCAGATAGTGAACCCTACCCTTCTTACACGGTTCCTTGACATCGACTCTCTCAATAAAACCCCTATCCTCATAACTCCGAAATACATCGTCATACGCCTGGCGCGTGCTCGGTTCGTTAGACAATTTCCGCTGCAATGCGCGCAAGCGACCTAATGCCAAACCATAGTTGGTAGGCAGGCTTATCTCACTGTTCTTCCAGGGTAAACTAACTTTATATTGCTTGTCTGAGGCACAGTAGCACACAGACTCGTCAAACCTTTGTAGCGCAACTTCCGAGTCATAATCAGTCTCCATAGGATTAATGCCTATGTGATCCAATCTCCACAGTCGTTCCAGGTCGAACTCGGCAGCCATCTTAGGGTCACTAGGTTGGGAATCCTCCCTTCCCAACTCCTCTGCCGCGGTTACATTGACTCTATATATATCGAGACCGTGTCGACCAGGACCTTTGACTGTGTAGTATGCACCTTTCCGCTCATGCAGTATCCAAATTTAGTGGGGATTAAAATTACACCACACATCTTTTTAAATCCAGGGTATACTACTTCATAATAATGATCCACACCAAGTAGAACATGCACCTCACTCTGATTTCCCATGGGATCTGACAAGTTAACCCCCTTGCTACGTAATGCGTGTTCCACCTTCTTCACACCCACAGATACATATTCTGGTAGGGTGTCTACTACGATACAAGTCATAAAGTACCGGTTTTTACGATAGAAATATGAAATCTCCGCTATCTCGTAGTCTTGTTTATCAGTAACCCCTGTGAAGCCCTGTAATCGAAGAGTCTCAGCCCCTACGATTCGGTGCTTCAGTCCCACTAGTACGGACCTCTTTATAAAGGAACGTTGAGACCCTTGATCTAGAAGTACCCGACAAACTTTGTTACTGTCATTACCTTCCATGGGAATCTGTATTGTGGGCAATATAGTGGTGTCTTGCGTGCTACCTAGTGCCACAGTTGTAGTACCCTCATTTTTGACGTCTTTGACTTTATCTGCTGTAGGACACAACTTATCAAAGTGATGTCCTTCGCAGTGGCGACAGGGCCTTAAGTATGTAGCAGTACATTGTCCCTGCTTACCATGTTCTTTACTTAGACAACCTACACATAGCTTCAATCTTTTCGCCTGTGCTAGTTTTGTCTCATTTGTTGGGTATTTTACGCAGAAACTCCATTTATGTTTGTTGTTACATAGCTTACATAGAATCTGAGCAAGTTTCTTATACACCCTCTTTCTTTACTTTAGTCCCCACTGTCATGCTTATTGTTCCCCTCTTCTCCACATTCTCACTCCCTCCCGACTCATACATTCTCCCTTTGTTCAACTGTAGATTATTGATCTCCTTACTGAACTGAGTTTTGAACTCCCCCAGCTCAAATGATCTTACCTTATCAAGTATTGCCATAGGAAGCTTCTGACGCAAGATAATGACTATCATTTCCTGCGTGGTAAGCCCTAGGGTATCTAGCGATCGAGTATGGCACTCCATATTTGCCCTGAAGTTTGTCAACTCATCAACCTTATACTGTGGTTCTGCGAGCCCCAACAAGGCAACGACATGGGCCATCTTCAACTGCTCTCTATCCCCGTATGTGGACTCTAATAAGTGTACCGCTTCAAGATAACTACCACCCACTACTGCAAACCCCTCTATTAAATGTAAGGCCTCTCCTTCCATTTGTCCCTTCAGATAGTGAAACTTGCGGACATTATCCAAAGAGGATTCATGAACCGTAGATCGAAATACGTCCCAGAAAGCTAACCACTCGGTCAACTTGCCCCCAAATGTAGGAAGATTGAGCTTTGGGAGGTGTACAGTATGTTTTGGGTCAGCCCTTCTATGGGCCTCATTATCGCCTCCCTTCTTACTTGCGACAGCACGCTGTAATAGGTACTTCGCTCTAAAGACAGGTTCGTCATAGAGGGCGCGATTATCACACTCTGTAACAATCTCTTCCTCCTCTGTCATGGCAGCCACAATCACCTCACTCAGAGCCGTAATACGACCGTGGGTGACCTGGACATTTTCTAATCTAGCCTCCAATTCCTCTAGTTCAGCAGTAGTGATGAAAGTGTTGACGTCCACTATTAGCCTATTTATTACTCCCCGAAGTCCCGCCCTTTGATTTTTAGGGGCTTTGTTCAGCACCCCACTAGACGGTGTCTCTTTACCGTTTTTATCCATTTTGCTTGCGAGCCTATAGGCTATGTATCTAAATATCACGTTACAAAAACAACGGCCAAATAATAGGCTACTTAAGAGACGCCAACCGGCGGACTTCTATGTTATGGAGAAAAAATAGTACACTAAATAGCAATACCTACTAATGGATCATATTGAACAAGAAAAAATGTTAGGTCAGGTCATATGTCACAGGAAGTCTGAAACGGAAAAGAAAATTATTGGGGAAAGACGATGGGTGGGAAGCAGGACTTAGGCAGGCGCAATGACACAACCCTGCATTCCGGCTCTAACCATCGCTTGGCTAGCCTTGCCAGTTTATCATAGAGTTGTTCCTGCATCCTGTTATATGTCCCCTTGTTCATTGCCTTAAAATCCCTTACTGGTAGCTAATTCCCGGGTCTGGGCACCAATGTGGTAAACTATCAATGGAAGTTAAATATTACTAAGCTATAATGAATAAAATAAAATAAATCTAAATGAATACTCTATATCTAAATTGAATTCAATCTGAAACAAGCTAATTTATATCCAAAGGTCTCACATAATAAATGTATATAATTATAGGGTAAGGTTATAAGGGTTAATATTAGCCAGGAATTAACTCACCAATAGTTCCACGTGGCAATGAGGCAAGGGAGAACGTTTTACCCAATATGGCGGTGGACAATGGGGAACGAGACTTCGGTCCCAAGACACGAGTCAAGTTAAAGAAAGAATAAATGATTACATGGGAATGGATATGAATAATATGCTTATCTATCAGTCAGTCATGATGTCGATGAGAGCGTCGTGATGGTGTAGTTGTGTGTATTGCTGTATGTGTATTGTGATTAGAGGTACAAAAGCACGATCAACTGAGGGCGGAAAATTAGATGTTAACTGGTTGGTGTTCGTGAAGGCTCTGGCGTACCTCAAAAGCACACCTTGCTGCCTTGGCAAACCGCCAGGAGCCCAAATTATCGTACCGCATTTAGGTTGCTCTATACGATAAATTATATTAATATATACGATAAATTCATATATACTACATAAGACCATGGCAATATTGCTTAATAGCATATTAGGCCTTTTATAACTTAACCTATTTACAATCTTATAATATACGATCTACTCGTCCTACGTCGTGCTGTAGGAGAGATCGTGACGTCACAGAGACATACAAGATCACAAAAGAGTCATATTCTATCGTATTTATACGATAAGTGCTATGTGGACTACTAAGTGAAGATGTTTGCTGGAGGAGGGACCCTGAGAAAAAACGAAAAGATCTGAAAGACCTGCTTGAGCTCCATGAACGAGTCGGGAGCTTAAATAAATCTGTGAAATTCGTGACCGACTCGCATAAAAGAATGCCCCCAATTGGACTTGAAAAGCTCGGTTCTCTGCTAGCTAACCTATCAGAGGATACTGCTTATATAAAAGAATTATTGCCGAAAATCCTGGACATTAAATCTGAAGTGATGAACACAGCTGATACTGTTCGCATAATTAAAAATGACTTTATAGATCTAAAGTGTAAGTTTATGAATGCTGTCACAGGACTGGGAGAAGCAACAAGAGATATTACGCTAAATGAAATTAATGTATTAGAGGATATTACCACACTTAGACAAGACTCTAACCAACCAATGTCACTAAACGCACAAGATGTAACCCCTAAGGCAAATAAAACTTTGAACACTAAGAAATACTCTGACGTAATGCGAACGAGTTCGACTCCAAGGGTTGTGAACGAAAGAAAAGATAAAAGAGACAAAGAAAAGCTGGGGAACGGAAGAAAACACGACGATGAGGATCTGGAGGATGCCGCCGTGTGTGTGGATGATGCTAGGAGGGTCCAGGCAAGTTGGCAGGAGTCTACCGACAGGACGTGTGATGCTGTGGAGGTGTGCTCTACCCTAAGGAGAGATGATGATGCTAACGGGACTTCTGCAGCTACAGGTAACAAGAGATACAGCTCAACGTATGGCAGTGAACAGAGAGCGGACCAGAGAGGAAAGAAGCATCTTTCCAGCCCTCCAAGTATAGTCACAGCCAGAAGTACCGGTGCTGTCACGAAGAACCTTCACCGCATCCATACCAATGGAGATCCAAGAAATTCTCCATACTCAATGAAGCAGACTAGTGCTTCAGCAGACAACGATGGCTGGACAGAAGTACGCAGGAAGAGGGAAAGGAGAGGAAGTACTAGGAAGGTAAATACTGGTGTTACCGGTATGAGAAAACATGAAGGCACGTTTAAAGGTGTTAGTAAATTGGTTGATGTCTTCATAGGTAGAGTAGACAACAGTGTATCCTCCTCTGATCTAAATAAATATATTAGTGATGTTTTTGGAGTTCAAACCAAGTCGATAGCAGCGTTAAAAATCAGAACAGAGGAGCACAAGGCTTTTAAGGTGGCAATAAAACTTGTGGATAGAGAACAACTATTTAATGCAGAACTCTGGCCCGAAGAAGTAATAGTAAACAAATTTTATCAGAGAAATAGAGATCCTGAGAATAAGGCTGATAGTTAATATACGTCTCCATATCATTGGTATTTTCTACTTGTTTATTTATTACTATTATTATTATTATAACTTATATATTATTCTCTTTTTATTTTAGACCAACATGGAACAATTTCATTTTAAGGCATGCACATTTAACTGTTGTTCACTGAAAAAGAACATTGAACTTATTAGAGGATTAGCTGACGAAGAATATGATATAATTTTGTTACAGGAGACTTTTGTTACAGATAATAAGCTAGGAACTTTAGATTTTATAGATGAGAGATATGAGTGTACAGGTGTTGCCGCCACCTACTCTGAGAGAGCCCTAGCTGCCATGGCTGGTCGACCTTCAGGAGGTATGGCCATTCTCTGGAGAAAACAAGCTATATTTAAAGTAAAGGACATAATTTTAAATGACAACTTTATAATAATGGATATATCTTTTAATAACGTAAACATAATACTTGTTAACGTATATATAAATAGTGATGTATGGGAGGTTACTACTCTCAACAACTATCTTCATACTCTTTCATTACTAGAAAGTATTTTAACAGATTATAATTTTGATGCAGTTTATTATATAGGTGATTTTAACGCCGATCCTTCTCATGGACGAGCCTGGCAGAATCTCAATGATTTTAATACTCGAAACAACCTAACTTGCCTCGATGTTAATGAACTTCCTAATGATTCATTCACTTTTGTAGGATATGGCAACTCTCATACTAGGTGGCTGGATCACATAGTGGGTAGAGATGAAGAACAGGTAAATGTAAACAATATAAAAATCTTAGAAGATATCATAGGATCTGATCATTTGCCGATCGAATTTATTATATCCGTAAAAGCTAATCCTTCAAATGTAGGTCAAGTAATGAACAATGAAAAAGAAGTAAAGAGTCCCTTTGTGAAATGGAATAGTTTGAAATCCGACGATTTTGCGGATATTAATGATTTTTTCGGTGATCATCTTTTGCACATTTTCGATCATGACTATTATTATTGCACGAACATAGGCTGCCATAACAAAAATCATTTAAAGTGGATTGATAATCTGTATAATCATATTGTGAATGCAGTTCGAATTGCTACTGAAAGATACCGAACCCAAGGTATTAAAACAAATAAATATAAAATAATTCCTGGTTGGAACCGGCGCGTGAAGCAGCTTCACTCAGTGGCTCGCGACCACTACCTGACCTGGGTGGCTGCAGGTAAACCATTAGGAACGGAACAACACGCTCGTATGACCGACTCCAGGAAACAATTTAAAACGGCACTCAACGAATGTCACAAAAACGAAAATATTGAAATATGTAATTCTATTATTGAAAATTTCTCTAGTAAAGACAAACAACACTTTTGGAAAGATGTAAAGAATAAAAAGTCAAAGATAAAAACTACTAACTTTATTGATGGCGAAAATAAAGCTAATGACATAATTGATATATTTACTAAACAATTCCTAGTTGCTCAACAAAGCACAAGTAATGAAAGTGAAAGGGACTTCCTAGACGAACTTAAAAGAAATTGGGATGATAATGGAAAAATGTTCATTAAGGTTTCCAGTGTAAGTTTACGACGAACGATCGGGAAATTGAACTCTGGAGTTGGTCATGATGGCGTTCATTCACTTTTCCTAAAAAATGCATCAGAGGATGTTCTTGTTGCTTTAGCTAATTTTTATAATATATGCTTTAGTCATTGCTATCTACCTTGTGAACTTCTGAAAGGAATCATTACGCCTATAATTAAAGATAGAAAGGGAAATATATCCAAGTCAGATAATTACAGACCTATTATGAACTCTTCATGTTTACTACAATTATTTGAAATTACTATTTTGGATATATTAAGTGAACAAATTCAGATTAATCAGAGGCAATTTGGTTTCAGAAGAGGCATGTCAACCACGGATTGTTGTTTTTTACTAAAAGAAATAATGCATAAATATTCAAGATTAGATAACACAGGAATTGCTACCTTCATAGATTTTTCCAAAGCCTTCGATCGAGTAGATCATTTTAATTTAGGTTTAAAGCTGTTGAAACTAGGTATACCTAGCGATATTGTGTATATGATAATGCACTACTTACGAAACCAACTTGCCCGGGTTACATGGAAAGGATTTAATGGTATGTTTTACTATATAGATAAAGGAGTGAGACAGGGAGGCATTTTGTCTCCATTTTTATTTAATGTATATATTAATGAAATTATAAATTAAATCTCAAAAATGGAAATTGGCTGCACAATTGGGTCAACCAGATGTAATATTTTATGCTACGCTGACGATATAGTGCTATATCATCCTCAACTCATGAAATGGACACGATGTACAGTAAATTTAGTGAACTTGTGGATAATCACAAACTCCTCATAAACAAGAATAAAACTAAATGTTTTATATTTAATAGTAGAAAGAATAGGAATCCTATTGATGTAATACAATTGGGTAATGATAATTTGGAAGTGGTGCAGAAATTTAAATACTTAGGTCATTTATTGAGCAGTGATAACTTGGAAGACTTAGAAGATGTAGACTGTAGACTAAAACATTTTATGCTAGCTTTAATAGTATAAAGAGGGATTTTGCATATGTTAACTTGGAGACAATGATATTTTTATTTAACTCGTATTGTAAGCCTGATTATGGGTTGGCATTGTGGAATAACTGCAAGACAGGAAATTCTAGAATTTTTAAAACTTTTAATATTGCATATAACAAGGCTATGAACAAAATGATTGATGTCCCAGTGTATGCCAGCAGTCATGAGTTTACCAGTGCTTGTAATCTTCTGTTACTAAACCATCATGTCTCACTAATACAATGTAGGTATGCTAAAAGAATTGAAAAATCTAGTAACTACATTATAAGAAGTAATATGTCTTTTTTAAAATCGGGTTACTTTTTTCCGAGCATTTACAAAAGAATGAAGGATTCTTACTCAATTGATATCATACACGAGGAATTAGATATAATTTCGTCTAGGATTAACTGGATACAGAGTCACGAAGAAAGAAGAAACCGGATATACAGTATTTGATGTGACGACATATTTTTATTATGGTATATGATGGGGTTTCTTAGTATACCTTCCTGCAAATAGAACTATTGATTTATGTAAAATGAGTATTCTCAAAGCTAATATTCGTAAAAAAAAAAAAAAAAAAAAAAAAATATATATTTGTATTTGCTGATGAATTTTTAATATTAAATCCTAGTGTACTGTATAAGTATATACTCTTATAGCTACGGTGGTGAACACAGGTCTTTACTAATAGGATGAACATTCATTGTTTGTTCTTTTAAATTATTTTTAGTTTCTTTTTATATCATTTTGCAAATATATCAAGTTACATAAAAAAAAAACTTATGTATTAGATATAGCATGTAATAAAACTATATGTAATCTCGTATTACGAAATAAAATTGATTGATTGATTGATTGATTGATTGAATATATATATACCGTATATACTAATATATATATACGTATATACTAATATATATATACCGTATATACTAATATATATATACCGTATATACTAATATATACAGTATATACCGTATATACTAATATATATATACCGTATATACTAATATATATATACCGTATATACTAATATATATATACGTATATACTAATATATATATACCGTATATACTAATATATATATATACCGTATACTAAAATATATACCGTATATACTAATATAATATACGTATATACTAATATATATATACCGTATATACCTATATATATACGTATATCTAATATATATATACCGTATATACTAATATATATATACGTATACTAATATATATACCGTATATACTAATATATATACCGCATAGACTAATATATATACACTGCATATACCAACATATATATACCGTATATACTAATATATACAGTATATACCGTATATATAATATATATACCGTATATACTAATATATACACCGTATATACTAATATATATATATACCGTATATACTAATGTATATACAGTATACGGTATATAGTAATATATATATACCGTATATACTAATATATATATACCGTATATACTAATATATATACCGTATATACTAATATATATATACCGTATATACTAATATATATACCGTATATACTGAATATATACCGTATATACTGTATATATACCGTATATACTGTATATATACCGTATATACTGTATATATATACCGTATATACTGTATATATATACCGTATATACTGTATATATACCGTATATACTGTATATATACCGTATATACTAATAATTATATATATACGTATATAATATAGATATACCGTATATACTATATATATAACCGTATATACTAATATTATATATACATAATATATATATACCGTATATACTAATATATATACCGTATATACTAATATTATATATACCGTATATACTAATATATATACCGTATATACTATATATATATACCGTATATACTAATATATATATACCGTATATACTAATATATATACCGTATATACTAATAATTATATACCGTATAATATATATACCGTATATACTAATATATATATACAAACTAATATATATATACCGTATATACTAATATATATACCGTATATACTAATATATATACCGTATATACTATATATATATATATATAATACTATATATACATATATATATATATATATACCGTATATACTAATATATATACCGTATATACTAATATATATATACCGTATATACTAATATATATATACCGTATATACTAATAATTATATATATACCGTATATACTAATATATATACCGTATATACTAATATATATATACCGTATATATACTAATTATATATATACCGTATATACTAATATATATATATACCGTATATACTAATATATATATACCGTATATACTAATATATATATACCGTATGTACTAATAATTATATATATACCGTATATACTAATATATATATACCGTATATACTAATATATATATACCGTATATACTAATAATTATATATATACCGTATATACTAATATATATATACCGTATATACTAATATATATATATACCGTATATACTAATAATTATATATATACCGTATATACTAATATATATATACTATATATATACCGTATATACTAATATATATATACCGTATATACTAATATATATATACCGTATATACTAATAATTATATATACCGTATATACTAATATATATATACCGTATATACTAATATATATATACCGTATATACTAATATATACCGTATATACTAATATATACAGTATATACTAATATATATACCGTATATACTAATATATATATACGTTATATACTAATATATATATACCGTATATACTAATATATATATATATACCGTATATACTAATATATATATACCGTATATACTAATAATTATATATATACCGTATATACTAATATATATATACCGTATATACTAATATATATATACCGTATATACTAATATATATATACCGTATATACTAATATTACTATAATATACCGTATATACTAATATATATATACCGTATATACTAATAGTTATATATATACCGTATATACTAATGTATATATACCGTATATACTAATATATATATACCGTATATACTAGTAAATAAAATACTAATAAATAAATAAACAGGTAAACCAAATATTCCTGTTTCAACTTTGGGTGGGACCACTTGTTACAGGCAGCTTTGCCTGTTGTCTGCAAACATATATATATATCTAGCTTTCTGACTGCCTTAACATAACTGACAAACAGACAGCAACGATCACATCAACTCCGCAAACTTGGTGTGGAGGGTTTAATATTAGACCCTGATTAAGGTGAGGCTGATGGATTGTTGAGGTTAAGGGGAGATGGGTGTTTTTCTGGTCCCCTTTCTCCATCGTGTTATGCCCCATTTGTTTTGAAATTATAAGATGTTCGGTCCATTAGTTTTTTCGATTTTAAAACCTTTCGCCCCATTTCGCTGTTAATTTTAAGACATTTCGTGCCATTTAGGTGTCGATTATTTCCTAGCAAGCGATAGCGAGCCTGAAATATTAAGAGAAACCGGCCTTTGGCCGGGAAATTTTTCCACCGAAAAATGTACACATATATCTTGAAGGGGGGTCTAGGGGGTGTATTTCTAAGCTTAATGGAGGTCTAGCGAAAAAACTAAGAAATAAAGGAATACATGAATTAATAGACCAAAGAAAAACAAAAAACGGTCCTTCTCCCCTTAATTAATAATATCTACAATCTGGGCACACATACTGTCTATATATACTGTACAGTATATATGTGGTGGCCTTCAAGGGGGCATGGTCGGTGTTTCTGGACACCCTTCTCCCTCATGCTAAGCCCCTTTAGGTTGCAGATTTTAAGACCTTTTGGACCTTTTCTTTGTCAATAATAAGACTTTTCTTGTCATTTAGGTGTCGATTTTTTTTCCTTGCGAGCGAAAGTGAGCCTGTAATTTAGGAGGAATTGACGTTTTGCCGGGATATTTTTCTACCGAAAAGTGTACAAATATATATTGAAAGGGGATCCTGGGGTTGTTTTTAAAAGTTTGATGGAGGCCTACGGAGGAAACTAGAAACAATTATAGATGAAAAAATCGACCAAAAAATGAACCCTACCCCCTTGATCCTGACCTACACCATGATGGGCTGGTCAATCAGAGTGAGAACTGAGCGATCTCTGCCATACCCATAGCTTACTCTGACTGTTCCTTTTACTTATATATTTTCTAGATCTCAAGTGACGGCATCTCTTCCGTGGAATGACCTCCCAATCTACCAAGATTGGAAGCTAAAGCGTCACATTTTTCCTTTGCCCCTCAACATTCTCTTCATAATTGCTGAGGGGCACAGGGCCCTGGGTGGGGCTTTGGTTTCCCGGGCGTTTCCGCACCCTCCTCAGCTCCCCGCCATGGAGTGGCTTCAGTCACCCAGGCTTTAATGTGGTCAGCACGGAAGGTTCTGTGGTGGTGCTCGGTTATGGCCTTGGCCTTGCTCGGGGCCTTGGGGCTGTTCGGCCAGGCAGCTTGGGGAACAACAACAACAACAACTTCTTAACCCCTTCAGCACCATGACGTCTTTTTACCTCTGATTCTGGATAAAATTAGATTATTTTTGCAGTTTAAGAAGGACCTATGTTACTAAGAGGGTTTATTGAGATCGTATTAACCCCTTTGAGTTACATAGGTAGATTATAAACTAACGGAAATAGTCTAATGTTAACCAGAATATGATGAAAATGACGTAATGGTGGTGAAAGGGTTAAACAGCACAACATGACGTAATGGTGGTGAAGGGGTTAAACAGCACAAAATGACGTAATGGTGGTGAAGGGGTTAAACAGCACAACATGACGTAATGGTGGTGAAGGGGTTAAACAGCACAACATGACGTAATGGTGGTGAAGGGGTTAAACAGCACAACATGACGTAATGGTGGTGAAGGGGTTAAACAGCACAAAATGACGTAATGGTGGTGAAGGGGTTAAACAGCACATGACGTAATGGTGGTGAAGGGGTTAAACAGCACAACATGACGTAATGGTGGTGAAGGGGTTAAACAGCACAAAATGACGTAATGGTGGTGAAGGAGTTAAACAGCACAACATGACGTAATAGTGGTGAAGGGGTTAAACAGCACAAAATGACGTAATGGTGGTGAAGGGGTTAAACAGCACAACATGACGTAATGGTGGTGAAACGTAATGGTGGTGAAGGGGTTAAACAGCACAAATGACGTAATGGTGGTGAAAGGGTTAAACAGCACAAATGACGTAATGGTGGTGAAGGGGTTAAAATACAAGCAAATGACGTAATGGTGGTGAAGGGGTTAAAATACAAGCAAATGACGTAATGGTGGTGAAGGGGTTAAACAGCACAAATGACGTAATGGTGGTGAAGGGGTTAAACAGCACAACATGGTGTAAATATAGCTAGAATAACAGTATAAAGCCGTCTTGGATACAGAAGGGAATAAAACACTGTTGTACACTGTTGCTAGCTGGGACAGGCGTTTCAGATTAATTATGAAAGGGTATAGGGTTCTTATGGACCCCCTTCTCCGTCATATACAGCCCCATTGGTTTATTTAAAAAAAATAAGATGTTAGTCCCGTAATTTTGACGATTTTAAGACCTTTTGCTCCATTTCTTTGTCAATATAAAGAACTTTCTTCCTATATAGGTGTCGATTTTCTTCTGGCGAGCGATAGCGAGCCTGTAATTTAGGAGGATTCGGCCTTTGGCCGGGACATTTTTCTACCGAAAAATGTACAAATTTATCTGGAAGGGGATGTTGGGGATGTTTTTTAAAGCATAATGGAGGTCTAGGGAGCAAACTATATACTGTAAACAAAACAAACATAATAGCCAGATAAATATATAAACAAATAAATACGAGCATTCCCCCTAATATGTTTCTTTTATTAGTACTGATTGTTTATATTATACTTGGCACCGTAGCAAGATACAGCCAGATGCCGTAACAAGATAATCAATTATTATGTTTATTACACCAACCAACTTCACATCTAAACTCAATGAATGAAATTAACAAACACATGTGGTACTCCAAGGACTCGAACCCAGGATACTCACATCGAAATTCCGCGCACTATGCATTACGTTATCAAGACAGTTAGCAGTAATTACGATTATATTCTAGTGACTGTTTATCAAGTGTCCACCTATTTATAAAATTGTTTATTTATACATATCAATCTATCTATGTCTATCTGTCTGTCTGTCTATCTATCTATCTATCTATCTATCGTCGCCTACTCGCCTCGTGTCTCTCGCGTGTGAAAGGTGTGGTGGTGGTGGAATCCCGTAATCGAGGAGTTGTTGTTCTGCAGAATGCCCTAAATGGCTACCGTACGAACACTTGTATTCAAGTACCGGTAGCCTATATATGACGTTCAAAGTGAGGAAAATTACGGAAGTGTGCGCAAACTACCGATCCTCCTGGCGTGACTGAAGGACGAACAAGGCTATGGAGACCAGCTGATTGGATGATGACACCACCAGCAACTTGTGGGATGATGGGGATTCAACTTATCAGGACTGCCGACACGTTGGACCTGATGGATGGATGCGTGCTGCCTTGACGTCTGTATTGGCTTCAAGGGTGGTGGTGGTGGTGGTCTCCTGTGATGCGGCTGAAGGGAAGGACACAGAGACCGAGCTGCACAGTGAGAACGATGGTGGTGGTTGACCGGTGTGGGGCTGTGTCACCCGTGTTTCCTGCCTCTACCTTACCGGGCCCACTTCATTGTTATGAAACAGTGAGGGTGGTAAATTGTGACAATTATGGATGTTCAGCCATGTAAACAAGAATAGTTGCTTTTTATTGGATTTTTGCGGTGCCTACGGATTGTTGTTTTGTATACCAGGTCATGTGTAGCGAAATAATAATGGCAGACTGTGAGTATATAGAACATTCTGTATTGGCCTATGTCTCTACAGCAAGGCATTCAAAGAGCAAGGATCAAATTGTAAATATATGCACTGTGTTCTACAATGAAAATGACATTAAAAACGCTAAAGAAGTGTTCTATAATAAGATGAATCAAAAGATTGTGTGGAGAAGATCTGACAGTAAGACAAGGGAGAACTTTATTGACATTATTGATCTTTTTGAGAAATGTGACAACGAAAATGTAAAATTGCCTAAATTTGTCACTGCTAACTTTGATGGTTTTCCACCATCAAATGGTTTTGATGTGATTGGAGGTTATATCAAGGAGTTAATTGATCAAATTAGTGAACTTAAAGGTGAAGTAAAATCACTGAAAGAGTCACGTATTGAAAATGTTGGATTAGTAGAAGATAACTATATTATTAAGGAAGAACTACTGGAGATAAAGGGGATACTTAAAGATATCAAGCAGAGGAGTAGAAATAGTGATCTACGGAGAGACAGTATCTTAGTGGAGAATCTTGATAAGTTACTAACCGGCCATGATGACAGTAGTGTTGGACATAAAACTATTAGTGCTTATGAGAGGGAAGTGGAGGGGTTACTGAAGATGACTGGTGAACCATCCGCTCCACCACTGAGTCAGCAACGTGACAGTCAGTTTGATAGTGTAGCCTCACCTCTACAACTGTCTACCTACAGTGAGGTACTGTGTGAGGAACAGAGCTCACGTGGCACTGCTCCTTCATCGCCTACAACAGGATATAAACAGCAGAAACAGTTTGTTGGAAATGGTGCGATCAGGAAGTCATCTCGTGCTCTCGAACGAGAACATGAGGTAACACGGTCGAAGGAGAAATCTGTTGAGCCCCTGCAGTATATGAGATCCAAGAACAGTGACAGTAAAGGTGAACGAGGAGAAACAGGACGTGGTGTCCTGGATGATGATGGCTTTCAACAAGTTAAGAGTCGGCGCGGTAGGAATGCCTCAGTCCCCCCTACCCAACAGCCGCAAAGAAAAATGGATCAGCAGTGGAAGAGGCCAGCTGGTGTACGAGGAACAAAAAACGTTACTCAATCTAGGTTTAAAGGATCTGAAAGATCAGGAGATATTTACATTGGGAATGCTGACTGTGACACTAGCGTTGTTGATATTACTAAGTATATATCGGATGAATTTAACATTGAAAGTGTAAAATGCTGTGAGCTTGAATCTAAATTTGAACGAGAATGGAAGTCATTTAAAATAACTGTTGCAATGAGTAAGAGGGATGATTTGTTACGTCCAGAGTGTTGGCCGAACCATGTAATTGTTAGAAAATATTATAAACCTAAACATACATCTTAATGGCTAAGATTGTATCATATAACTGTAATTCTGTAAGAAATAATATTGAGGCAGTAAAGTTATTGACTATGGAATACGATATCATTCTTTTACAAGAAATAATGTTATTGAAAGAAGACTTAAATGTTTTAAGAACAATCAATGATGCATTTGATGCAATCGCATGTGTGGAAGATAGGAGTAACGAAGGCATAGTAGAGGGTCGTCCTTCAAAAGGTGTTGCCATATTATGGAAAAATTCACTTAGTAATAATATTGATTCTGTGTATTGTAATGAAAGAATAATTGGGATTATAATGAAATGTAGAGATGTACAAATATTTATAGTGAATGTATACCTACCTTGTGACAAGCAACACGAGGACTCCTTAGATGAATTTAGAAATACAATAGCCACTCTTGATAATTTTATAGCTGAACAACACTGCAACAATGTCTTAATTGCAGGAGATTTTAATGCTAGTCCAACTAAAGGTAGGTTTTGGAAAGATATTATTAATTTATTTATTAGCAAGTGCTTTATATTTAGTGATGTCGAGGCAATGCAGAATGATTCGTTTACATATTTATGTCCTGCAAAGAATACAACCAGTTGGCTTGATCATATAGCAGTAAGTGAGAGTCTAAACGAAATAATAGATGATTTTACTATAAGGTATGATATGGCCCTCTATGATCACTTTCCCCTGGCATGTATGCTAAACATTGACATATGTAATGTTGGTATAGTAGATGTACACATTGAACCGTCAGAATTCATCGACTAGCAAAAACTGTCTATTGTGGATAATTTACAGATATATAAATCAAATATTAATCATTAGCTAAATGAATTGGATATATCAAGTTTTAATTGCTTGGACTGCAGTGTATATAGATGTAATAATGAACAGCATATCAAGGAATTAAATTTAATTTATAACAGTATAATTAGTTTGTTACTTAATTCATCTTCTTTGTTTAAGAAAGAACCATTAAAAAAACATAAAGTTATACCAGGTTGGAATGATGAAATTAAGGATTTGCATAAGTTTGCGAGAAGTAAGTTTTTAACTTGGAAGAATAGGGGACGTCCACTTGCAGGAGTTGAGTTAGAAGAAATGAAGGAGTCTAGAAAGGACTTTAGGAATGTATTGAAACAAGTTAAACAAAGTGAGTCTCAAATTAGAACAAATAAGTTTGCTCAATCTCTATCTAAAAACAATTTGAAATCATTTTGGAAAGAGGTTAGACAAATAAAGAATAATAAAGTTGTTGTAAGTATGAAAATAGATGGAGAATGTGACCCAAAATGTATTGTAGAGAAATTTTCCAATAAGTTTAAACATGTATATGATTATTGTAAATGTCAGAATGATGATGACTTCATGATAGATAAATTGGTGAAAAATGTACGTGACGGTGAAATATTTGGTAAGGTAAATAGTCATGATGTATCTACAGCAATATCTGACCTCAATTGTGGTATTGGCCCAGATAATATACATTCTTTTCATTTAAAGTATTGTACAAACGAATTGATAGTAGTAATTGCAAAGTTGATTTTTTTTTGTGTTGTACATGGTTGTATGCCTGTAAGAATGAACTTTGGAATTATGGTACCCTTATTGAAAGATAAGTATAAAGATAATACATCACTTGATAATTATAGATCAATTACGTTATCGCCAATATTATTGAAGGTATTTGAATACTGCTTGAAGTACACAATTTTAAGATATGTTAGTTTAAATGATAGGCAGCATGGATTTAGAGAGAGGTATTCTACTTCTACTGCATGTTTAGTTCTCAAGGAAACTATTTTAAGGTACACCATGGAGGGATCTAATGTTTTTCATGTTTTATTGACCTGACAAAAGATTTTGATAAGGTGAATCATTTCAAACTTGCAAATAAGCTTTTAAAACTAGGATTACCAAATTTCTTGGTTAATATTTTATTTTACTTTTACAGAAACCAACATGTTGTCAAATTTAAAGATTCAATTTCAACTGAATGGACTATGAAAAATGGAGTGAGACAGGGTGGGGTTTTATCTCCCTTGTTGTTTTCAATTTATATTGATGACTTATTAAGTAAAATATCTGCAAGTAATGTAGGCTGTAGACTAGGTTTACAAGTCAGCAATGTGATCACCTATGCAGACGATCTTGTAATATTGGCTCCTTCGGTTAGAGGTCTGCAAACATTGATAGATATTATGGATCATGAAATTAAACAACTAGACTTATCTATTAACTCTGCAAAATCAGTATGTATGATCTTTAAATATAAGTATGGACAGGAAATGAATCCTTTCATATATTTAGACAATAACAAATTAAATATTGTTTCTGAATACAAATGTTTGGGTTTTATAATTGATTGTAATCTTAATAATGACTTGGATATGATAAGATGCAGAAATAAGTTTTACAATGAGTTTAATTGTCTTTTAAGAAAGTTTAGCAACACGAGTACTGAAGTATTTTTAAATTTATTTCAAAGCTACTGTTTGAATTTGTATGGCGCTGAACTTTGGTTTAATAATAGAAAATGTTATATACCGTTTAAGCAGTTTTCCATTGGATACCACAAGGCAATAAAGAAAATATTGAATATGAAGTACTGGGAGAGCAACCACAGTGCTTGTAGAGAATGTGGAGTGATGGTGTTTAGGCATTTGGTTAACTGGATGAAAATAATATTTGTATATAGAAATCTCATAAAGCCATGTAGTTTTATAGAGAAGAACATGTATTACATGTTACATAGATCTTTTCTTGTAAAGGATGTTGAAAAAATAATCCTACATGAGTATGGATTTACTAACTTATTGCTAAATTATATCAATGCTATCAGATCAAGAATGGTTTATGTACAGAACACAGAACCAACTATGCGCTAAGGACTTTTAGCTTAATGTAGATTACGTAAATAACTCTGTAAAAAGTGTATGTATATGTCTTTTTATGAAATAAAATTATGACTGACTGACTATCTATGTCTGTATATCCATCTATGTCTGTCTGTCTATCTGTCTATCTATCTATCTATGTCTGTCTGTCTATCTTTGTCCCTGTCTATCTGTCTATATATCTATCTATGTCTGTCTGTCTATCTGTCTATGTAAGTCTGTCTGTCTGTCTATATATCTATCTATGTCTGTATATTTATCTATGTCTGTCTGTATCTCTGTCTATCTTTGTCTCTCTGTCTCTCTGTCTGTCTTTCTGTCTGTCTGTCTGTCTATCTATCTAAGTCTCTCTGTCTGTCTATCTATGTATGTCTGTCTGTCTGCCTGTCTATCTATCTATTTATCTATGTCTGTCTGTTTGTCTGTCTATCTTTGTCAGACATACATAGATAGATAAACAGACATACATAGATAGACAGAGAGAGACAGCCAGATAGATAGATAGACAGAGACAGACATAGACAGATAGACAGATATACAGACAGACATAGATGGATATACAGACATAGATAGACAGACATAGATAGATAGATAGATAGACAGACAGACAGACAGACATAGATAGATTGATATGTATAAATAAACAATTTTATAAATAGGTGGACACTTGATAAACAGTCACTGGAATATAATCGTAATTACTGCTAACTGTCTTGATAACGTAATGCATAGTGCGCGGAATTTCGATGTGAGTATCCTGGGTTCGAGTCCTTGGAGTGCCACATGTGTTTGTTAATTTCATTCATTGAGTTTAGATGTGAAGTTGGTTGGTGTAATAAACATAATAATTGATTATCTTGTTACGGCATCTGGCTGTATCTTGCTACGGTGCCAAGTATAATATAAACAATCAGTACTAATAAAAGAAACATATTAGGGGGAATGCTCGTATTTATTTGTTTATATATTTATCTGGCTATTATGTTTGTTTTGTTTACAGTATATAGTTTGCTCCCTAGACCTCCATTATGCTTTAAAAAACATCCCCAAGATCCCCTTCCAGATAAATTTGTACATTTTTCGGTAGAAAAATGTCCCGGCCGAAGGCCGAATCCTCCTAGATTACAGGCTCGCTATCGCTCGCCAGAAGAAAATCGACACCTATATAGGAAGAAAGTTCTTTATATTGACAAAGAAATGGAGCAAAAGGTCTTAAAATCGTCAAAATTACGGGACTAACATCTTATTTGTTTTAAATAAACCAATGGGGCTGTATATGAGGGAGAAGGGGGTCCATAAGAACCCTATACCCTTTCATAATTAATCTGAAACGCCTGTCCCAGCTAGCAACAGTGTACAACAGTGTTTTATTCCCTTCTGTATCCAAGACGGCTTTATACTGTTATTCTAGCTATATTTACACCATGTTGTGCTGTTTAACCCCTTCACCACCATTACGTCATTTGTGCTGTTTAACCCTTTCACCACCATTACGTCATTTGTGCTGTTTAACCCCTTCACCACCATTACGTCATGTTGTGCTGTTTAACCCCTTCACCACCATTACGTCATGTTGTGCTGTTTAACCCTTTCACCACCATTACGTCATTTGTGCTGTTTAACCCCTTCACCACCATTACGTCATTTTGTGCTGTTTAACCCTTTCACCACCATTACGTCATTTTGTGCTGTTTAACCCTTTCACCACCATTACGTCATTTTGTGCTGTTTAACCCTTTCACCACCATTACGTCATTTTGTGCTGTTTAACCCTTTCACCACCATTATGTCATTTTGTGCTGTTTAACCCTTTCACCACCATTACGTCATTTTGTGCTGTTTAACCCCTTCACCACCATTACGTCATTTTGTGCTGTTTAACCCCTTCACCACCATTACGTCATTTTGTGCTGTTTAACCCCTTCACCACCATTACGTCATTTTGTGCTGTTTAACCCCTTCACCACCATTAAGTCATGTTGTGCTGTTTAACCCCTTCATCACCATTAAGTCATTTTGTGCTGTTTAACCCCTTCACCACCATTACGTCATTTTGTGCTGTTTAACCCCTTCACCACCATTAAGTCATTTTGTGCTGTTTAACCCCTTCACCACCATTAAGTCATTTTGTGCTGTTTAACCCCTTCACCACCATTACGTCATGTTGTGCTGTTTAACCCCTTCACCACCATTAAGTCATGTTGTGCTGTTTAACCCCTTCACCACCATTAAGTCATTTTGTGCTGTTTAACCCCTTCACCACCATTAAGTCATTTTGTGCTGTTTAACCCCTTCACCACCATTACGTCATTTTGTGCTGTTTAACCCCTTCACCACCATTAAGTCATTTTGTGCTGTTTACCCCTTCACCACCATTACGTCATTTTAACCCCTTCACCACCATTAAGTCATTTTTTGCTGTTTAACCCCTTCACCACCATTACGTCATTTTAACCCCTTCACCACCATTAAGTCATTTTTTGCTGTTTAACCCCTTCACCACCATTAAGTCATTTTGTTCTGTTTAACCCCTTCACCACCAGCACGTCATTACTCTAGTTCTGTTTAACCCCTTCACCACCAGCACGTCATTACTCTAGTTCTGTTTAACCCCTTCACCACCATTAAGTCATTTTTTGCTGTTTAACCCCTTCACCACCATTACGTAATTTTCATCATATTCTGGTTAACATTAGACGATTTCCTTTAGTTTATAATCTACCTATGTAACTCAAAGGGGTTAATACGATCTCAATAAATCCTCTTAGTAACATAGGTCCTTCTTAAACTGCATACACTCATGTTATCCAGAATCAGAGGTAAAAAGACGTCATGGTGCTGAAGGGGTTAAGAAATTCTATATCATGGTGTAGGTCAGGATCAAGGGGGTAGGGTTCATTTTTTGATCGATTTTTTCATTTATTATTTTTCTAGTTTCCTCCGTAGGCCTCCATCAAACTTTTAAAAACAACCCCAGGATCCCCCTTCAATATAATTTGTATTTGTACATTTTTCGGTAGAAAAATATCCCGGCAAAAGGTCAGTACCTCCTAAATTACAGGCTCACTTTTGCTCGCAAGGAAACAAATCGACACCTAAATGACAAAAAAGTCTTATTATTGACAAAGAAAAGGTCAAAAAGGTCTTAAAATCTGCAACCTAAAGGGGCTTAGCATGAGGGAGAAGGGTGTCCAGAAACACCGACCATGCCCCCTTGAAGGCCACCACATATATACTGTACAGTATATATAGACAGTATGTGTGCCCAGATTGTAGATATTATTAATTAATGGGAGAAGGACCGTTTTTTGTTTTTCTTTGGTCTATTAATTCATGTATGCCTTTATTGCTTAGATATTTTCGCTAGACCTCCATTAAGCTTAGAAAAACACCCCCTTCAAGATAAATGTGAACATTTTTCGGTAGAACAATTTCCTGGCCGAAGGCAGGTTTCTCTTAATATTTCAGGCTCGCTATCGCTTGCCAGGAAATAATCGACACCTAAATGGCACGAAATTTCTTAAAATTGACAACGAAATGGGGCGAAAGGTGTTAAAATCCCCAAACTAATGGACCGAACGTCTTATAATTTCAAAACAAATGGGGCATAACACGAGGGAAAAATGGGACCAGAAAAAAGACCCATCTCCCCTTAACCTCAACAATCCATCAGCCTCACCTTAATCAGGGTCCAATATTAAACCCTCCACACCAAGTTTGCGGAGTTGATGTGATGGTTGCTGTCTGTTTGTCAGTTATGTTAAGGCAGTCAGAGAGCTAGATATATACTGTATATATGTATGCAGACAACAGTCAAAGCTGCCTGTAACAAGTGGTCCCACCCAAAGTTGAAACAGGGATATTTTGTTTTCCTGTTTATATATTGATTAGTATTTCTTTCTTTTTTTTTTGGGGGGGGGGGCTGAATTGGACAGAAATATATATATATATTTTTTTAATAATTATAGTCAGGGTGGTCTAAAACAATAAAATCGTCTAATGTGTGCCAGCAATAACGTGTAATTGAGTCCTTGACTGCTGACAGGGTTAAGCTGAATAAAATCCTTTGGTGGTAGCTGGATCTATCAAATATATGGTCACTCTAGTCGGCATGGGTTATATGAGATCGTATTTTAACCCTTTTTCTATTTAACCCTTTCATGATACGATGACGCCTTTCCTTTTGTTTTCTGGCTATTATTAGACGATTTTATTCAGATTAGCAAGGGTTTATGGAAGTCAGAGGGATACAGAGCCTGTATAATTCTAATTCACACATAACCTTTCTAAGCTGTAAAAATATGTCCACTGATAGCCAGTTATAACTGCCAGTTATAACTGTCCCGGCCGAAGGCCGATTCTTCAAACATTACAGGCTCACTATCGTTCGCCAGGGAAAACATCGACACCTAAATAGCACGAAAGGTCTAAATATCGACGAAGAATTGGGCAAACATCTTAACATCTGAAAACTAATGGGGCTAAACATGAGGGAGAAAGGGGGGCCAGAAAAACTGCCCATCTGCCCTTAAAGCACAGACGCTTGAGAAGTCTATTCAAAGCTCGTTTTCTATAAGGATTATGCAACCAAATTCTTTGTTTTAAGGGGGTAGTGCTTCTTTTTTGGTCTATATATTTATTTATTTATTTATTTATTTTTGAGTTTCCTCGTTAGACCTCCATCAAGCTTAGAAAAACACCCCTAGACCCCCTTTCAAGATAAATGTGTACATTTTTCGGTACAAAAAGTTCCGGCCAAAGGCCGGTTTCTTCTAAAATTAGAGGCTCGCTATTGCTCGCTAGGAAAAATCGACACCTAAAGGGCACGAAAGGTCTTAATATTGACAAACAAATAAGGCGGAACGAACGAACGGAACGAACGTCTTAAAACCTCAAAATTAGGAGTAGAGTTGGTTGCTGGAAGGAACATAATAACTAATATGCTAAAATTGAGGGAGAAGGGGGTCCAGAAAAATTGAGTACTACCCCCTTAATGTACTCAATATCCCACTTTTTTCTATTAATATAATTATATGATATCATATTCTAGGGGGAAGGCTGGGGAATAATTCAAGATAAACTAACAAATAATACAATTATATCTATTTTTTTATTTACGCAGGCCCAATCCCCATTTTATTTCTTGTTTTGCTGGGGGTACAATTATATAGTTGATAAACATCTATCTATCTATCTATCTATATGCTCAGGCACAATCCCCATTGTTCATATTTATATTTCATTAATTTTTTATGATAAACATAAAGTTAGAAAAGTAGACAGAATGGATATATACACCATATGAGGAGGAGCACTTTATTGACGTTTCGCATATAGCTTCATCAGGCCTCACCTTCACCCGGTATCACACGAGAGATTTTATAGCCAACATTCGATGATCAACATTTTTCTGGCATCATTTCTGGAGTATTTTGCCCTGGTATCGTAAACTAGACTGATGATAGATTAATTTAGGTCGCAGAAAAATATTAAATGTTGACCTCATCATCTGCCAGACCAGTGTTGAGGATAAATGATGAGGGAAAAAGCGCTCGTGTGATACCGGTTTTACGAGCACCATAGAACACACGCCAGAAACCAGTGTAGGAGAACGACTATGGTCCAGCCTGTTACTTCATAAGGTTAAGTCCCATTTGTTTTGAGACTATAAGACGTTCGGCCCATTAGTTTGGCGATTTTAACACCTTTCGACCCATTTCGTTGTTAATTTTAACACCTTTCGACCCATTTCGTTGTCAATTTTAAGACCTTTCGTGCCATATAGGTGTCGATTGTTTTCCTGGTGAGCGACAGCGAACCTGAAATTTCAAGAGGAACTGGCCGAAGAAAAATGTACAAATTTATCGTGAAGAGGGGTCTAAGTTTGATGGAGGTCTAGCGAGGAAACTAAGAGCAACAAAAAAATCTCCCGTTAATACCTTGAGCTGACTTATGCCCCTTTCACACATACAGGACTAGGGTGCCGCATGCAGCGGAGTAGCTACTCTGCTGCATGCGGCACCTAGTCCTGACAATGCGGCTGTAGTCGTCTGTAGTCTGGTGAAGTCCTGGCAATGCGTGTCAAGTCGTGGCCCCAGAACAAATTTTTGGTGAGTTTCAAAATGTTGTCCAGACTTGAAATTTGTCTGGTGGATGCGGGAAGTAGTCGGCGCTAGTCGGCGCTAGTCGTCACTAGTCTTCTGTATGTGGCTGTAGTCCTTGAGTATAGCGTAGCGAATTGTGTGTCATGTGTAGCATAAAGACTACAGCCGCATACACCAGAATACAGCCGACAGACACGAGTACAGCCGCATAGGTCTATTTCCTTTCCTCCGCCTTCTCTTTCCTTCTCCTCCTCTCTGCTTCTCATTCTCCTCCCTCCCTCCCTTCTCCTCCTCCTCTCTGCTTCTCATTCTCCTCCCTCCCTCCCTTCTCCTCCTCCTCTCTGCTTCTCATTCTCCTCCCTCCCTCCCTTCTCCTCCTCCTCTCTGCTTCTCATGCTCATCCCTCCCTCCCTTCTCCTCCTCCACTCTCCTCCCTCCCTCCCTTCTCCTCCTCCTCTCTGCTTCTCATTCTCCTCCCTCCCTCCCTTCTCCTCCTCCTCTCTGTTTCTCATTCTCCTCCCTCCCTCCCTTCTCCTCCTCCTCTCTGCTTCTCATTCTCCTCCCTCCCTCCCTTCTCCTCCTCCTCTCTGCTTCTCATTCTCCTCCCTCCCTCCCTTCTCCTCCTCAACTCTCCTTCTCATTCTCCTCCCTCCCTTCTTTTCCTCCTCTCTCCCTTCTTTTCCTCCTTCTCCTCCTGTCTTCGTTCTTTCCCTCCTTCTTCCTCCCTTCTTCTCCTCCACCTCTTCCCTCCCTCACTATCTCCCTACTACCCCCTGTTCTGCTCTTCCTACTCTCTTCCCTCTCATTTAAGTTTGATATGGTTCTCTCCTCAAGAGCACACACACATACGCACATAAACAAATATACACAGACAATTAATAAGCACTGGCATACACAACAAAAACAGACAAAAATCTCTCTCTCTCTCTCCACTCGAGAGTCCGTTAATCTGAGTACAATCAAAGATCTAAACACTCTCCACTCTCTCCACACAATTCTCCTCTCTCTCTCTCTCTCTCTCACACACACTTGATACAAACAAAAAAAGACACAGGTAGATATGGATAGTTTTATACCGCAGGAGCCAGTTCCGCGTCCACACTGACCTCCTCTTCCTCCTTCGTTGTTTAGTGGCCATTTTCAGAGCTAACAGATCAACCTGGAGAGTTAAATCCATGGACATGGTCGCCAGGTATATGTCGATATTTTGGCGCTGGGAGGATGTTATTAATACGTGTGCAGCCATGTTGCACGCACTGCACAGTTCACTGTAGCTATTGACGGGACGGTGGAGTCGACTGTAATGATGTCCACCCCTGGTCGAGCGCCCTTTATATACCTCCGTTGGCCACAGAACCTGTATGTGTCGGCTTTATGCGAGTGTATGCGGATCGACTCTACAGTCGATCGTCTGTAGTCTGGAGTCGATCGTCTGAAGTCTTATAGATGCGGGTGTAGTCGGCATGTACAAATGACCGTTATTTCCATTGTCGGTTCGAGTCTCAAGACTTCTCCGGAGTCAAGACGACAACGTCGGCTGTATGCGGCTGTAGTCTTCTATAGCAGCTCCACCAAGTCGGGGAAAAAAACGCCACGACTAGCTAATCTGCTGCATGTGGCACCTGAGTCCTGTATGTGTGAAAGGGGCATTAACCTTCACTTGACCTGGCCTGACCTGACTTACCTTACGAGCACCATGCATGAGAACACACGCCAGAAACCAGTGTAGGAGAACGACCATATAACTGTGAAGTCAGCCAGCAATTCCTAAACAGTATTTGGATGAGGAAATAATTATGATACACAAGGGATCCATTCTGATAAAGTTTGCGAGCAACGAAGACAATTTATGAAGGCCCATTTCTGATACAATGTCAAACGATAGTCTGTTTCTTTTCAACTGGCGGTAAATTGCAAAGTTCCCATCAACAATTCTCAGAGATTTTGAAGATTTTGTAGTGAAATGTGGTGTTAGTTATATAACTTGGTCCTAATATGCTTCTTTTCAACTGACAGTAAATTGCAAAGTTCCCATCAAGATTTCTCAGAGATTTTGAAGATTGTGTTGTGAAATATGGTGCTAATTATATACATTTGGTCTTAATGTGATGCAGAGACATAGTAGTTTCATATTTCTCCATTAAGAGGGTATTACTCGCTTTTTCTGGACCCCCTTCTCCCTCATGTTTAGCTTATTAGTTTTGAGGTTTTAAGACGTTCGTTCCGTTAGTTTGGCGATTTTGAGACCTTTCGCCTAATTTGTTTGTCAATATTAAGACCTTTCATGCCATTTACGTGTCAATTTTTTCCTGGCGAGCGAGAGCGAGCCTCTAATTTTAGAAGGAATCGGCCTTCAGCCTTGACATTTTTCTACCGAATGTTTTTACAAATTTATCTTGAAAGGGGGTTTATGGGGTGGTTTTCTAAGCTTGACGGAGGTCTAGCGAGGAAACTCAAAACTAAATAAAATATATAAATATATAGATCAAAAACCAAACACTACCCCTTTAAGTATTGATAAATTAGCTTTTAGGGGATTCAATTTATCGTCAGCTGAAGAGAAACAGATTATAGTTAAGCCCTTGCAGAATATGTCGCATGTTTATAGTTTATTCTGGCTATCATTAGATGATTTTATACAGCTTAGGAAGGAGCTGTGGGAAACAATAAGGTAAGGACTATCTCCTTTAAGGGGGTAGTGCTTGTTTTTGGGGCTATATATTTATTTATTTATCTATTTTTGAGTTTCCTCGCTAGACCTCCATCAAGCTTAATAAAATACCCCCCAGACCCCCTTTCAAGATAAATTTGTAAAACAAATCGGTACACACACACATAATCACCCACGTTTGTATTCCTACTTTCATTCTCACCCACACAATCCTTGAACCCACAGACCCATATTATCTGACACGGAGCGTGTATTTGTTACTTACAAACAAACATGCACCTTCTGTCGCTGCTCTCTCACTCACTCCAGCACACACACCCATTCCGCACTCCCACTCTCTCACATCTGTACCCTTTCCTTTGGTCTCAGTCATTCCACATACATCCAGCCTGGCATTCACTAACTCTTCCAGTACTTCTCTCTCTGGTGTGCCATTATTCATGCCACTCACGTTCCATGTAGCTATTCACAGAATGTCCGTAAGCTTGTCCATAGTCGGTCGGGGTTCGTCAACACAGGGTCCGAGGCTGATTGTTCGTTTATCGTTGCTGCGTATTTTTCACGGGTGGGGGTCGCAAGCCCACCGACCCAACCTCTTTAGTCACCTCTTACGACACGCAGAAGGCACGTAATAATAATAATAATAATAATAATAATAATAATAATAATAACAATAAAAATAATAATAATAATGTACATCATATACAACAGTAGATCTGGACTGGACACGAAAATGGAACTTTGCAGTAAGGGACCCAAAATCGGAGAACGAACGCCCATGTTCGAACCTCATAACCGCGAAAATTTTATATTTTCGCGGTTTCGAGGTTCGAACTTAGGAGTTATTTCTCCGATTTGGGAACCCTTACTACAAAGTTCCATTTTCGTGTCCAGTCCAGATCTACTGTAGTCTATGTCTACATAATATAAAGGGTATTTTCAGTCTGTTCAGTTTGATTACGAACTACTCTCTCAATTTTTCAAGATCGAGAGCCCATACTTGGCATGCATACTATAAGGGGTTGCCAGAATAAGTTTTAAGCAAAACAAAATTCCGGTCACCCCACAGGGTGAAGGGGACAGAGCCCCCCAACCCCCAAACAAAAAAAATATATATTTATACCCCATCCACATACCATCTCAATAACAGCAATGACCTTGGCAGCTGTCTTTAGGGAACAACAACAACATGACCCGATCACACATCTTGGTTGGCCGTATTGACTGGGGCCCAAACACCTTCGTAAGTACTCCAGCATCTGACGAACAATACAACAAATATTCAATTAGATTGATGTTCAGATCAAATCAGCTAAATATAAATAAATATATATTATGCATTTGTTAACCCACTGGACCCCAGCGCCGCAGCATATGCGTCGGCAATGTATGTAACGCCAAACCCCAGCGCCGCAGCACCTGCGTCGGCAATGTTGACCTTATTTACTCTTGTTCTATTGTAGCTAGAGGTTTCAAATTTGTATGAGATATACCTTACGATGTTGCCGAACAGTGGCAGTACTCGACAACCCCCAAGTCCAGCCGCGCGGGTGGAGACGGGCGGGTGGGGGATGCCAGTTTACCCACTTATCTCACCACCTGCGTCGGCACTTTCGACCTTATTTACTCATGTCCTATACTCCTATGGTAGCTAGAGGGTTCAGATTTGTATGGTATGTTTCTTAAGATGTTGCCAGACAGTGGCAATAATTGGCAACCCCCAAGGCCAGCTGCGGTGGGGAGTGGGGATGCGCGGGAGGAGGGGGGAAGACAGTTTTCCCGTTGACTTCGCGAGTGATAGGCTACATCATGTCTGACCTACCTCGTCGCCTCGCGATGTTGGAATAAAGGGAAGATAGTAGGTATCGCTCCTCCACTGTTCCCCATGACATAGTTGACCTCCCACCAAGTGGGAAAGAGGAGGAGGAGGATGACCCAGACCCCATGGCATTCCTCAAAATTCCGCCAGGTCATCGTAGTGGTCAGAAGAGACGAGCTGAGGATGAGAGGTGTCAAGTTGCTACACAAGAAGTGTGGCGTGGTCCTCCCCCACGCCTAGCTTCACCATCACCTCCCACTGTCTCCCCACTAAAAATACAATATGAAGACCCATATTTCTAAGTCAAATGTGCCTAAAACAATGTGTAAAACTCATATGCCAACTATAAATCATACGATAAAGTATAAAATTAATAAACAGAGTGCGTGAGAGAGGCACATAATTAAGTGAAAGTGGTGGTAGAGAAGTGTCAGTCAGCTGGTCACGTGTAAGTGCGTACGTTCTGCTGTTGTCTTGGGCCAAGATGGCCGCCCGTCGCCATGGTAACCAGGATGTGCGCGGGCCTTGCCACTTGTCGGCATTTATAATACTTGTTTCTATACACTTATCACACTGTAAATTCACTTACAATGACATTATGTGATACATGTTGCTAATATATGAACTATGAAGGCACACATGATGCTCGAGTGGTGTAAATAACCGTCACTCGAGTACTGGAGGCATCGTACATAAGCCATGCTTCCTCGCCCAGCTGTGGTGTGCCGGCGCGGGAGGTTTGAAGAGGTGCCTGGCACCAGCTGATGGCTGTGCCCCCCTCCCCCCCGCCCTCCTTAGGTCCCCCAAATGACCGAGATGAATGGTTTATTTAAGCTGTTTTATGGAAAAAATATATACATTTATTATATTATTATGTTCCTTCCAACAACCAACTCTACTCCTAAAATCGATTAATGAAATTTACAAACACATGTGGCAGTCCGTGGATTCGAACCCAGGACGCTCACACCGAAAATCAACACCTTATGCATTATATATTAACTGGTGCCCAGTGGGTTAATATATAGTCGATATACATGCATAATCAAAATCGCGAGAGATAAAGAATAGCTGTACACCATTACATTACATATAGTATTATCATGTACACTCGGATGCCATAGTCTCTAGCCCACTCATAATTATTGGTGGACTTCACATATTTCAATTTATTGAAGCATATTCGTGAATACAATTATTTATACATAAACTACAAAACTACATATTCTATATAGTGACACGCAAGTTCTCTCCTAAAACCAATCTAGATAATGGCAAGTGCATAGAGAATAACATAAGGGGTCCAGGAATTCTTATGAGTGGGCTAGAGACTATGGTATCCGCGTGTACGGTACTGTACATATGGGTTTTATATGTGGCAGAATTATGGGTCAATGTGATCGGCTGGACCAAACTCAATTTCACCATTAAATGTTTTTTTTTTTTTTTTTTTTTTTTTTGTATATACAGTGTTGCTTTATTCCAAGGACTGTCGGAAATTAGTATTTAGCCATTATCCAACAATGCTAGGATATGCCACTCAAAAAACAAATTTTGTCATAAACCTAACCTATAAACCTAACCTAACCAGGGGGCTCCCGCCCCCAGACCCCCGCTAGTCTTAGCATTGATGTAGAGGTTGACAAAACACTAAAAATATAGTTGAAACTGAAAAAAAATAGAGGTCCACTGATTTAAGATGGCCGAATCTCTTGGTTCCACCCTTATTTAACCCACTAAGTCTAATGATAATATGTTTAATTTCAGAAGCCATGGACATATATCACAAACAAGTATGGAACATATAATAGATTTATATAACTTACAATCATCCAGGTGAGCGAGTTTGGTCCGGCCAGTAACATTGTCCAAATTATGTATGACAAAAATATTATTATGTTCCCTCCACCAACCGACTTTACTCCTAAACTCAATTAATGAAATCAACAAATACATGTGGCAGTCCAGGGATTCGAACCTAGGATGCTCACACCGAAATTCAGTGCATTTAACCATTGCGCTACGAAGACATGTACGGTCGCGCTAATAAGTCATGTCCCAGCTGTCATTACGTTTGGCTCGTTCTGTGCTGTATTAATGTCTGTCATATGTTGAATATGGTGGGTAAGTATATAAGAACATGTTGGTATATCTCACTCGAAAGGAAGAAATCTTGTTTAGATATACCAATTATTTATCAAAATATTATTGGTGCCGAGATATCACTTATTAGGCCGACTGAACATCATCATCATGTAGGCTTTGATATGAGATGTGGACTTACGACGACAACAATAGGTACAGCTACTGATTAATGTTGGTTAGCTCTTGCGATATTCTTATGCAAATATATCCAATTAGATTGATGTTCAGATCAAATCTATCAATCTATCTATCTATTGCCTGACGCCGTGATCCCCGAAGGGGTGGCCACGAATGAACCGCCCCCATGCACCTCTGTCCCTAGTCAGTCGACGCCCCTCCCCCCAACCACCACCGCCTTCGTTCATATACTTCCTCACTCCATCCTTCCACCTCTCTTTCGGTCTACTTCTCCCTCTCTGTCCCTCCACCTCGCTCTCGTACACCCTCTTAGTCATTCTCTCGCTTTCCATACGTTCCATATGGCCGAACCATCTCAAGTTGTTCCTTTTCACACTTTCCAGCACATCTACCTCCACACCACACCTCCTTCTTACTTCCTCATTAGTCTGTCTATCCCTCCATGTAACTCCGCACACACTTCTTAAGTAATTCATTTCCACTGCTCTCACTCTTGGTCTGAGTCTCTCAACCAACGTCCATGCTTCGCTTCCGAAAGTCAGTGTCGGGATTACCACACTGTCATGCAAGGACTTCTTCACTTCCATACTGACCACCCTATTTCTTGTTACTGCTTTCAGCGTTCCTACAACCCTCTTCCCCTGTTGTACCCTCTCCCGCACTTCTTCATCCATAGTCCCATCTTTACTCAACAAACTGCCCAGATACTTAAAAGAGTTGACGATCTCCATAGCCTGACCGTTCAGCTTCATCTCGCACTCTGTGACTTCACCCCTTTCGAAGACCATAACCTTACTCTTCCCCGCATTTACCTTCAAATTCCGTTTTTCGCACACTGTTCCAAACTCATTTACCAGACCCTGCAACTCCCATTCATTATCATTCATCAGAACTGTATCATACGCAGATCAAATCAGCTATATATTTATGAATGTATATTATGTATTTATTGATATGTAGCGAACATATTTGCATACTCAAAATCGCGAGAGTTAACTATAATTTGTTTCATTTCAACTGACGGTAAATTGCAAAGTTCCCATCAAGATTCCTAAGTTATTTTAAAGATTTTGTAGAGCAACATGGTGCTAATTATAAAAACTTGGTCTTAATATGATGCAGAGACATAGTAGTTTCATATTTTTCCATTAAGTATCGAAAAATGGTCTGGTAAGGGATTCAATTTATCGTCAGTTGAAAAGAAACAGAGTATAGAAGCTGTACACCTCTACATACAGTATCATCATGCACGGATTTGATATGTGACAACATTATATACGACAAAAATATGTACACCCCTTATATATTATGTACGTGTTTGATATGTGATGGTTCGGTTCCATGTCATCTCAACAAGTAGACTATTTCAACCAGTGCCAAATTAACCCAGACCAACCAAACCAGTTCCAAAATATAGTACTAACCTAACCTAACCTAACCGTATTGGTTGATTTGGTACTGGTTGAGAGCTACTGGTTTAAATGGTCTACTGGTTGAGTTGACCGGTCACCGATGGTTCTGATGTTGGGAAAGCCCCCCCCCACCCCCCACCCCCATTACTATAGCACCGGAGATGAAACTACTAGGTAGGTTATCACCACCGGAAATGACGTCATTGTTATTGTGTCTAGGTTTGGGTTTTTATATTAATAAGCAGGGTAGTTAAATTTAGAGGATTTTATGAGGTTTTGGATGGATATATGATAGCTAAAAGGATTAAGGGGAGATTAGTCGTTTTTCTAGACCCCCTACTCCATGTTGAGCCCTATTAATTTTCAGATTTTAAGATGTTTGCCCCATTAGTTTGTCAAATTTAAGATCTTTCGCCCCATATTTTTTCAATATTAAGGCATTTCGTGCAATTTAGGCCTAGGTGCCGAATTTTTGGGGACATTTTTCTACCAACAACTATACAAAGTAATCTACAAGGGGGATCTAATGGTAATCTACAAGGGGGATCTAATGGTAATCTACAAGGGGGATCTAATGGGTGTTTTTTGTTTTTAATTTTGATGGAGGTCTTGGGAGGAAAGTAGGAAAATATTAAATACATGACAAAAAATCGACCAAAAAGTTAACTATTCCCCCTTAACTGAGAAAGTAGCTTATGCAACCTATTAAGGGGAGATGGGACGTTTGTTTGGTCTATCAATTAATTTATTCCGTTATTTCTAATTTTCCTTGCTAAACATCCATCAAGCTTAGAAAAACACCCCCTAGTTCCCCCTTCAAGATACATTGTACATTTTTCGGTAGAAAAATTTCCCGGCCGGGGCTGATTCCTCCTAAGATTTCAGGCTCGCTTTCGCTCGCCAGGAAAAGATCGACACCTAAATGGCACGAAAGGTCTTGAAATTGACAACGAAATAGGGCGAAAGGTGTTAAAATCGCCAAACTAATGGGCCGAACATTTTATATTCTGAAAACAAATGGGGCTTAACACGACGGAGAAAGGGGACCAGAAAAATGGCCCATCTCCCGTTAATGTGTAGACCACTTTCTAAGCTGAATATAATTGTCTAATATTTGCCAGAATATAATGAAAAGGACGTCACCGGTACTGAAGGGGTTAACACGAATATGGCGGTGATACAAATACTAGAACTAAAGGAAGCGGGCTGTTAATTTCCATACTTATCCCCTGGCTGATCCTTCCCAAATGGTAGAAAATTAGCTTGATTACTCTAGTCGTATGTGACATATAATTTCACTCCCAACACCATCCACCTCCCAATGAAATTAATGAAAGCATAATGATCCACCCGGGATTTGAAATTGGGTTACCACATAGGCCTACAACTCTTAAACAATCAAACCATTACACCAGCAAGACAGTTAAGGGGACAGATTTGTTTTCAAGTCTATATACTTATATATTCATTAGTTTTTTAGTTTCCTCGCTAGACCTTCGTCAAGTTTAAACAAAACATCCATTAAGCTACGTCCACACTGAGCAATGTTCCGTAACTTTGTGTTACAGAACAAGGTTGCGGTAACATAATTATAATGATGTGTTCCAAAACAGTTTCAGAACATATATTGGGTTCTGTAACTAGGGCACAGCTATCACTGGGTGAGCAAAAACATGTAACATGTTTCATAACCAAGCCTCACATCTCAACTCACAAGATGTTGATTGGTTGGTTTGTTGGTTGGCTGGATTCCTGCCCGTGTGATACCCGCATAATGGTTAAATATGTTGGTCCTACACTAACAAAATATACCATCCTTACGAGGAAATTTACTATTTCATGATAAAATGCATTTAATAATCGAACAGTTCATGTGAAAAACATGTAGGGAAATTGTGAACGTGATTATGTGCCGTCCTGCTTACCTATAATAAACATTTTAGGACACTCCCCCTTACATACTGAGCTAGAGCCTCATTAATTGCCGTGCATACTTCAGGAATTATAGTAGAAATTGCTTGTTTGGAGATTTTAAAGAAGTACATCAGGCTTGTATATGAATCACCAGTTGCAAGATATCGTAACGTAACCATAAGGCTTTCTCTTGGTGTAATCGCACTACGACAATTTGTGTTTTTCTTGCAAATTTTACCTCCCACAAGTGAAAGTACGTTCTCAAAATCTGCATAGGGTAGCCTCGTAAAGTGTTTTAATCCTTCCGTATCGGTGGACAAACCCCTAATAATATTCAGTCCACCACATGCATTACAATCATGTAACAATTGTCTCGTCCAAACTTTCCTTTTGCGCTTCTTCTTAGTTAGTATATGCAGTACCACGTAGCATGCAATAGCTAATAAAGCCTTCTCCTCCGACATCTCCACTACAAATGTTCTGTAACCTCACAAACCGATGTGGACTGGGTTTGTTTCATAATGTTTCTGACAAGCTTCCGGAACATGGTGCAACTTCGAGTAACCTTGTTATTGTAACATGTTACTGTAAGATAGGCTACGTAACCTCAGTGTGGACATACCTTTAGATCCTCCTTCTAGATTAGATTGTACATTTCTCGGTAGAAAAATGTCGGTTCTTCCAAAATGAATTTACCCAGTTTAAAACCGGGTCGAAACCATCGATATATTATGTAGGCAAATATGTTAGTTATGTCAAGTACTTCATTGCCATGTGTCCAAACCGTCGGTAATTCATTATAATATACGCCCTAAATAACTAAGACAAGATCTAAGGATGTAGTATCCGGGCTACGGTACTCATGTTTACATAGGTCGCGGTTTCACTTTTGTGTTTTTTGTATTCTGTTTTTGCCCCCTGCTGGCAACATATATGATGATGACATTATGTTATGGGGGGGTGAGGGTGGGCAAAGCCCCCCTTCAACTTATTTTTGTATCCCACTAGTCAAAATTGCCGGAAATGTGATCACGAGCGAGCGAATATGTTTTGTTGCTTTGGTATCTTAACCCCTCCTGCCCGGTTGTCATTTTAAAAAGACACCGCGGCAGATGGGCAGGAGCCTGGGTGTCATTTTAAAATCCGTAAGCTTGAAAGCCTATTAAGCGTGAACTGCGAATTCTCTAGCAGTTAAAATAACAAAGATAGGGCTAGGGCTAGGCCTATTATGACGTTTTTCGGCCAGATCGCCCGGATCTGAATGCTGTCCTATGGAAGGTGAGCCCAGGCAAGAAAGGTTAAGATTAATGGATAATGTCTGTTTTGCAATTTCCGACGGGGTTCATAAAATAACACGCCTAAACAACAAACAAAACAAGGAAAACAAATAAAAATACCTGTAAAAATCGTCCCCGGTGTTAAACAGGATATTTACCTTCCAAAATTACAGGCTCGCTTTCCCTCGCCAGGAAAAAAATCGTCACCTAAATAGCATGAAAGGTCTAAATATTGTCAAAGAAATGGTGCGAAAGGTCTTAAAATCGACAAACTAATGAGGCAAACATCTTAAAATCTGAATACAAATGGGCATTGAGGCTAAACATGAGGGAGAAGGGGATCTAGAAAAATTACCCATCTCCCCTTAATATATAAGTAGCGTTTATTAGTTTTCCAAGCACCCAATTGTTGTGGCAAGCCAGATTACTTGGCATTTATATTAATTATAGGGAAATCAATATTTAAATATATTTCACGTTAAAGCCGTTGGGTACAGGGAAAAAATATTTTGAATATGAAATTTCAGAGATAGCTTGTTTAGTATATTCAATGAAAGATAGATTTATCAGTAATCCAACCATGCAATACTCAAAAGTTTAATCCTTGATCAAGGTAGTAGGAGAGTGGGGCAGCAGGAACATTTGTCAGCCAGAGTGGACAGAAGGGTGCTGAGCTGCTGGTATGGTCATGTTGAACGAATGGGAGATGAAAGGCTTACAAAGAGAATATGAGTCAGGTACAAGGGGAGATAGAAGGGCAGGAAGACCCCCATTGAGATGGAGAGACTGTAAGAAAGGCTTTGGATGATAGAGGAATGACTATAGATCAGGCAGGGGAAGTGGTGGTGGACAGGAGTGAATGGAGAATACTTGTGAATAGTTGAGTGAACACGTGGTCATTTGGAGTAAGGGGTCGGGCGCAAGTTGGACTAGATAATAGTCCATCAGGCGCCTGGCCCGGGAGACGATTAATATGAAGGGTGCGCCTGGAAGTATGGTGGGAGGGCTTGTGGCTTTGGCTCCGCTGCATGTCTGCCTGCCGAGATCGGAACCTCTCCGGGTGGTCGGGGGCCGGGGGAGTGCTGGAGCGACCTTGGTGACCCTGGTCTCTGGGTCTTCTCCTTGGTGACCTGGATGTGTGTGAGTTTGTGCTTTTTATCTGTGTTTATTTGTTGTTTTATGTTGTTTTTGTGTTTTCCCTGTTCTTGCTGTCTGGAGTCGGCTACCCCCAAAATGGGGATTGGGCCTGAGCATATAGATAGATAGATAGATAGGTTAGCACTTTTTGGAGTATTTAATATATTTAAGTCGCTAGGTAAATTTTGTGGTTAGTCGCACAATGTTTTGGGCATTCTCTGATTATTGAAAGCTTTTTATGTGCAATGTTATATAGTCTCAATCTAGCTCGTCGATAAGTTCTTGGACAAATAAAATCTTTCTAAATTTATCTAGGTGCTGACACGGCTGTGCTCGATCTGCCCTGGACACCTGCGCCTTCCACCCATGCTGGGGACGGACACCTGTGCACTCCACCAACGCTGTGGGACACCTGTGCACTCTACCAACCCGGGGGACACCTGTGCATTCTACCAACCCGGGGGACACCCGTGCACTCTACCAACCCGGGGGACACCTGTGCACTCTACCAACCCGGGGGACACCTGTGCACTCTTCCAACCCGGGGGACATCTGTGCACTACACCAACCCGGGGGACACCTGTGCACTCTACCAACCCGGGGGACACGTGTTCACTACATCAGCTTTGCGCAGTGGCAGTATCGTAACCAATAGGGTCTTGCTGAGTACCGTGGAAATTGTATTGTCACTGCTATAAACTCAAAACAGTGTACAAAATTGGTTAAAGTGTTTGCACCACACACATCTGCCATCCTGTGCGTGGTCTCTCCATGCATCTCGGTTGGGCTACCCCCAAAGGGTAGCCAAGTCGATCCCCACCTGCCCGCGGTGACCTTGCAGACACCACTTTCCCTTTTTTTTCTTTTCCATTTTAATTTTTTTCCATTGTGGTGGCACTGACGGGGACGGCGCTACCTGGGGTCTGTCCCAGGTAGTTATTTTCACGTTTTTTTTTAAACTAGGGGTTTCTCTTATTTTTAATCAGGTACGAAAAACAGGTGTTTTTGTTTTTAATTATTGGTTACTTCCACTGAAATGGCAGCAAGCAAGCAGAGTTGCAGTTGCGGGAAGGTTGTGGGCAAGGCCAAATCGCTGGGCTGCTACTTGTGTGGTACATATTTTCACGTTAACTGCATAAATGTTGATGATGAGGACCTCAGAGTACTTGCAAAGAAGAAACCTGGATTTAAATGGCATTGCACTGTTTGCGATACCAACCCCCTGGCTGCAAAGGACGCAGCAATTAGTCAGCAGACCTTGGATGACCTGACGGCTGCCCTAGTTGGTGAAGTGAAGACTGCCATTGTAAACGAAGTGAAGGGTGCCCTTGCTGCGGTGGCCGTGGAGATAGAGAGTATTGGTAACAGAATGGATATCCTTGAGACTAAAGTTGCTGCCCCCGACATTCCCTTGTTTGCCAAGATAGTTCAGCAAAAATTTGAAGAGACCAAAAAGGAGCCGACCAAACGCACCACTGAGGTGGTAGATGGTGGAAAGAAAAACACTGTCTGGGACCATCAGGTCCTGGTAGTGAAGCCAAAAGACCGATCCTCCGAGCCAGTAAGCCCACCAGATACAAAGGCAATCGAGACTGCTTTGGCTTCGGTTCCGGTTAACAAGTTAACTAGAACTGATTCAGGTGTACTGGTGGTACGACTTCCATCCAAGAAAGCCAAAGAAGACGCAGGAAGGGCCATCAATTAGTGTCTGGGGGTGGACAGTGCCTTCAGTGTCTCCAAACCAAAGAAGATGATGCCAAAAATGACTCTGGTTGTTGTTGTTGTTGTTGTTGTTCCCTAAGCTGCCTGGCCGAACAGCACCGAGTCCCTGAGAAAGGCCATGGCCACGATCGGGCTTTCCCACAGAGCTCTCATTGAGTGTAGATTGTGTTGTTGGCGTAAGTGGTTGTGTGAAATGCAGTCTTCTATGATGTGTTTAATGGTATGGGGTGCTGCGTTACATCCCGGGCAGGTGTCGACAACGGAGTCATCCAGTCTCTTCTGATAGCTCAGGAGAGCTGGATGGTGTCCGCATCTCAGCCTGGCCAGGTGGACTCTGTCCTCGCGAGGAAGGGAGGATTCGGAAGGATGGATTTCGGGAGCTCGTGCATGCAGCTGTGTGTTGTCTGTGAGTGGATGGATCGGTGAGAGATATGAGTATGGATGTGCTTCTGGAAGTTGGTTCGGGGTGGGCAGGGAGGGAGAGAGGACAATAATTGTGTGTGATACCGTGTGCTGGGTGTTGTTTTGATATTTCTTGGTGTCTGGGTGTGTTGCCATGTAGTTTAGTGGGTGGTCTTGGTTCGTGGAGGCTGCTGCCGGAATTGAGTGCCTCTCATGTCCAGATGGTCTTTGACTTTGAGGATTTTGGTTTCTTGATGTAGCTGATCTGTGGGTGCAGCAGCTGTGCAGCCCGTAATGATCTTCAGGGCTCCGCTTTGAACAGTCTGTAAGGTCTTATGATGTGTTTCAGCTAGGTTAGAAGCCCAGGCTGGGCTTGCGTATTCCATCACTGATCTTACGTATTGTCTATACACTGTGGTGGTAGTTTCTTTGCTGTGTCCAAACTTTGTGTGAGCAAGCGACCTGAGGGCGCTAAGTCTGGGTGTCAGTTTCCTCCTAATGCTTGCGGTGTGCTGTTTGAATGTCATATGAGTATCATACGTTACTCCTAGGATCCTGGGTGTGTGTGCATGTGTTAGGGGTGCGTTGTTTATGGTGAGTTGAGGGATGCATTCGCGTTCTCCCGTCCAACTTGCGAGCAGGGCCGCGGTGGATTTGGCTGGGGCTAGATTAAGTCTGTTTGTAGTGCACCAGCCATGTAGTGCGCTGAGATAGGGTTGAAGGAGATCTGTTGCTCTTTGGGTCATGGTGTGTGCATGTGAGTGTTATGTCACCTGCATAGGAGGTTAAGTTTATTTGGGGCGTATTGGGTGTAGTTATATCGTGCATGTACAGATTGAAGAGTGCGGGCGATAGGACGGATCCTTGTGGGACTCCGTTTGGAAAGTTTCTGATTTTAGATGACTGACCGGCAAAAGATACGTGTGCACATCTGCCTGCTAGGAAGTTGGCCAGCCACCGTTTTGTGTTGTTGTGCATGTTTGTGTTGTAGATTTTGTTTGTTAGGTTGTGGCGGGGGATGGCATCGAAGGCTCCACTAATGTCGAGTGTGGCTAATAGTGATCTGTGTGGTGGTCCAGCCAAATTGATGCCGTCGAAAGCTCTTTGTGTAAGGTCTGTGAGAAGAGTGACTCTGGTAGGCATTGCTAATGACGCTGAGGATAATGAGATCATTCCCAGCATCCTCAACAAGAACCCAAGAATAAAGTCCCTGGTCGACGATGGCTTAGCTATGAATTTGCTATTCACCAAGCAAAAGAGTGATGCACACACAAAGACTGCGGTAGTAAAAATGTCACCTGAAATACGCTCTTCCATTTTGGATGATGGCAATTCTGTGTATGTTGGACTTGTGAGATGTCGTGCATACAATCGCTTCTGGGTAACACAATGTTACCCACTGCCAGTGCTTTGGCCATACCAGTGACAGGTGTTATCCTGAAAAATGAGGATCCAAAATGCAACTTCTGTGCCGGTACTCATAACTCAAAAGACTGCACCAACAAGACTTCCCCCAAATGTATAAATTGTATGAGCTCCACATCAGTTACGGAGCTGCCAAATCATTTCACCTCAAGTAGAAATTGTCCTCTAATGACAGCTCAGAGAAATAAAGTTATTGAAAACACCAATTTTGTAGGTTCAAAAAACTGAAAAATGCACACGGGAGCCGGTTGAAACTGGGTCTGTTGAATGTTTGTTTCTTGCGTAACAAAATGGATCATATTTGCGAGATCTTGGATGAACGTAACTTTGATGTATTATGTCTCACTGAGACCTGGTTGTTCGATTCAGATCTGAATATTATCCAGGCGGCATTGCCTAAAACCCATTCCATAATAAATGTTCCTAGGCCTAGGGGAGATCATCCGGGTGGTGGAGTGGCAGTTGTCTACTCCACATCTCTGGTGAATATCATGCAAATAAGCCATAACCCAGCCCCTCTTTATTATGAACTGTTGGAAGTGGAAATAAAACTCCATCAACAAAATTCTAAGAATGGCAGTTGTCTATAGGCCTGGCCATCGTGGCACAGATAGGGGTTTTATGGAAGAGTTTGGGCAGTTTCTCGAGGAATTTTCTGCTAAAACCGGAAGACTTTTGATATGTGGAGATTTTAATTACTGGGTTGACAGCCCTCATCTGAAGCCATTCTCTCCTGAGTTCCTTGAGTTGACTAATCAGAACAATTTTGTAAACCATGTGTCCCACCCAACTCATATCTTAGGACACACCCTTGACTTGGTTTTCTCTCCTGTGGGTTGTGGTGGTGTTCTGGATGTTGATGTTGAGAATGCTGACCCCAATACCTCTGATCATGCTTTGATTACTTTCAGCTTTGATTTCCCTAAGCCACTCACACATGAAAAAGTAATCAGATTTAGAAATTATAAAAATACAGACCAAAATTTGGCTAGCAGTGAAGTAAAACAGTACTTGGGAAGTAATACTTCCAACCTTACTTCAGATGAGCTGGTGGAGGTACATAGAAATGCACTTAAATTAGTGTTCGATCATCACTGTCCAGAAGTAGAGAAGAAAATCATAGTAAGAGATGATTCACCCTGGTATAGCACTCAAGTTAAATATCTTAGTAGAAGAGCTGAACGTGAATGGCGGAAAAATAAAACAGACTCTACATGGTTGCAATATCTGTCGGCCAGAAGAGCCGTGGTCCACACAATCAAAGATGAAAAGAAAGTGTATTATCAGGGAAAAGTTGACTCATGTGGTAACGACCAGAAGAGGTTGGCTTCAATTGTAAACAGTTTACTTGGAAAAACAAGAGTTAGCTTAAGACCTTCTGTACCCGATGCCGAGTTGGCTGCCAACTTTGTGTCATTTTTTGCTGGCAAGATAACTCGCATGAGACAGGAACTGGATGATGCTTCTGTTGGTGAAGAACTTTCAGTTGTACTCCAACCCCGACACATTCCTAATAATGTTCTCTCATCCTTTCACTCAGTAGAGGTGGACATGATCTCGTCCTACATAAGAAACCTCAATAAAACAAATTGCCCGTTGGATCTCATAAATGTTTCCAAGCTACCAAGAGTCTATGATCACACAGTTGAGTTTATTTCCAAAATAATTAATAAGTGCTTCTCTGAAGGTAACTTCCCACATTCTGAAAAGCATGCACTACTCCGACCTAGTCTAAAGAAACCTGGACTTGATGTTGAGAACATGTTGAACTATCGTCCTGTCTCCAACCTGTCCTTCATATCAAAGCTATTAGAGCATGGTATTGGACCAATTACAACCACTACTTCAGCAGAATGAAACTATCCCAGTTTTTCAGTCTGCTTACCGACAGCATCATTCAACTGAAACAGCATTGATTAGAGTAGATAATGATCTAGTTGAGAACATTTGCAATGGTGTGGCCTCACTACTGGTCTTGCTTGATCTCTCTGCGGCCTTTGACACAGTGGATCACGAGTTGTTATTGAGTGATCTTTATGATTGTGGTGTGCGTGACTCCGCTCTCTTGCTTCTTAGGTCGTACTTGTCAGGTAGAACCCAGAGTGTAATGGTAAATCAAATGGTCTCGGACTCGACACCCCTGCAGTATGGTGTTCCGCAGGGATCAGTTTTAGGTCCTATCCTATTTATAATTTATATCAGCAGTTTGTCTCTTCTGCTTCGTGCACATAATGTCACCTTTCGCTTTTATGCAGTTGACACCCAGATTTATGTGAGAATCACAAATATAGTTGATATACGGAGTAAGATGGAATTGTTGATGTCTGATATCAAGAAGTGGATGAGAGCGAGAAAACTTAAACTACATGATGGTAAAACTGATATTCTCATCATCCGAGGAAATAGAAGAGCTGATGATATAGTAGGTGCCCTCTCCATCAATGTGGGTGGATCTCAGCTGCGACCGGCCAACTCTGTTCGAAATCTGGGTGTATATGTGAACTCCCGATTAGATTTCAAAGAGCATGTAAACCAGATAGTTAAAAGTTGTTACTTGCACATCAGAAATCTCTATTTGGTGAAGCCATTTATTACCAGACGTTGCCTCCTGACGTTGGTTCACTCATTGGTCTTCTCTCGTGTTGATTATTGCAATGCCCTGTTGGTGGGTCTTCCAAATTATATTTTAAAGAAAGTTCAGTCTGTTCTTAACAGGGCCGCAAGACTCATTTTTGGTGTTCCACCTAGAACTCCTACTACATCTCTTCACATAGAACTGCACTGGCTGCCAGTAAGAGCAAGAATAGAATTTAAGTTGTGTTTGGTGACTTTTAAGGTTCTCAAATTTGGTGAGCCTAGGTACCTTGCGGAGCTGCTCAGGCGCCCACCGGCACACCATGGTGTAGTTGTGCGTCATGACAATGACCCTTTTCGTCTTGATGAACCAAGGGCTTTCCAGCAGTCTTCTTTCTTTGAGAGGTCATTCTCCTACATGGCTCCGAGGTTGTAGAACAGGTTGCCGCTGTCCATGAGACAACTGAGTTCTGTTGAATGCTTCAAGAGACAACTTAAGACTTTTCTCTTTGAGAGAAGCTATGATCTTGAGAGAGGTGTCATGACAGATGGCTATAGAATTTAGGCTATTTTGCGACTGCTAGAGATTGTTAAATGTGTGTTGTATATAAGCCTTCTTTTGATGCATTGATTTTGTTTTTTTTTCTTTCTCTTTCCGAGCACTAGTGAATTCTTCGGAAAAATTGGCGCTTATGAGAAGTAAGTAACATGCTTATTATTATTATTATCAACCCGGGGGACACCTGTGCACTCCACCAACGATGTGGGACACCTGTTCACTACACCAACCCGGGGGACACCTGTTCACTACATCAACCCGGGGGACACCTGTGCACTCCACCAACACTGTGGGACCCCTGTTCATTACACCAACCCGGGGGACACCTGTGCACTCTACCAACCTGGGGGACACCTGTGCACTCTACCAACCTGGGGGACACCTGTGCACTCTACCAAACTGTGAGACACCTGTGCACTCTACCAAACTGTGAGACACCTGTGCACTCTACCAAACTGTGAGACACCTGTGCACTCTACCAAACTGTGAGACACCTGTGCACTCTACCAACCTGGGGGACACCTGTGCACTCTAGCAACCTGGGGGACACCTGTGCACTCTACCAACCTGGGGGACACCTGTGCACTCTACCAACCTGGGGGACACCTGTGCACTCTACCAACCTGGGGGACACCTGTGCACTCTACCAACCCGGGGGTCACCACTCTACCAACCCAGGGGTCACCTGTGCACTCTACCAACCCAGGGGTCACCTGTTCACTCTACCAACCTGGGGGACACCTGTGCACTCTACCAAATTGTGAGACACCTGTGCACTCTACCAACCCGGGACACACCTGTGCACTCTACCAAACTGTAAGATACCTGTGCACTCTACCAAACTGTGAGACACCTGTGCACTCTACCAACCCGGGAGACACCTGTGCACTCTACCAACCCGGGGGACACCTGTGCACTCTACCAACCCGGGAGACACCTGTGCACTCTACCAACCCGGGAGACACCTGTGCACTCTACCAACCCGGGAGACACCTGTGCACTCTACCAACCCGGGAGACACCTGTTCACTCTACCAACCCGTGAGACACCTGTTCACTCTACCAAACTGTGAGACACCTGTGCACTCTACCAAACTGTGATGGGCTGGTCTATCAGAGTGAGAGCTGAGCGATCTCTGCCATACCCATAGCTTACTCTGACTGTTCCTTTTACTTATATATCTTCTAGATCTCAAGTGACGGCGTCTTTTCCGTGGATCGACCTCCCTACTGCCAACCTAAAAGTTGGCAGATTGGGAGCCAAAGCGTCATATGTTTCCCTTGCCCCTCAACTTTCCCTTCTAATTGCTGAGGGGCACAGGACCTTGGGTGGGGCTTTGGTTTCCCGGGCGTTTCTGCGCCCTCCTCAGCTCCCTGCCTTAGAGTGGCTTCGGTCACCTGGGTTTTGTTAGTGGTAAGCAGGGAGGGTTTTGTGGGGGCGCTCTATGGCCTTGGCCATGCTCGGGACCTTGGGGCTGTTCGGCCAGGCAGCCTGGGGAACAACAACAACAACAACAACCAAACTGTGAGACACCTGTGCACTCTACCAAACTGTGAGACACCTGTGCACTCTACAAAACTGTGGGACACCTGTGCACTCTACCAAACTGTGAGACACCTGTGCACTCTACCAAACTGTGAGACACCTGTGCACTCTACCAAACTGTGAGACACCTGTGCACTCTACCAAACTGTGAGACACCTGTGCACTCTACCAAACTGTGAGACACCTGTGCACTCTACCAAACTGTGAGACACCTGTGCACTCTACCAAACTGTGAGACACCTGTGCACTCTAGCACACTGTGAGACACCTGTGCACTCTACCAAACTGTGAGACACCTGTGCACTGAGCGATCTCTGCCATACCAATAGCTTACTCTGACTGTTTCTTTTACTTATATATTTTCTAGATCTCAAGTGACGACATCTCTTCCGTGGATTGACCTCCCAATCTACCAAGATTGGAAGCCAAAGTGTCGCATTTTTCCTTTGCCTCTCAACTTTCTCTTCATAATTGCTGAGGGGCACAGGGCCCTGGGTGGGGCTTTGGTTTCCCGGGCGTTTCCGCACCCTCCTCAGCTCCCCGTCATGGAGTGGCTTCGGTCACCCAGGCTTTATTGTGGTCGGCAGGGAGGGTTCTGTGGGGCCGCTCTGTTATGGCGTTGGTCTTGCTCGGGGCCTTGGGGCTGTTCGGCCAGGCAGCTTGGGGAACGACCACAACAACAACAACACCTGTGCACTCTACCAAACTGTGAGACACCTGTGCACTCTACCAAACTGTGAGACACCTGTGCACTCTACCAAACTGTGAGACACCTGTGCACTCTACCAAACTGTGAGACACCTGTGCACTCTACCAAACTGTGAGACACCTGTGCACTCTACCAAACTGTGAGACACCTGTGCACTCTACCAAACTGTGAGACAACTGTGCACTCTACCAAACTGTGATACACCTGTGCACTCTACCAAACTGTGAGACACCTGTGCACTCTACCAAACTGTGAGATACCTGTGCACTCTACCAAATTGTGAGATACCTGTGCACTCTACCAAACTGTGGGACACCTGTGCACTCTACCAAACTGTGGGACAACTGTGCTCTCTACCAAACTGTGAGCCACCTGTGCACTCTACCCAACTGTGAGCCACCTGTGCACTCTACCAACCTGGGGGACACCTGTGCACTCTACCAACCTGGGGGACACTTGTGCACTCTACCAACCTGGGGGGCACCTGTGCTCTCTACCAACCTGGGGGGCACCTGTGCTCTCTACCAACCTGGGGGGCACCTGTGCTCTCTACCAACCTGGGGGGCACCTGTGCTCTCTACCAACCTGGGGGCACCTGTGCTCTCTACCAACCTGGGGGGCACCTGTGCTCTCTACCAACCTGGGGGGCACCTGTGCTCTCTACCAACCTGGGGGGCACCTGTGCACTCTACCAAACTGTGGGACAACTGTGCTCTCTACCAAACTGTGAGCCACCTGTGCACTCTACCCAACTGTGAGCCACCTGTGCACTCTACCAACCTGGGGGACACCTGTGCACTCTACCAACCTGGGGGACACTTGTGCACTCTACCAACCTGGGGGGCACCTGTGCTCTCTACCAACCTGGGGGGCACCTGTGCTCTCTACCAACCTGGGGGGCACCTGTGCTCTCTACCAACCTGGGGGGCACCTGTGCTCTCTACCAACCTGGGGGCACCTGTGCTCTCTACCAACCTGGGGGGCACCTGTGCTCTCTACCAACCTGGGGGGCACCTGTGCTCTCTACCAACCTGGGGGGCACCTGTGCTCTCTACCAACCTGGGGGGCACCTGTGCTCTCTACCAACCTGGGGGGCACCTGTGCTCTCTACCAACCTGGGGGGGCACCTGTTCACTAAGTCAACCCGGGAGACACCTGTGTACTACAACGCCGGGGACACTGTGCAGTACCCACCAACCCTGAGGACACTTGTGCACTCCATAATCGGGGGACATCTGCGCAGTTCCCACCAAGGGCACACATTTATAATAGTCAAATTTTCCATATGGCTTGTTGGTAGTTTGTGTGTCCTTGCTGATTTGACTCCTTTGATGAACGTTGGGACTTTGGTTTTCGAAGTTTGTGAGTTTTCTATGTGGTTATTGGAATTTTGTTTGAATCTGGAATGTAGTTGGTTTGTGGTTTCTTGGGTTTGTGAATTTGTTTCTGGATTTGTAAGTTGTTTGTATTTTGTTTTGTTATTTGGATTACGAATTTCTAGTTGGTAGTCTGGATCCTTTATTTAAATTTTATTTTGCTTTGTTGGCTTTTAGGGTTCTGAATATTCAGTTGGTTATTTCTTTGATGCATCCTTGGTTTAGTTTGGAGTAAATCTCTTTACCAAAACTTTTAATGGTAAGTTTTAGTTTAGACCCTTGGGAATTATTTGTGCAAGAGTTAATGTCTTTGAATACAGATATGAAAGTTTAAAAAAATTATGAATTGAGAGAATTTTTAAGATTAGAAAAAACTGGAACAGTAGTGAAGCTTCAATTTTTGTTAGTGTTCCTTTCGTGGCTAATTTTAATTCAGTGTCGATACATTAGCCGACATTAGTGATAAACTAAAATATGTGTTCAATTTCAAGAAAGTTATTTAGTTACATAAGGTTTAGTTTCATATATTTGCATATTTTATCAAACTTTATTAATGGGGCACTATTTGAGTGCTTTGTAAATTATAATTATTTTTTTCAATTTGTAGTGTATTGAATAAGTGAATTAGGGGATGTATAGGCTGTTGTATTATATGTATTAATTATATATTGTACAGTGACTAGGTTTTGTAGAAATATGGATATTGAAGTTAAGCCCAATATGAAGTATTATCGCAAGTGCTGTCAGTTTACAAATTGGTGGTTAATATTAATTAAGTTTAATGTATTATGTTTATCATTAATTGTACTTCAATTAATTTTAGTGTAAATAAATTGTATTACAATATACTGTATTTATATCCATTGAAATAAGCATACTCTATTGAAATTATGTTTAGCTTTATTAAACTCTTAAACAAAACTAATACACATTGGTAGAATAGCCATAGAAGTATGTTCATATTGAAACCTTCATGGTAGTAAATTGTTTAAGGGGGATATAGGGTTTTTTCTGGACCCCTTTCTCACTCTTGTAGCCCCATTTAGTTTTGAAATTAAGACTTTCGTTTCATAAGTTTGGCAATTTTAAGACATTTCGCTCAGTTTTTGTCAATATAAAAACTTTTTGTGCCATTTATAGGTGTCTATATTGTTCATGGCGAGCGATAGCGAGCCTGTAATTTTAAGAGGAATCGGCTTTCGGTAGAGAAATAAATTGTTTTACCGAAAAATTTACAAATTTATTTTGTAAGGGGGCTATAGGGAGTAGTTTCTTTTTGTTTTTCTTTGTTTTTATAAGCTTGGTGGAAGTCTAGTGAGGAAACTTAATACATAGACACAAAAAAAAAAAAAAATACACAAACAAAAAACTGCCCCTATTAAGTGCCAGTGACGACCCCAACCATTATACTTTACCCGATTTCTATATTGTTATATATATGTTCCAGGTTCTTTAGCAAAAGCAGCATATTCTTCATATATTTCTATATTGTTATATATATGTTCCAGGTTCTTTAGCAAAAGCAGCATATTCTTCAGGATTTAACCCTCTGAGGACCAACTATGTGTTATGTTATTTAGTTATTAGACGATATTATGCAGCTTAGGAAGGATCTGCAGTAGTAAGAAGGGTTGGTTGAAATAGTTTGAAGCCTTACTATTGCTAGAGGACCTTTCTAATCTGAATACAATCGTCTAATAGTTACCACATTATAATGAAAAGGAAGTCACCGGTACTGTAGGAGTTAAGGGGAGGCAGACCGTTTATCTGGACCCCCTTCTCCCTAATGTTTAGCCCCACTAGTTTTGAAATTATAAGACTTTCGGCCCATTAGTATGGCGATTTTAACACCTTTTGCCCCATTTCGTTGTCAATGTTAAGACCTTTCGTGCCATTTAGGTGTATTATTTCCTGGCGAGCGAAAACGAGCCTGCAATTTTAAGAGGAACCGGCCTTCGGCCAGGACCTTTTTCTACCGAAAAATTGACAAAATTATCTTTAAGGGGGTATTTTTCTAAGCTTGATGGAGGTGTGGGGAGGAAACTAAAAGAATATATTAATATATTAATTAATAGACCAAACAAACCGTCCATCTCCCCTTAAAGATTCACTATCTTTCCTATTAAGCTAAAGTGCTAACTTACAGCATGTTGCAAACCAAATTTAAAGTTAAGGGGAGGCTGGCAGTTTGTTTGGTCTATTAATTAATTTATTCATATATATTTTTGTAGTTTCCTCCCTAACCTCCAAGCTTAGAAACACCCCCTAGACTCCCCTTAAAGTTAAATTTGTACAATTTTCGGTAGAACAATTTCCTGGCCGAAGGCCGGTTCCTCTTAAAATTGCAGGCTTGCTATCGCTCACCAGGAAATAATATACCTAAATGGCACGAAAGGTCTTAAAATTTACAACAAAATGGGGCGAAGGGTGTTAAAATGGCCGAACTAATGGGCTGAACGTCTTATAATCTCAAAACTAGTGGGGATAAACATTAGGGAGAAGGGGGTCCAGAAAAACGGGCTGCCTCCCCTTAATCTCTACCTTGGGCTCCTGAACCCTTGCAAGAATTATTACATCAGCCCACTATATAGCCCATATGGCACCATTGTTTAAATCCCTTAAATTATTACCAGTTAAAAAAGTGTAACTTTCCTCAACAGCTAAACTGATGTTTAAGATAATGAGAGGACTTACTCCGAGCTTCTTTAATGAAATGTTTACATCAAATAACAATATACATCAGCATTTCACCAGACAGTCTCATAAGCTGCATATTCCCATTGCTAGAACGAATACAATGAAGCAAACATTTAGGAACAGAGGAACTATTGTCTGGAATAAAATAATGGATAAGGTGAACTTGGACTGTAGTTTTGCTATTTAAAAAAAATATAATTAAGGACTATTTACTGAATACAGATATAGACTTTAATGTAAACTGAGTGTGAATTTATTACTAGCTTTTCATTTATTCTTCGATTTTGTATAATATATTAGTATTAAGGTTTTGTTTCTACTGCACTTGTTCTACTGTTTCTGACCAATTAGTATTAGGGTAATGAACTACTAGGGGACACATATGCCAGATGGCATCAGTCCCCATTGTCTCATAGTAATATGTTGTATTTAGTCTTACTGCAAAATTGTAATTGTATTTACTTTGTGACAATAACAAAAATTGAATTGAATTGAATAAACTTACCTGTTACGAAACTTGAGACGATGATAGACTATGCTCAGTTTCATTTCATCTGACGGTAAATTGAATCCCTTGGAAACTGATTTTTCGATAATTTGCAGGAAAATAAGAAAGTACTATGTTTCTGCCTGATATTAAGACAACATTTAGACAATTGGCATCTTAAGTCTCTAAAAAATCTTTAAAATAACAGAAATATTGATGGAACTTCACATTTTCCTCCAGTTAAAAAGAAACTGATTGTAGATTAAGATGAAACGGGTAAGATCTATCGTTGACCATTGTAAATTTGTTAAATTAAATAATATCCAGATCAAACTGAAGGCAAGTGTAATGGTGTTCTGGAGGGAATGAGCTGGTCTTGGACCTCCGACAACATTTTTAAGGGCTCCTGTAGCCTACCCAGTCCATCATATATTTTGCTTTATGCCCATGGACTCCCCTTGGCGTAAGGAGGACCTCTTCATCCTATCCATTTCACTACACTAAACAAGCACACTACTCTTCCTTCGTATTATGTACACTTTAAAAAATAAAATATAACAAAAATACTGTAATTTGGCTTTATCACTCTTTAAACTTTGGGAGAGGCACTTGTTGCAGACAGCTTTGCCTTTTGTCTTCTTCGTACACACACAAAATGTTGGTGGCTTAATTAATTGTGCACCATCCAGTTTGCCAAATTCCAAATATATTTTCTGTAATCCTAGCCAAAATGTTGACACTGTTTGGGTAATTTTGGATTTTCTAATGTTTGTGAGTATACTTGGAATTGTTACGCCATTACGATTCCAATGGTATAGGCATTTTCATTTTAGGTCATTCTTATGTGCCCGGACAGTTTTTAAATTTGTTTTTGTCCGGTTAGGTTATTTTTCACAATTACACTACAACCCCCTGGATCCATTAACATCATCAGAATTGTAATTGGACCTTTATTGTAGAGAATAGCATTGGAATCCCTTTTCAAAACAGCTGGAAATAGGCCGTTTTGGGCATTGTAGCCCCAAATTTATTTTGCTTTATACCAGTGGACTTCCCTTGACGATAGGATTCCAAACATGGTCGTGGATTAATTGTGCGCCTTCTCAGTTTGCCATAATCCAAATAGAATATTTGGAACATACACCAGGGGGAGTCTCATATCTTAGGGCAAAGAAGTCGTCGAAAATGCAAAAATTGCCTTTTCGGACAGTTTTTCAGACTGATGTAAATTACGATTTCCCACAACGTCCACGTTTGAGTTCTGCTATTAATGGATCCAGGGGGTTGTAGTGTACTTGAGAAAATTATTTGGTCTTGTTCCATACATTCTTTCATGGGCTAAACTCCATCGGTTAATTGGTGTTTTTACACCATTTTTGAACAGCTGTCAAGGGAACAATGAATGCCCAATAATAATAATATAATATACCGTTGGAATTGCAATGTTCTGACGAATCCAAATATGTCCCTGAATATTTGAAATTCCAAAATGACCGGAATTATTTTTGTTCGCCAAAAATAAATGTCATACACCGTTGGAATGTAACTTCCTATCGAATCCAAATATACCTTGTTATGCCACGTTTCTGGAGAAACTTGAGATATTCTGTTATAACTTTTAACTCTCTAACTGGGCGAGGGCTGGCACTTAATTCCAATACGATACACTAACAACCGGTAATAAATAATGACACATGACAAGTCAACACAATATTTTATTCAATAGTAGCAGAGGTTCATAATACATATGTCTCAATAGATTTAAGGATGATGGATGATACAATAATTACAAAATAATGATTAGTACAACATAGAGATCAAAGTATCGCAAGCATAAATAATCAATATAAGACAATATAATAGTAAGGTCAATGGAGACAAATAAATTAGTATAACATATAGAGGAAATTGTCCTCAAAGTACAGGTAAATTGTTCTAAATAGGATCTCTCAAATGGATCCGCAGAGGGTGCATAAAAGGTTAAAGATACCGTCTGGGCCAAAGGGGCTTAAGTCCACGGTATATATTGACAGACTGAATGGTTACAGCCAACCACACAAACGATCTAAAACATCAGAAGATGAACAATACTGATCATAATTCACTGAAAAAGAATAGATAACAGCTGGATAGTAAACATCCACAAAGATTTACTACCGTTAATGTAATATAGATTCAAATCATAACATAGAATCACTGAAAATGAAGCCCTCAAGTTCCTCAACTCTGCTAGGCAAACGCTCACTGATTTTAATTATGAACCTGGCGAGATACTGTAGACGAGTAATCTCGGGTACCTAGCGAGTTATCTCAATTACGTGTACAGGTGTTCTTTATAATTTCACTAGAGTATCTCTATCTATCTATCTATTGCCTGACGCCATGATCCCCGAAGGGGTGGCCACGAACGAACCGCCCCATGCACCTCTGTCCCCAGTCAGTCGACACCCCTCCTCCCAACCAGCACTGCCTTCATTCATATACTTCCTCACTCCATCCTTCCACCTCTCCTTCGGTCTATGTAATTTAGATTCAAATCATAACATAGAATCACTGATACTGAAGCCCTCAACTCTGCTATGCAAACGCTCACTGATTTTAATTATGAACCTGGCGACATACTGTAGACGAGTTATCTCGGGTACCTAGCGAGTTATCTCAAATACATGTACAGGTGTTGTTCATAATTTCACTAGAGTATCTATCTATCTATCTATTGCCTGACGCCGTGATCCCCGAAGGGGTGGCCACGAACGAACCGCCCCATGCACCTCTGTCCCCAGTCAGTCGACGCCCCTCCACCCAACCAGCACTGCCTTCATTCATTCCTCACTCCATCCTTCCACCTCTCCTTCGGTCTACCTCTCCCTCTCTGTCCTTAAACCTCGCTTTCGAACACCCTCTTAGTCATTCTCTCGCTTCCAATACGTTCCATATGGCCGAACCATCTCAAGTTGTTCCTTTGCACACTTTCCAGCACATCTACCTCCACACCACACCTCCTCCTTACTTCCTCATTCGTCTGTCTATCCCTCCATGTAACTCCGCACGCACTTCTCAAGTAACTAATTTCCACCGCTCTCACTCTTGGTCTGAGTCTCTTCCCGAACGTCCATGCTTCGCTTCCGTAAGTTAGTGTCCGGATTACCACACTGTCATGCAAGGACTTCTTCACTTCCATACTGACCACTCTATTTCTTGTTACTGCTTTCAACGTTCGTACAACTCTCTTCCCCTGTTACACCCTCTCCCGCACTTCTTCAACCATAGTCCCATCTTTACTCAACACACTGCCCAGATACTTAAAAGAGCTGACAATCTCCATAGCCTGACCGTTCAACTTCACCTCACACTCTGTGACTTCACCCCTTTCGAAGACCATAGCCTTGCTCTTCCCCGCATTTACCTTCAAATTCCGTTTTTCGCACACTGTTCCAAACTTATTTACCAGACCCTGCAACTCCAATTCATTATCGCTCATCAGAACTGTATCATCTGCATACAGCAGTATAGGCAGCTTCCACACATTTCTCTCCCTTTTCAGCGATACACCAACACCCACTGCTCTTCCTAGTATTTCTTTCATGACTCCATCCATATATACAGTAAACAACCACAGGGACATCACACACCCCTGTTTCAACCCAACACTCAGGTCAAAGAACTCGCTCTGCTCGTTCTCCACACATACTGCCGCTTTTGCACCCTCATACATGATCTTCACTGCTTTCAGCAACTTGCCAGCTACTCCGTATATTCTAAGTACTTTCCACATGCCTTCTCTATCCACTCTGTCATAGGCCTTCTCCAAGTCCATAAAGGCAACATACACCTTTTGTTGCTTCTCCAGATATTTCTCCACAGCACAATTCAGGGTAAAAATCTGATCTACACATCCTTTTCTCTTCCTAAAACCTCCCTGCTCGTCGCCTATCCATTTCTCCATTCTCACTCTCACTCTCTCAATCACTACCCTACTGTACACCTTCCCTACTACGCTTAAAAGACATATTCCTCGGTGGTTACCACACACTCCTCTTTCCCCTTTGCCCTTATATACGGGGACTATTATGCCAGTCTTCAAGTCATTGGGTGCATTCCCCTTCTCCCATGCTAGTTTGCACATTTTCCATACCCATTCGATTACTATCTCACCACCATTCCTCAACATTTCCCCACACACTCCATCTGTTCCTGGTGCTTTCCCCAACTTCACTCTTTTCATAGCTTCCCACACTTCTGACCTCCTGATCCCCACCTCCTCCTCCATTACTTCTCCTCTTCTCCCTCCCATACCATATACAACTATACTTGCTGGCTCTTTATTCCTTACATTTAGCAACTCGTTGAAGTACTCCCTCCATCTTTCGACTCTCCCTTGCTTCTCGGCTAGCATTCTCCCATTATTATCTTTCACACCCTTACTGTTTCCCTTGCTACCTTCCCTAACTTTCTTGACTTCTTTCCAGAACAGTTTCTTACACTCCCTCCATTTTACACTCAAATTCCTTCCAAATTCCTCATCTACACTTCTCTTACTTTCCTTCACTACTCTTTTCACCACTCTCTTTCTCTCCACGTACCTTGCTCATTTCTGTCTCTCCCAATCTTCATTTCCTCTACTACCAAACCACTCTTTATGCGCTTTTTCTTGTCTTCCACAGATATTCCTTCTGTGTCCACCATGCTGTACCTTTCACTCCCCTCCCTCTTCTCCTCACTCCACACACCTCCTCCAATGCTGCACAGATCTCTTCCTTAAACACCTTGCTTATCTCCTCCACTTCCTCCATATCTTCCAGGTCGAACCCACCTAGTCGTCTTTCTACTGCTCTCCTGTACTCTTCCCTGATTTCCTCCTCCTGTTGCCTCTCCACCCTCCTCACCATTCCACTTCCCTCTCGCCTCCCTCCAGCTCTCCTCACCCACTTCTTTTGTATCCTAACCTTAGCTACTACTACATAATGATCAGACAGACCCTCTCCAATACCCCTATACACCCTGGCATCCATCACAGATTTCTTCATTCTTTCATCCACACATATATAAACAATCAGTGACTTTCGTTCCACCACTGTCTTATCCTTAATTGTCTACACCACTTTTCATGTGTACCTGTGTATCATTCTGTGTCAGAAGAAGGTGTTGGCTATCCACAACCTCCTCCCCACACATACGTCCACAAGTGCACCACCATTCCCATGCACCTCTGACGGTACCCACCACCCTCCCATCACTCCATCAACTTTCCTATCACCCACCTTACCATTCATATCCCCAATCAGAAATATTCTTTCGTTCTTGTCAAACTTATCCAGGCACGCCTCCACATTCACCCAGAACTCCTCTTTCTCTCTTACAAGTTTATCCTGTCGGAGCATACACACACACAATCACCCACGTTTGTATTCCTACTTTCATTCTCACCCACACAATCCTTGAACCCACAGACCCATATTCTCTTACACACTCCTTCCATTTGTTACTTACAACCAAACCCGCACCTTCTCTCACTGCTCCCTCACTCACTCCAGCACACACGCATTCCACACTCCCACTCTCTTACATCTGTACCCTTCCATTTGAACTCTGTGATTCCACATACATCTAGCCTGGCATTCACTAACACTTTCAGTACCTCTCTCTCTTTTGTGCCATCATTCATGCCACTCATGTTCCATGTACCTATTCTCAGAATGTCTGTAAGCTTGTCCATAGTTGGTCAGGGGTTCGTCAACACAGGGTCCATCCCCATCCGAGGCTGATTGTTCGTGTATCGTTGCTACGTATTTTTTTCCGGGTGGAGGTCGCAAGCCCACCGACCCAACCTCTTTAGTTGCCTCTTACAACACGCAGAAGGCACGTGGGGCATATTCTAATCCCTTACCCCCAGAGTATTCGATATATATATTTTCTCAATAATGAGCTACGGGAATCCGATGACTCGAGAAGGTTTATATATCGATACTCGGGGAGAGAAGTGTAATGTTTACCTAAAACGGGTTACTGAATCAATCAGAAGAGAGAAGAGAGACTTCCCAGATTATGTTAATTATGAAGACACTCGATATTCCTGAGACATTAACCCTCCACGAAATCGCATTACCTCTACGAAAATAAGGTTATTTAACCCGGGAGCTGAGGGGAGACTCTTAAGAGTTCCCCCGGCGGACTGCGGGGAGACTCTTAAGAGCAGAGCTTTTGAACGCGTACCAAAACAGCGCGTTTATAGCCAGGCGGCTGAAAATTGGTGTGGGTATAGTACTACATGTCAACTCTCGACACCACCCCGCCAAACACTCGCCCCGCACTCGTGCAAGCACCACCGCGCCAGTAACCACCACTAGTCATGGAGCCCACACGTCCCTCACGCTCGCTCCCTGATGACACAACCAGCCCTCCTTCTGGTGGTGTTAGCCGCCGTGGAAGGCAGAGGGTGGCTGCTAAAGACCCTACCTACCAGTACGACATGCCCTACAGCTCTGAGGACGAAAGACCAGCACCCAAAGCACGAAAAACACGTGCAAGCACCACAAAGGTACAGAGGTCATTGGTGTTTCGGGACACTGCCTCCACGACCCAGGCCACTACAACAACCACTACCACCACCACTGCCACCACTGCCACCCCTGCCACCGGTACCAGCGACGCAGGAGGCCGCCCTAGGGCTGCAGAACCTGCGGGGGCAGGAAAAATTAAAGGCACGGGCGTAGGGAAGAGAACCCGTACGCCAGCCACAGTGCCCCTACCACCACCACCACCACCAGCCGCCCCTGGCCCTGCTGCCTCTGCTGCCCCTGCTGCCCCTGCCGCCCCTGCTGCCCCTGCCGCCCCTGCCGCCCCTGCTGCCCCTGCCCAAGGAAAAGGGAAGGGGAAGGGGAAGGGGAGAGGGAAAGCAACTGCTGGCCCTGCTGGCCCTGCCGGCCCTGCTGCCCCTGCTGCACCTGCTGCCCCTGCCCCAAGGAACAGGGAAGGGGAAGGGGAAAGGGAGAGGGAAAGCGACTGCTGGCCCTGGTGTCCCTGCCGGCCCTGCTGCCCCTGCTGCCCCTGCCGGCCCTGCTGCCCCTGCTGCCCCTGCCGCCCCTGCCGCCCCTGCCCAAGGAACAGAGAGAAGGGCGACAGGCACCACCATCGTCTTGCCTGCCTCCAGGGCCACAAGACCACGCACCACTGCTGCCCCTGCCGCCGACCCTGCCGCCTCCCATGCCACCGCCTCTGCTGTCCCTGTCCATAAGACTCCCGCACGTGCTAAAGTGACCTGGAAAACTCTGACACCATCAAAGTATGCTGCCCTGCTGTTTGATGGTGATTCGCAGGGCCTTGGCAGCCCGGGTTTCGACGACGAAGCCCTAGCACGGGAACAAGGGTGGGGGGATTTGGGAGTGGACAGTGGGAGTGAGTCCGACGTCGGTGACGAGAATGAGGAAGGGCATCGTCTGTCAAGTGAAGAGGAGGGTGATGATGATGCAGTGCTGTATCGCGACCATGGAAGCAATATTTCAGACGATGAAGCAGACGCAGACGACATTCCGATCCCTGAGCTGCCTTCGTTCGATTGGTCTGACGGGGTCAATTTTGTACCTGACGTGCCCCGTTCAATCCTGGGACGTCAGGAACAACTGACGACTGGCCCTGTGACGATCAAGCGAACGAAAGCGACTTCTTCCTCGCTTTTTTCGATATGGAGGTAATGACGTACATTGTTGCCCAAACAAACGCCTACTACAGGTGGGTGTTTGGCAGATTGGACGTTCTTTCTCCAAAAGCGAGAATACGAGGCTGGGTGGATACGACTGTGGAAGAATTTATGACGTTCTTTGCCTTGTTGTTCCTCATGCCTCTGATCAAGAAGCATGTGTTGCAACACTATTGGAAGCACGACCCTCTCATCGCCACCCCCTTTCAATAAGTTCATGACTCGTGACAGATTTTTGTTGCTGCTAAGATTTATGCACTTTGCAGACAACGAAAATCCTAACAGGATTGACAGGATATGGAAAGTTCGGGATGTGTTCACCATGTTGTTGGAGAGGTATAGGAAATACTTTTACCCCTTCCTTAATTTGGTGATTGATGAGTCGCTCGTGCTCTTCAAAGGACGTCTTGTTTTCAAGCAGTATATCCCCTTGAAAAGGCATAGGTTCGGAATCAAGCTCTTCGTTTTGTGTGACTGCGAAACTGGAATAGTGCTTGACATGATCGTGTACACAGGCACTGACATTGACATACCGAAAGCCGCTGCCAATGACCCCATGGGCATGTCAGGTGCCATCGTCAGGAAAATGTTGGCACCTTACCTGGGCAAAGGCCACATCATCTACACTGACAACTGGTATACTTCTCCTGCTCTCTGCCAGTTTCTTCATGACAACCAAATGGGGTCATGTGGGACTGTCAGAAAGACAAGAAAGTTTATGCCAAAGTTCACAGGTAATGTCATTCCTCTCACAGATGCCTCCTCCAGTGACACACCTTCAGAAGACGACCTGGCCCAGGAACACCGCAAGAGGCATGTGCGAAGAAGGCGACGAAAGGGGCAGAAATTCAAGCAGCTCGAGAAGTGTGGGAAACTGATAGCCCTGAAGTGGAAGGATAAGCGAGACGTCCACCTGCTTTCCACCGTCCACACAGGTGCCCAGATGGATTCTGGCAAAATCCACTACCGAACCAGGAAGACCATCTACAAGCCCGACATGGTAGTGGACTACACTAAGAACATGCGCCTGGTGGACAAGTCTGACTGTCAGCTGTCAGGTGTTGAGTGTCTGAGGAAGACTGTGAAGTGGTATCACAAGCTCTTCCTCCACCTAGTTGATATCACGATGCTCAATGCCTACAACTTGTGGTTGGTGAAGAAGGATATGTCCCCAAACCAGAAGCTGAAATTCCGGGAGTTCGTGTACAACGTCTCATACCAACTCCTGGAGAAGTATGGCACCACCACTCACAGACGTACGGCATGGTGTGGGGATCACGTTCCTGACCGCATCCAGGTGGGTGTCGAAAGACACTACCCAATCAACACCGAGATGCTTGGCACTCGTCGAAGGCAGGCGCAGTGCACCGTCTGCAGCACCAGTGTCAGGAAACCCCATGTCACCAAAAGAGTCACCTCAATGTGCGCCGAGTGCAAAGTTCCACTCTGCCTGGGTGACTGCTTCAGGGACTACCACACCTTCAAGAATTATTGAGTGTCGCCCCCTGTCCTGCCCTGCCCTTGACTCGCCCCGTGCCCGGCCCTGGACTCGCCCCCTGCCCTGCTCTGCCCTGGACTCGCGCCCTACCTTACTTGACATGACCTAATTGATCACGCTACCTCATAATGTAACATATATATTATATAATGTATAAGTTCCAAAGATGTCCCTGTGATATAGCTTTTACATTATATAATTGTATGTTTCATTATTTAGTTTATAAGTTTCAAAGATTTACATGTAATATGCCTTCTTTTTGTAGTATATCAATATATATGTTTGTTATTAGCCTAAGTAATGTGTATATAATTATTTTCTTACCTCAAATGAATTGTAGAAAAATAAATATGTTTCAATAAATCCTGTCAAACCTACTAAGATAATAAAATAAAACAATAAAAAAAAAAAAAAAAACAAGGTCATGTCATTGTATTCTTACAATATGATATATTCTATGAATATTTCATATTGTTTGAATACAATGGCATAATCTTGTAAACATTTTTTTTTATCAATATTGTTCTAGACACTATACAACCTTCCCCATAACCCCCTCCTGGATTCGATCCCACTATCCTACGACACTTTGAGTTTGCCAGTCCGCGACCTTACCAACCATGCCACAGGAGCTCATACCAAATAACACTCAAAACTTCGTGTCTACAATCGAAATGACAATATACAAAACAAAACAAATTATCCCACCAATTTACGTTTGTAAATTGATGGGATTATCAATTATATCATGCCAAGGTTTATAAAAGTTTGTCTCTGTCAAGAATTAATAATTATATAACTTTATTCTGTCAAAAATTGCCCAAACACTCAGCAAAATTGCCCCTCTCAGTGTGACTCCACTGATTTTCACACGGTCAAGCGGTCACGGGGTGACCCTTGCCGCTCCTTGCTGCTTCAGCCACAGCAGCTCTGTCTGAGAACAAAATTTGTATAAATACAATAATGCATAAAATACTCTTCACAAATACATTTGTATTGTATAATATTGTAAATAAAAAAGAATAATAACTGTGTGGGTGTCGAAAATTGCTCAACCAGCTTTCTTATGTCTCGCCTACGCGCGTATATTGGATTATACATAGTCATGACTGTCATACAAACAATTGCAGTAGGTCTCGAATATACATTTATAGTGCATATTACTTGGGAATAAATAAGTATAAGTTTCTCTGGTGGCAATCTACCCTTTCGCAAGTGTAAGGAGACACCAGTCTATATTTAGCCCTCTATCACAAAAGGCAATCTGCCTGTGTTTACTGACCACCCTCGTTGGTGGTATAGAATATAGTACTTTATTTACAGTCAATGGCCTACATGTTTCTGTGGTACTTCACATGTGTCTAAAATGCAATGTCTGCTTGCATAAAAATGCAATTATGAAGTCAATTTATACGTACGACATACGCATGTCTCAGTTTCTCTCTCTCTCTCTCCATTCCTGACTCATGTTATTGTAGACCTGTTGGTGGCAACGAACACCAGAGATCTGGTAGACATAAGGTTCAAAATACCAAGACATCCATACGCCTCGGGCGCCTCCACAATTATCACAAAGCTGGTTATCTATCTAGAGATCTGCCTGCCTTCCATCTCTCCACGCCTCACTCACTCACTCACTGCACCCCTGCATGCCTCCCTCCCACCCACCCACCCCCAACCCACCCTTTCAGGCTTCTGTCTGCTAGAAACACATTCACAATTTGCGTAAATTTCGCATCAATTGGTCTATATGCGGTATATTCCTTGTTATATGGGACGCCTACATACATACACGTCTTTATTATAGCATGACAGTGCTCTAAATACAAGATTTACGTGATATTTATGGCGTAACACACCCTCTCCCCCTTTCATTCCCAGCACAACTCACTCACACCTTGGTTCACGCATAGAAACTCATTAGTAATGTGCGTAAATATCGCATGAATTGGTCTATATGCGGTATATATTTTGATATATGGCACGTATACATACGTACAAGTCTGTATTATAACATGACAGTGCTCTACGTACAAGATATAAGTGATATGTATGGCGTAAACCACACTCAGCTCATAAATTGCCGCCAAACCTCCAACACATATTCATTCCCGCCTACAAATTCTCTTATAATTCCTTTATATATTGCAATTTTTGGTCACTATGAGGCATATTCATTGTTATATGGATGGCCTACACATGTATACATACTCTACATAGCCTAAAAGGGCTCAAAAAAGGAGATATACGTGATAATACGTGGTAACCCACCCCCCCCTCCCTCTCCTTCTATCCCCTGGGCGCGTGAAAATTCGGCAGGGAAATCTCGCCGCTCGATGACAATCTAGCCGCGCGGTGCCATTCGCTCCACATTTTTCAACTACGGACCGTTCCCCCACCCCCCCCAGACATTTTTTGGGGGGTCAAATATATATGGGCCGATGCACGCAAACATTCCCTACACGATGATGTACTTTTTATCGAAATTGGCAATAGGTCCCAAAATCATCATAGGTGCGCACAGTCTTACCCTGTAGAAAACCCCCTGTGCGCCGCGGAGAGGTTAAAGGAGCTCTGAAGTCACTGAGAGGGACACTGGCTAAAGACCTGGTACAGTTCCTCTCTTCTCTGGATTCGGCTTCTTTCCTTTTGGTCCGCTCGGCAGACACGCAGTCTGGGTTCGGGAACTGAACACCTTTCTCTGGACCTGGAAATCTTAATAGATTTGCCCGGGGTAGTGGGTAAATTGGTTAGTTCGACTTGAATAATATTATTGTCTACCTCTTGCTGTTCATTAGCTAATGAACCTGCTAAAAGTGAACAAGGTGAAGACGATATGTGTTGTCTTTGGTGTTTCTGCTTAGGTTAGAATTGTTTTTCAGAGATTCCCAAAGGGTCTACACGAGCAACAATTCGAACTCTGTTTTCCCTGAATCCTCCCATGCACCATTCCCTTTCAGAGATAATCGTGGTCGCTTGGATTGCAAGTACTTCCCGGAGCTCTGAAGTCTCTTTGGATTATATTCCACTGCAATCTGTCCTGGAACATTGAGCGGTCCCGGAAACTGGTCTTCTTCAAGCAATAACCCTGATTGTGTGAGATGATAAGCCTTAGATCCTTTTATCCTTTCTGCCTTATGATAACATTTACAGGATTCACATATTGCTTTTAAGCCAGCAGGCTGATTGATAGCCTTTGGTCTGGCCAGCTCAGATAGTGTCTCGCTCGGCTGCGTGGTCACACTGGATAATAATATTAATAATAATAATAGTTCTTAAAGCTAGCGCATGCTAAGCTAGCTAAGGATAGCCCAATAAGGCCGATTAGGCGTATTTCCATTGGGGTCCTGTACTACTACCTCATCCCCTTGCTCATGAGGGATGGTAACGACTCAGTGCTTGTGAAAAATCTTTAATGCGCCGAGCGTGACGCGATCCCGGGCCTTCTGGGTGGAAGTCCGAGACGCTAGTCATTACACCAAGCGAGCTGCTTGGGGCAACAAGGGTGCGTGGATGGAGGTGTTGCCTTCTGCTGGAGTAGAAGAGGCAGCTACCTTTTTGGGCAGCTCTTGTAGTTGAGATGTTGTAGAACTGTGTGGGGCGTCTCTGGTGGGCATTGGTGCGTAGATAGTGTGGTTAGCATCTTTCTTGTTTTGTCCACTTTTGAGGGGCTTATTTCGGGGCAAAGTTGAAGGTGCTTGAGGTGGTTTGGAGGTGCCAGATGTAGTTTCCCGGATTCCTGCTGTCTTGGCCTTATGTGGTTTGCATGGGTTTGGTGAAGGTTTGCAAGACGTGTAATTGTTGTTGAGGTGATTGGTGCTGGTGAATGCACATGTTCGGGGCTTTGGTTACTTTTCTTTTGTCTTGGGCTTGTTCCTGGACTGGTTGGTTATGTCGTAAGCTGAAGGCATGTGGTGTTGACGATGTGTGCGAGTTTGCAGGTTCTGGGTGTTGCAGGAGATGTGCAATCGGTGTTGGAATGTTATTAGGTTTATAATAGTCTGCCCGGCTATATAAGGTTTGTTCGTTGTCTTTGATGCGTAGTGTCTGTTGGTTTTCTACGGCGGCCGAATAGAGGGGGGTCTTAAATGTATTTTTGACTTCTCCGATGTCGTAGTTGGAGGCTTGCCTGATTGAGCCAATCCTCTCTATGTTTTTATGGCTAGACTGTTACAATATTGGTACAATATTGTAAACTAAACATACAATCTACAGGCGCCGATATCAAGGCATGGCTTCCTAAACCTCCCTTGACGACAAGGGTCTGTTGTTATGTAACCAGCCACACCCAATACATGTGAACTCTTGTCCAATGTGTCTCATTATGAACCCAATATATTTACCCATATCAACATGGTGGCAGCTGGGTAAGCAGTGTACGTGTGAATGAAGTACTGCTGACCAAGTTGTACAGCTGAAATAGTGAGAAATCCTTGGATTTAACCTCGAAAAGTCGAAAGATATGAGTGACGTCATGGCGTCCACTTCACTGTCGGCACAGCCTTCGTTCGTTTGCAAGTCTGAGATTGAACAAGCAGTGGTGTGGAGGCGTTACAAGAAGAAACTCGATCGTTACATCACTGGCAACGGTCCGAAGGGTAAGAGTGAATCCCGGCCCACACTAACTCCAGTTCCCCCACCGCGCGTGTGGATGACAGTGTAACCAATAGTTCGCTAAAAGTGAGCAAGGTAGCAAAATCAGCTAAACTTCCATCTTCGAGGTAACACTGTCAGTGCTCCACGAGCGCTACGTAGCTGTATGTGGCGTCATTGTGTAGCGATTTCCACCTAGTTTTCGGCGCAATACAGTTCCTTTCATACTGATGGTTGATATAGCAGTCAGAACGGCCCAGAAAGGCCCAAAACGGCCACAGAGCACCCGCTAGAGGAGGGTTAAAATAGCGAAATTGTTGACTGGAGGTGACATTCTGCTAGATATCTATGAATCTTTTGGCATACAAGATGAATCTGCCCTGACTTATGCAACATTAATTGGGAAATTTGACAAGCATTTTTTCACCAAGAGATGAGCAGCTGATGACGAGGTACAACTTTCATGATAGCATGCAAAGGAAAGATGAGTCCTTGGAATCTTTTATCACTAGGCTGAAGATTTTGGTAAGACACTGTGGATATGAAGCACTTCAAGGTGAACTTCTGAGGGATAAAATTGTTTTTGGTTGCCAAGAGAATACACTTCGGGAAAAATCGTTAGGGAGGAATGCCTAACCCTAGATGTTGTACTTAAGATGTGTACTGTCTATGAAACTTCAAGGAGATCAATGACAGCATTTCGAAGTGACAAGCAGGAGTCTCTACACAAACTCAGTGCAAAACCCAAGAAGAGTAATCCACAAACAACAAAAACTAACCCTAACCTCAGGCAGTGCGACTTGTGTGGTCGAGCACATTATTGGGGTAAGAAGAACTGTCCTGCAACTGATGCCAAATGTCATAAATGCAAGAAAATGGAACACTTTGCCAAGAAATGTCCAAGTAATGCAGCGACCAGCAAGGCAGCAAGAAGCGCAGCGACAGGAGGCAAAAAGAAGACATCGCGCAGAGTCCATGCGGTAGAAGATGGAGACACAGAAGAAAGCGACGACTCAGAAGAAAACTCAAGAGGACGGGAATACATCATGAACTTATCGACCGGATCCAGAGGAAAACACATAATGGCTAATCTCATGGTCAACGGTAATAAAGTGAAGTTCCAGATCGACAGCGGGCCAAGTGTGAATGCCATTCCAAGTCATCTGGTATCGGACGCAGAGCTACAGCCGTGTGAGTCAACTCTTCAAATGTGGAACTCTACTACAATTCAGCCGTTGGGAAAGTGTAGGATTGATGTCTGCAACTGCAAGCAACCACAAAGGTACTATTCTGTTGAGTTTGTTGTTGTAAAACAGGTTGTTACACCAATTCTTGGTAAGCGAGCGTCTGAGAAGATGGGATTCATCACAGTTAACTATGAAAACATCTGTGCAATGAATGACAGACTACGAAGACGTATTTGCTGATGAAGTTGGCAAGATACCAGGAAATGTTCATCTAACAGTGGATGAGTCGGTGAAGCCTATTGCAATTCCTTCATGTAGAGTACCATTGAGCATCAAGTCGAAGGTTAAAGAGAAACTGGAGCAGTTGGAGCAGGAAAATGTCATTACTAAGGTCGACGAGCCTACAGAATGGGTAAGTCGAATGGTAGCAGGAACCAAGAAGTCGGGGATCTGAGAATTTGCATTGACCCTCAAGCTCTGAACAATGCACTCATCTCATAAGAGAGATGCACCCTCTACCGGTAATCGACGACATTGTGCCTGACCTTGCAGAAGCCAAAGTTTTCTCCAAGTTTGGCCTCAAGAATGGCTACTGGCACTGTGTGTTGGATGAAGAATCACGCAAGCTGACAACATTTCAAACACCGTATGGGAGATACAGGTGGAACAGACTTCCTTTTGGTCTGGCTGTAAGCAGCGAAATTTTTCAGAAGAAGCTACAACTGGTTCTGGATGATCTACAAGGCGTAATTTGTGTTGCTAATGACATTTTGGTCTTTGGAGTTGGTGACACTGATGAAGAAGCTACAAGGGATCATGACTCAAAGCTGAGAAACCTACTGGACAGATGCCGAGCAAAGGGTCTGAGGCTGAACAGAGCAAAGACTGAGCTTGGTAGTACAGAGATCACATTCATAGGTCGCAAGATCTCGCGGGATGGTGTGATGGCTGACCCAAAGAAGATTGAAGCAATCGTGAAGATGCAAGCACCAGAGGATGTGACTGCAGTACGACGACTGTCTGGAATGGTGAACTACTTAAGTAAATTTGTACACAGTCTATCGGATGTCATGGAGCCTATAAGGAAGCTGACCCATAAGGACACCGAGTGGAAGTGGACAAGAGAACATGATGAGGCATTCAAGAGGATCAAGAAGATGATGACCCAAACACCCATCTTACAGTACTACAACCCAGAGCAAAAGTTGGAGATTCAATGCGACGCATCTCAGAAAGGCTTAGGAGCAGCGTTACTTCAAGAGGGTAAACCAATCGCATTTGCAAGTCGAGCACTGACTGACACGGAGACACGATATGCGCAGATAGAGAAGGAGACTTTGGCAATCGTCTTTGCACTGAACAAGTTTCATCAGTATTGTTTTGGGAAGAAGACGACAATCCAGTGCGACCATAAACCTCTAGAAGCTATCCAAAATAAGCCGTTGTCAAGTGTACCAAGACGACTGCAAGGTATGTTGATGAGGATACTACAGTATGATGTCGAGATTGTTCACAAGAAGGGCAAAGAAATGCATTTAGCGGCTCGCTTGGTGTAGTGACTAGCGTCTCGGACTTCCACCCAGAAGGCCCGGGTTCGCGCCCACGCACGGCGCATTAAAGATTTTTCACAAGCACTGAGTCGTTACCATCCCTCATGAGCAAAGGGATGGGGTAGTAGTACGGGACCCCAATGGAAATACGCCTAATCGGCCTTATTGAGCTATCCTTAGCTAGCTTAGCATGCGCTAGCTTTAAGAACTATTATTATTATTATTATTATTATTATTATCTAGCTGACACTCTATCAAGAGCTTATCTGCAAAACACAAGAGATATGCAGGAAGAGGTGTTTGAACAGATCAACATGACAGACTACATACCCATCCGAAGTGAACGATTGCAAGAAATCCGTCGAGCAACTGAGGAAGATGAAGCATTGCAACTATTGAAGGAGGTAATTCTCAAAGGATGGCCAGAAGACAATAGTGAAGTAGAGACCATACTGAAACCATATTTTAATGTACGAGCAGAACTGTCATTTCAAGATGGATTGATCTTCAAGGGAGAACGTGTTGTAATTCCTACCAGTCTATGTCAGAAGATGAAGTCCGCTATACATTCGTCACATATGGGAGTTGAAGGTTGTCTACGACGCGCAAGAGAATGCTTGTTTTGGCCAGGAATGAATGCAGAGATGAAGCAATTCATTTCAGAGTGTGAAATTTGTATCACATACTCTACAGCTCAACAAAAAGAACTTCTGATGACGCTTGAGCAAACCAGCCGACCATGAGAGAAAGTAGGTGTAGACCTTATGACAATCAAGAGTCACAACTGTCTTGTTACAGTGGACTATTTCAGCAATTTCTGGGAAGTTGACTACCTGGAAAGCACTAAGTCAAGCGCTGTTATCAGGAAGTTGAAGGCGCACTTTGCAAGATATGGACTGCCAAATGTACTAGTTAGTGACAATGGTCCGCAGTTCAGCAGTGAAGAATTTCTGGAATTCGCGGAGAAGTATGACTTTGAACATCGAACGAGCAGCCCACATCATCCCCAGTCTAACGGTAAAGCAGAATCAGCGGTCAAGACGGCGAAGAAACTAATCAAGAAAGCTGTCGAGAGTGGTGAAGATCCGTTTTTGGCGATTCTAGACTACAGAAATACGCCTATGCAAGATTTGGAAGAGAGTCCACCGCAACTCAACTTTGGTCGACGTACAAGGACGTTACTGCCGACTACTAGCAAGTTGTTGGAGCCGAAAGGAATTATGTTGGAGCGAGTGAAGCGGAAGAAGATGCTGAAAGATCTCAAAAGCAAGAAGTACTATGACAAAGGTTCGATAGTTTTGGAACCATTGGTTGAAGGCGATGTGGTGCGAATCAAGCCAACATCACTAGGCATGAAGAAGTGGGAACGAGGAGTTGTAACCAGGAGATTAGACGAGCGATCGTATGAAGTGGAGACAGAAAATGGAGAGATAAGACGAAATCGAGGTCATTTACGGATGACAAGTGAAAACGCTGACATAAGAAATAATGGAAAAGTCACTAATACAGACAAAGCCACAACCATTAGATCTACAGATAGGAATTCTACAGACATATGTGTTCCAGTCTACACAAACAACAGACACGTGAGGGACACACAGAGTAGACTTGATGAACCTGTCACTACACATGAGAACAGGACGAGCATGAGACGGAATAGGAACGTATTACCTACCAGGTACAGAGAGTTTGACATGACCAGGTAAGAGTACAGTACCGGTATGACTGATTGCATGTCTGACTAACAGTCCAATACTGATATGAGATGAGGCACTGGCAGAAATGGAAATGCTGGATGAGAATGTTACAGGATGAGAAAGATTTATCTAAATGGAGTAAGTGAGTGAGAATACAACTGAAGCCACTGAATGAGGAGTAACCTATCATTACAGTCTGAATGATAAAGGTTTTATAATGTGAATGGGAGTGTAAGGATATTATAATGCAAATCGGAATGCTAAGAAATTGTAATGCGAAAGGAAAGAGATTGGATGAAATTGAGTACGGTACTGGGTATCAGGATCTATAATTATAAGTCAATCATATAACCTTTATTACTAATTTACTAATCCTGCATGATATAACCCATAACTTTGCATGCAACATATTGTCATATGCAGAACATTGAATATTAATGTTCTAGTGTACTAACTTTACTAATATACCAACAATTACTAATCCCATAAATTATAATCTCATATATAATCTCATAAAATATATTTTTATGTTAAGTTGGCACAAGGGTATACAATATATTTGTATATCATATATAATCACTATATTTGAATATTCTCATGTAGAACAGTATTATCAACTAATAATTAACCTACCTCACCTAGTCTTGTAATACCATATCAATAAATTTGACTGATATACCTCATCTACTTCATATCTCATATTTACATACAAATAGATTAATATTCTAACAAAATTAATCACATTCCATACTGTACTGCACTAAAAATACTAACTACTGTACCGGTAACATACTGTATACAATACAGTACCAGTAGCTCAAATAATTGTACTGTACAATTTTATAAATCATATTAATACTATTATTACTCTAGCTCATGTGCCATAATTGAATAAGTACAATATTACTTAATAATCCTAGGAGACTACAACATATCATTATGCTTCTAATACCAACTTCACTGGTAGCTATCTTCTCAAAAGAGAAAGGATGTTACAATATTGGTACAATATTGTAAACTAAATATACAACCTACATCTGCCGATATCAAGGCATGGCTTCCTAAACCTCCCTTGACGACAAGGGTCTGTTGTTATGTAACCAGCCACACCCAATACATGTAGAACTCATATCCATTGTGTCTCATTATGAACCCGATATATATACCCATATCAACATAGACGTGGTGGTACTTTGGTCAGCCCGCATCTCATACCTCTAACAATTTGAAATTCCAAAATGAGCTGTGTTTTTTTTTCTCCGCCAGTTGTCAGTTAAATTGAAAATAACAAGTTTGATTGTGCCAAATTGAGAATGCGCACAATTAAACCACGAATATATTTGGAAATATACATCGTGGGGAGTCCATTGATATAAGTTTAATGAATTGTGGCCTATATCTTAGGGCACAAGAGGTGTCAAAAATGCAAAAATGGCCTTTTCGGCCTGCTTTTCCGACTAAGGGTAAATACAATTTCCCATAATATTTTCCCAATTCTAATTTTGTTGCTACTAATGGATCCAGGGGACTGTAGTGTACTTGATAAACATAGTTGTGCCTATTTCATACATTCATTCCTGGGTTACAGTTCATAGGTTAATTAGCATTTTTCACCTTTTGTTGAACAGCTTATAACTCCATAAAATCTAAAATCATCTTGTCATTATCGTTCAATTTCTGTCCTAAAAACCTACGCGGACGTTACAATCTCCCATAATTAATACAGGTACTGATTCTTCTATTTTCTTTGTATTTTTATTTTTATTTTGGTTTAATATTTTGTTTTCTTTGTTTGATACTGAAAAATATACCAATACTACTATAAACTAAACAAACCCTACTTTAATGTTTGTATGCAATATAGCGTTACTTTTTGTCTCATGATCTTGATTCCCCCTCATTTAGTGTCTTTAAGGGGGGATGGGTCGGTTTTCTGGACCACTTTCTCTCTCATGTTTAGCCCCATTAATTTTCAGATGCTAAGATGTTTGCCCAATACTTAGTCGATTTTAAGACCTTTCGCCCCATTTTTTCGTCAATATTTAGACCTTTCGTGCTATTTAGGTATCGATTTTTTCCCTGGCGAATGATAATGAGCCTGTAATGTTGGAAGAACCGGCCTTCGGCCGAGAAATGTTTCTCCCGAAAAATGTACAAATTAATCTAGAAGGGGGTTCTAATGGATGTTTTTTTTTAAATTTGATGGAGGTCTATGGAGGAAACTAGAAAAATAATGAATACATGCAGAAATCGGCCAAAAAGTGAACCATCCTCCCTTAACCCTTTCATGCATTTATGACGCAGTGGTTGCCAGATTAGCAATAAGAAATAGAGTTCTCTCACTCTTATAATTACCTCTCCAAAATTAGTTTTCTGCCCACACCTAACTCAAAGACAACGACAGAGGTTGAAGTAACTAAAGTAAAGGTTTCTAAATACCCCTGATGGTAACAAAGGCTTCAAAGTATCCCCAATAAGCTCAAAATCGCGTCATATGTCGGAGAGGGTTAATATGTCTGATACTGTCTAATGAATCTTACTTACTTAGTGATACTTAGTTGTAGGCTATATCGTTCTGTGTGGACGCAGCTAAAGTGGACCTGCACTGTGGCCAGAAAGCTCTACTTCTCCCTCATTCCGTCGGTTTACCAACGAGTTAGCTGTGTTGCTGGGGTATCCTGGTGTTGGGGGCTCGTCAGGTACGTAGCCTGCAGACATCGGTCCAGCTGACGCTTGAAGGAGTCATTTTTCGTACAGCATTAAAAATACGAAACCCATTTTTGGTGAAGTTATTGTGGACGACTGTTGCTATTCTCCGAAAGGTAGCGTCGGTTCTCTTAACCCACTGAGCCCCAGCTAGTTTATAATAAATGTACCATCAGGGACCAGCAGGTTTTGAAAAAATTGTTTTTTCCATAAACAATAGCGAAGGGGTTAGGAATGAAGGAAAAATCACAAAAAAATTATCCCCTAGGTCAAAAAGGGATCCTACGGTGCGCCCAAAAGTCGATTTTACAAGAGTAAAAAATTGAAGGCAAAAACACCCAAAAACCATGTTTTTGCGCGCTCACGCACACGTGGTTGGACTTTGAGAGTGTTCAACCATCGGCATGGTTGCGTGGGATACTTACACAGTTCCCATACAAATCTGAGCCCTCTAGGTGCCATAGGACTGGCGTAATTTAACCGCGACGCACCCTATGCGTCCTGGGGTTTAAGGTTACATACATTGCGGACGCATGGTTTGCGTCGCTGGTCCACAATGGGTTAAGGGGAGACTGGCCGTTTGTTTGGTATATTAATTAATTTATTCATATATTTTTTTAGTTTCCACCCTAGACCTCCATCAAGCTTAGAAAAACACCCCCTAGACCCCCCTTCAGGATGAATTTGTACATTTTTCGGTAGAAAAATGGCCCGGCCAAAGGCCGGTTCCTCTTAAAATTGCAGGCTCGCTATCACTCGCCAGGAAATAATCGACACCTAAATGGCACGAAAGATCTTAAAATTGACAACGAAATGGGGCGAAAGGTGTTACAATCGCCAAACTAATGGGCCGAACGTCTTATAATCTCAAAACTAGGGGGGCTAAACATTAGGGAGAATGGGGTCCAGAAAAACGGTCTGCCTCCCCTTAATGTAGCACAGCCGTCCTTTTCTAACGTGTAATTTCTATTTTCTATTTCTGTAATTATATTTTCAGTGAGTCCTTGAATATTTAGTAGGCCTATTTATATAGTAGCATTTGTACGTTTTGGTTTGTTTATCATATTTTGTTATTGTATATTTCTTGAATTAAGGAGTCAATTTTGATTGTCATTTCGTTGGTTATGTTGTAGTGGACATTAAAAATTTCGTTTTCTGAAGAGAATGAACGTTCGAAGAAAACTTGATTAAAATTGGGAACTATACGATTTGGCTTGGCACACTACAACCCTGAACACGCACGCTATTGCTCACCAGAAAATAAATCGACAACTAAATGGCACGAAAGTTCATAAAATTGACAAAGATATTGGGCAAAATGTCTTACATTAGGTTCAGATACTATGCATTAAAGGGTCCCAAAGATCATGGGCACTGTCGTATATATAACTTTCCCCTTCCCATATCCATTTCACAAACTGTTTATTTCACGTTATGTTATCAGGGTGGGGACCGGGGGATATATATATATATATATATATATATATATATATATATATATATATATATATATATATATATATATATATATATATATATATATATATATTACTCCCTTGGCCTCTATCAAGCTTAAACAAAATCATTTAAAAAACACCTCAAGACTCCCCGTGGATATAAGTTTGTACTTTTTTCAGTGGAACAATGATGCATGCTGAAAGTAATTTCCTACTAAATTACAAGCTCACTTTCGCTCGCCACCAAATAATTGACACTTGTATACATAGCTCGAGCAGTCTTAACCCTTAACTGGCGGCACCCGACATGTCGAGTTAAAGAAAACGTGCCCATATGCGGGTTACGACATATGTCGAGTGCAATTTTGAGCACGTAATGTGCTCTGAGAGAGAGCGGAGCGGTGGGAGGAGCATAGATTTCCTCCTGACCGCTTGCCACGGCCGCCGTGGACCTACTGAAATTTATTGCACCCTCCTCCACCCTCTCTCACTCGCTACACACGTAATAATGTAAGAAAATTACCGTATTTTAGCGATTTTGCCCTTTGGATGCACGATCGTTGCAAGACAACCAGTGATCGTAGAAGGATGGTTCGGGTGTCATTGGAAAGCTTAATTTACGCCCTTGCAGGGGTACATACTTGTATTACGCTCTGGGTCTTGTTTATGCATGAAAAAGAGCACGGAAACAACCCCATTTATGGTGAAAAACCCGCTGGGCGCTACATAGAAATTACCGCCTAGGCCGCTCGTAAGCTGTTAATATTGAGAAAGCAGGGGGGTGAAAGGTCTTAAAATCGCCAAACTAATGGGGTGAAATTCTTTAAGTGTCATAACTAATTAAGGAAGGAAGCCCATGCAAAGAGTCTGGCAGAAAAGGATACTAACTGTTTTTGGAAGGACATCAGATTCCCTGCAAAATTGTAACACACCATTACCTGTCAGTGTTGAGGGGGTTACGGGTGAAGAGAACATTGCTGACGTATGGAAAACTCATTTTAAGGAACTAATTAACAGTGTAAACCAAAGGTCTACTAATGGTGCAATTCAATATGTGAAAGATAGTAATTATGAAGACATTAAAGTGACTGAAAGTGATCTTGAGAATGCCATAAGAAAACTTAACCTAAACAAAGCTTTTGGGCTGGATGGTATATATGCAGAACATCTTAAATATGCAGATAAGTTGTTAATAGATAAACTTAGTTCTTGCATCACCAGTCTATTTACGCATGGTGTCCTGCCGGAGTCTATGATATCCGTAATACTTGTTCCTGTCATTAAAGATAAATCAGGTAAAATTACAGCTAAAGACAACTACCGCCCAGTAGCACTTGCTAGTGTGGTGAGTAAGGTAGTTGAAATGATATTGCTAGAAAGAATGTCTGCATATATTGTCACCAGCAGCAATCAGTTTGGCTTTAAGAAAAATCACGGCACAGACCAATGCATATATGTGCTGAAAGAAATGATTGATACATACAACAAGCTAAATAGCTCAATTTTTTCTTGTTTTCTTGATGCAAGTAAGGCTTTTGATAGGGTGTGTCACAAAACCTTATTTGAAAAATTAGTTAACAGGGGAGTGCCTAGCTATATTGTTAGGATACTTATTTTCTGGTATGCTAATCAAAAAATGTGTGTAAGATGGGGCAACATCCTGTCAGGCTCTTTCGCTGTAACCAATGGTGTTAGGCAGGGGGGAATATTGTCTCCGTATCTTTTAACGTCTACATGGATGATCTTTGACTTGAGCTGAACAAGACTCACACTGGGTGCTGCATTGGCAGCACCATTGTAAATCATCTCATGTATGCTGATGACCTAGCCTTAATCGCGCCCTCTGGAGCAGGACTGGATAAACGAACATTCAGTCAAATTTAATCCTATAAAGAGCAATATCATAATATTTAAATCTAACCTTCTATTCAAATCAAAGCTACCTAAATTCCATTTGTATGAAGAAATTATAGAAGAAGTAAGTAAAGTATGTAAAGTACATAGGCGACACATAACGTGCGTCCCTGGGATCGAAATGTTAAGGAACACCGTTGAATTTAATCAGTCATTAACTTTAACACTCCACGAGCGGCTAGGTCGGTAACTTCTACTACCTGGGAAGCGGGTGGTTTTACCCTAAACGACCTTGTTTCCATGCTCCTTTTCATGCATAAACAAGAGGCAGAGCGTAATACAAGTATGTATCACTGAAAGGGCGATAATTGGGCTTTCCAATGACACCAGAACCATCCTTCTACAACCACGGGTTCTCTTGCAACGATCGTGCAAGACGAAGGCAAAATCCCTAAAATGCGGTAATTTCCTTACATAATTCTCTGTGTAGCGAGGCAGTGAGTGTGGATGTGTGTGGAGGGAACGTCAGTTGCCGCGCGGGACCCGTGCCGAATGGTCAGAGCCGACTTACGCTCCTCCCACTGCTCGTCTCTCTCTCAGAGCCAAATATTGCTCAGAATTGCACACCGCCTTAAGTCGGTCCCCGCCACATGGTCCTTTCTTCTCTAGACCGACTTAAGTCCACCCTCGTCAGACAAGGGTTAAAGTTGTGTATATATAATTTAGGGTTGTGTAAATATAAATCTCCTACATTATAAATAGCACAGTTTTAAATATTGACTGTCATTGTTTTTTTAAAGTTCCCCAAACAAGTCTTATAATTTATTATGCAGGCTTTGTTTTAAGGGGGTCGGGTATATTTTTTGATTGATTTTTCATATATGTTTTGTAATTTTTTTTAGTTTGCTTCCTTCACCTCCATCAAACTGAAAATAACTTCACCCTTCAAGATATATTTGTACATTTCTTGGTAGAAAAATATCCTTACCGAAGGCCGGTCCCTCCTAAATTACAGGCTCGCTAACCCTTGTCAGGGAAAAATCGACACGAAAAGTCTTTATATTGACAAAGAAAAGGAGCGAAAGGTCTAAAAAAATATATAATAATCGCCGAACGTCTTAAAATCCGAAAACGAATAGGGCTAAGCATGAGGGAGTCTAGAGAAAAACAACCATGTCCCCTTAATCTATGTTGGGCTCGGATTTGGCTAGGTTGCAAATTAGGCTATTTTTACCTACTGTACTTTAACCTCTAAAGTGCGATAGGCCTCACAGAAGTATCTGTATAGCGTATGCGATCAGCCTCACGGAAGTATTTGTATAGAGTATGCGATAGGCCTCACGGAAGTATTTGTATAGAGTATGCGATAGGCCTCACGGAAGTATTTGTATAGAGTATGCGATAGGCCTCACGGAAGTATTTGTATAGCATACGAGATAGGCCTCACGGAAGTATCTGTATATCGTACGCAATCGGCCTCACGGAAGTATCTGTATAGTATACGAGATAGGCCTAATGGAAGTATCTGTATATCGTACGCAATTGGCCTAACGGAAGTATCTGTATAGCATACGCGATAGGCCTCACGGAAGTATCTGTATATCGTACGCAATCAGCCTCACGGATGTATCTGTATAGCATACGTGATGGGCCTCACGGAAGTATCTGTATAGTATACGCAATCGGCCTCATGTAAGTATCTGTATAGCATACACGATAGGCCTCATGGAAGTATCTGTATAGTGTACGCGATCGGCCTAATGGAAGTATCTGTATAGCGTACATGATAGGCCTCATGGAAGTATCTGTATAGTGTACGTGATAGGCCTCACGGAAGACAGCCCATGAAAATATACCCAAAATATGCCCCCACAGGCATTCAAATGGAAACAATATGTGATTAGGTACTATAATCACTCTCCAGTACCTCCTTTCTCTCCCTTATATGAGTCCCCCCCATCCTCTCTTTCTCCCCCCACTTCCCTCCTCCTCAATTATTGGCTTTTATTCCTCGTTTTCATGATTTCCTTTTTTCCGCACATAAAATATGGTGAGTAACACTCCCTCACACTCCCTCTTCCCCTTCACATGTGCAAGAGAGCTAGAGCCTCAGTGTGCCTCAAGCAGGCTCAGGAAGCAGATCTAGCTATGCCTCTCTCTCTCTCTCGCTTCTATCCACCCCCTCCTACCACAAATACAAGTTTTTCACTAGATATTTCCTGTTCACACATTTTCTGGTCTTCACTGTTCATATGTTCATCATATATATATATATATATATATGTAAAATATATGCAAATTGAGAAGAAATAATGCTTTATATGGTAAATATAACAAAATCTGTAGGAATCGAAACTTCCTTTTTTTTTTTTTGCATATGCTGCACTTTTAACCCTTTACGAGCGGCCTATGCGGTTTATTTATATGTACCGCCCAGCGGGGTGTTTTTAGCCAAAATAGGGCTGTTTACGTGATCATTTTCATGCCTAAATAAGACCCAGAACGTAAAACAAGTATCTATCCCTGAAAGGGCATAAACAGAGCTTTCGAATGACACCATAACGATCCTTTTATGATGGCTAGTTTTCTTGCAATAACCGTGCAACGCGAGTGCAAAAAGCATGTAATTCGGTACTTTCCCCATACAATTCAGTATGTAGCGAGTGAGAGAGGGAGGAGGGAGCTGAGATTCGTGTCAGTAGGTTCGCCGCGGTGGTCTGGAGCAGTCATACGCTCGCTAGTCTCCTGCCACCACTTGTCTCTCTCTCTCAGCAACATTACGTGCTGAAATTGCCACTCGACCTATGTCGAGCGCCGCCACATAGTCCAGCTTTATTAAATACGACTTATGTTGCGCCCCGACTTTTAGGGGTTAAACACCTCAATTGCCCGCTCCTCGGTTTAAAGTATAAGTATGTGTAATATTATTGGCCAGACATGTTAATTATTTTAAGCCTTTCAGTAAGATTCCGCCACACTTTTATATTATTTTGTGTATGTGTATGTGTGTGTGTTTCTCTGTTTTAATATATTTTCATTCACAATATTATTGGAAGTTTATATTAAATTCAGAAAGGACGTGGTATTCAAAGCGTAAACATTACTAGTCCATAACATTCTCAATAAAGGATCTCCTAAGTTGAATTTAATTGTCTAATGATATTCAGAATAAACTGCCGGCTGGTGTTATAAATTAAGTAACACCTCGTTCTTAACAATAATCATCAATTACAAACCCCTATGCACTTGAATAAACTAATGAAAGCATATGGTCCTCCCGGGATTCGAACTCGGGACACCACACCCAGAACATAATCATCTAAACCATTAAACCACCAACACAGTTAAAGGTTGAATACACGATCACGATTATAATAGACCAGTCAAGAATCCGAACGCCTAAATACCTGGAAACAAATCGAGGAATCCCGCTTAGTATACATAGCACTCAATACGCTATTGGGATTAGTGAATTTTGCTATTATGGGGGGTAACCTGCTTTTTTTCTTTATTTGTTCTCTCTTTCTCGGGCTTGTATCGATTCGGCCCCATTCACCCTGCTGTTTAAGATGTTTATCCCCATCCAGGTGTCGATTTATTCCTGGCGAGCGATAGCGAGCCAGCTTTGTATGGAGAAATCCGGCTTCGCCGGAGACATTTTTCTATCAAAAAATTTACAAATTTAGCCTGCTGTCAAAACACATTTTCAAAAATATGCTGGCTTGCTATCGCTCGCCATGGAAATATTGACACCTAGATGGGGAAAAATGTCTTACAACAGGAGGCTGAATGGGGCCGAATGGATACAAGCTAAAGGAAGAGAGAAACAGAGAAAAACAAAGCAAAATAGCGTATTAAGTGCTATGTATACTAAGCGGGAGAGAAAAGGAGAGGGAAAAAATAGCAGGTGACCCCCCTTAATAATTCTGAAGACCTATTAATGTTATTACATTAACCCATACAGTACCAGCGACGCCTGGTATACTTTATTCTAGCTATATTCAGACGATTTGTTTGCAACTTTGGAAGGATCTGTGGTAGTGAAAAGGGTTGTTGTTGTTGTTGTTGTTGTTCCCTAAGCTGCCTGGCCGAACAGCCCCGAGTCCCTGAGGAAGACCATGGCCACGATTGGGCTTTCCCACAGAGCTCTTATTGAGTGTAGATTGTGTTGTTGGCGTAAGTGGTTGTGTGAAATGCAGTCTTCTATGATGTGTTTAATGGTATGGGGTGCTGTATTACATCCCGGGCAGGCGTCGACAACGGAGTCATCCAGTCTCTTCTGATAGCTCAGGAGAGCTGGATGGTGTCCGCATCTCAGCCTGGCTAGGTGGACTCTGTCCTCGCGAGGAAGGGAGGATTTGGAAGGATGGATTTCGGGAGGTCGTGCATGCAGCTGCGTGTTGTCTGTGAGTGAGTGGATGGATCGGCGAGAGATATGAGTATGGATGTGCTTCTGGAAGTTGGTTCGGGGTGGGCAGGGAGGGAGAGAGGACAATAATTGTGTGTGATACCGTGTGCTGGGTGTTGTTTTGATATTTCTTGGTGTCTGTGGGTGTGTTGCCATGTAGTTTAGTGGGTGGTCTTGGTTCGTGGAGGCTGCTGCCAGGAATGGAGTGCCTCTCATGTCCAGATGGTCTTTGACTTTGAGGATTTTGGTTTCTTGATGTAGGTGATCTGTGGGTGCAGTAGCTGTGCAGCCTGTAATGATCTTCAGGGCTTTGTTTTGAATAGTCTGTAAGGTCTTATTGTAACGGGAAGAAACTGTACCTTCCCTTTTGGTATATGTTGTAAGGTTTGACTTAACTGTAAGACTTTTTCCCCTTCATTCACTCTTCCCTATATTTAAGGGAAATGTATCGTTTAAGAAGGGTTAAGTAACCCTTGTCTATGTAAAGAGGGATTTAGCCTAGATCAGGAGGAGAACTAATATTCTCAAATCTATCTAAAATACTTTCAAGCCTAATTTATCGTTTCACCCCTTTTGTTATCCCATGTAAAAATCCTTCCTTTTCGAATTTAGAGTAATGCCCCCTTGTGTAAAAAGACCGCCAATTCCTACCCAAGCGACGCCACCCTTTGTGGTCACCCTCCCCTTTTTTGGCGGGATCCCTGGCACTGGCCCTCGGTTCCTCACTGTCGTGACCCCAGGCCTACGAGAGAGACACCTACCTAACCCCCAGTCTCTGTCATCATTCCCCGCTTCTTCTCCGGACTTAGGCTTCCTTTCCCTCCATTCAGAGGTTCGTAATTAAGGTTTATAGTGTTATAAGGTATTGCTTATTCAGTTAAGTAAGTACTAGGTGTGTAATGTAGGAGGTATTACTGTGATTGACAAATTCGTGAACTCGAGCCTACCATCGGGTTGGTCGATAGGCACCCCTCACCTGCCAAGTGCCTACAACCATACAAATTCCCCCATTATCATTGTGTTCAGTAAAACTTAGTCTGTGCACCTTTTCTAAGTGTTATTCTGATATTTTAAACTTTTTTATTCCAAATTAACGTCAAATTAACTTCGTGTGTAATAATTTCAGTCAGAGGGACGCCATTTGATGGCCTTCCAATTCTTGTGTTTTTCCATAATTCCCGACCAAACTTAGGCTAGCCTATTTTGCTAGTTTGTCTTTCACCGTTTTACATAATCCTGAGGTAGTGCGAGAACACCAGTTAAGAGTAGAATTGAGGACGATGAAGTTGATTAAAATGCTTTTGAAGCTTGACCGCCATTTTAGGATTTAGACCATCTCGCATTTCGGAGAGACGACCAGGTTGAGTAAATTACTAATGTAGCAGTTGTATTGTATGTTTAGAACTTGTTCATTACTTTGAGTTTATAAAACCATGCATTTTGGTAAATATGATTGTATTTTAACGTGTAAATCAGGAAAGGACATTCGTTTGAGATCGTGTCCTTGAGTTTTGTTTACCTTTCGTGTCTCCGACGTTCCAAAGTTAGGCCTATTCAGATAAGTATTTATAACTAATGTCTCCTAGGCCTGGTTATTGTTCATTTTAAATGTTTTTACTGGGTTATAGTGTAAAGAGTTACTTGTTATCTTGATTTAGAGGTCCTCATTTCCCAACCCCAGTACTGTCAAATTTCGGACCCCCATTGGTCGGGTTTATTTCAGATGATTATTTGTTCTTACCTATTGTTACTTAAAGTTAACTTGTGAAAAGGCCGTTTAGGTATGGGTACTTGCTGAATTATTATGGTAGGTTATATGATTTTATATTTTTAATTAGCCTAGGCTACCTAACTTTCACCTAATTGGAAGTACAGTAGGCTATTATTAATGATTGTGCTTTTTGAGTGTATTATGAGTATTGATTCCTATGATATAATTATGTTTGACATGGTCTAATGAACAGAGTTGCCTTGCAAGGGATGGAACGCTGTAGTGAGATTCTGGGCAGCTGATTTCAGGGGATAAGTTACTCGAGTTACAGTAGAATTAACGTTTAGCTTTGTTTGAGCCTTGTATAGCACCCTCCGCATTGAGCAGTCCAACCTGTTAAGTTTGACCATGACAATTACCTTTGATTTATGCCATTATTGTATTGATTTGACTCCATAGATATGCTGTGTAATTATGTGTTCCCAATTGTGTGTAGAGTACTGCTGAGTAACATATGTACCTGTACTTAATGAGAGGATCTTTGGATGCCTTAAGAGATTATTTCGGTACTGTACTGTAATGTCATAATTTGATCTGTCATTGTATTTCTGTACTTATATTAGCTCATCTATTTTTATACGTTAATAGGAATCCATGTATTTTTATATGTTTATATTAGCCTATATTTTTTATATGTATTTGTTTTAGTATTACTGTGTGCCGTAATTAGGATATTGATTAACCCCATTATTAAGGGTTAGCTATATGTCAACCGTGGGTTAAGAATGCATTCAACTTACCAGGGAACCAGTTTGGGACGGAGTTGATGTGATGCTGAATTGCTGATGGCGGAGAATCGGAGATTCACCCCTCCTATTGGCTGAGTGCAGGATGCTGAACTCGTGTACTGTACGAGGGTTCAAGGACCGCAGGAAGACGTATGATTACCCCCTATACCCCAGGATACGGTAGGCCGAAGAGACGTAAAGGCAAGCCTGGCCGATACCGGTATCTAGCGGAATTGGGATGTATAATACTGAGAGGAATGGGGTGGATACAGACAGCAATATTCGAGTCCTACTCCTAGGTTAAGAGACTGTCCCAGTACAGTAATGGATTGGTCCCAGGTTAATGGTATAGAGATAATTAGATACGGACCATACGGTACCAATGTTAAGAGTTGTAAACGGTAAAATGTTCCTTCTATTAATATCAAGCTTAAGATTACTGCAATATGTTTGTATCTATCCTCCCGTACCTATTTGGATCTAAATGTGTTGTCAGGAGGGTAAATCGGAGCTGTCAGTATTAAATTGGTCTAAGAGTAGTACCAGTAGCCTAACCGAGAGTCAAAGTCTTGTCAGCCAACATGGAAGGTGAAGTTCTTGATTGGTCTTTGCTAGCCTCCGATTTATCCTACTGTCCTAATGTACCTGAATAAGGAGCATGAGTCACGATTGCATAAAGAATAAGAAAACCATGGGGACGGCCAGTTCACCTGAAGGTGGGCGATCAAATAATTCGAATGAATTACCGTTCCCAAAAACATCCTTATGTGATATCTAGAAAGTAGAGAATATGCTAGGTCTCAGTGGGGTTTTTGTGGTTCTTTGGTCTTATCATCGTGTCGGAGTTGCAGTCTTTCCCCTTCCTCGAAGGATGTTGGATGTGGGTCAACCAAACAGGGTTGTCCTCTCGTTAATTAGAATGCAATAACGGGTTTGTCGTCATCTCTTCCTTTCTATCCTTGAGTACCTATTTTCCACCTTCGCAGCTTAATCTATCTTTTTCTGTCTCTCCCTCTCTCTCTCTTGTTGGCAGCAGAAGAAGGGAAGTGAGGAAGTAGGAGAGATACTCCAACTGATCCCCCCCCCCCCCCGTTACAGTGGTGTGATTTCTTTAGGAGTCCATGGTTGACATGCTCCAGTTCCGTTCAGAGCTCCTGAATTAATCCCGTACCCCCCGTAGAAGAGACTGTACAGTACTGGTTCTTACACTTTCGCTTGGGTGTTTAGAATCAGTGCGTTGCAGTTGTCATTGTTCACGCTACCAACCCGTGAAATAGTTACCACAAACAGTATTGGCCATGCTACCACATTTCAATACGGTTAGTGTAATATTTCAGGGAATCTTTAAGTGCAGCAGATACCAGCAAGAATCACAGTGACTGTGAAGGAACCGCAAAGTTGAGAAAGCGGTGGTTAGTGTTTTCCGGTTATTAGTTGTCTATCAATTATCCTTCTTTCCTGTCCAAGATGGAGAATCCTGATCCAGAGCCAAGGCACGAGGTGCAAGATGCTTTAGTCAGGAGGAATGAGGAACAAGGAAGTGAAGTGTCATTTGAGGATACGGACAGTTCCCGGTTTGTCACGGTCGACCAGTGGGAGGAAGGTCAGAGTGAAGACAACTCCCAGAATGAAATGGACCAGATGAAAGCCATACTAGAACGATTAGTCGGTGAAATGTCAGCATTGGCAGACCAGGTGCGAGACGTGAGAGACCGAGAGATGTTCCAGAGCCCAACTGGTACTCCACAACCAACCCTCAGCATTAAGAACCTTTCCCCGCCTCCGCCTCTTGCCTTTGCGGACTCTCGCAAATCTGCAACCCCAACACCTCCCACTCCTTCCCCTCCAGTACCCTTGATCCATAATCCCCCAACCTCACTTTCCCATTCTTCTTCACACCCCCCAGCTCCCCTCCGTCAGCCCTACCACCGACGTAGTGAAGGAATTAGTTCCCGAGATGTACCCATGCTTCACATGGATGAGTTACGATCTTATATGGCTTCCACGAAGATTGAGGTCTTTCAGATGCGGATCGAAACCTGTATGTCCCATGACGAGGCAAGGTTGAACCTGGCCAAGTTCAAGTTGGATTCCGACCTGGCTGTTCTGGTGCAAGTAGAGACAGCTCAGGGAAAGTTAAAGACTTGGGCAGAGTTCATCCAGTTCCTGAAGCAGTTCTTTCATAAGACGCCAACGATGTCCGAGTCGTTCCGAGAAGCAGAACATAACACGTACGTCCTCTCAGAAGATCCTTATGATTACGTCCAGAAGATGACGTATAGCTATAGTATGATTCAGTCCATGTTCCCAGGGGAAACTTTACCTCCACGCGACCAGTGGCTTAAAATAAGACTCCATGCGACCCTCCCCTTGTCCGTTAAGCAACAGGTGGATCGATACATGCCTGTTGAGATACCCCTGAAGGAGTTCCTGAGGCACCTGAACTATGAGCGTCAGCTGCAGAACCATGCGGAACGGATGGTCGCAGGAGGACGGGTTTGTGAAGTAATGAAACACCATGCCCCAGTGACTACACCGCCTCCCAGCAGTAGCCAACCTTCCCTGACGACCCCTCTCCTTCCATCAACGGGAGTGGACGATAGATTCATCCGCCTCCAGGAATCTCTGGCGACCTTGTCACAGGATGTCCAGAGATTAACACGAAGACCTCAGTATACAGGATGCCCCTTCTGTAGAACAAAGGAGCATAACAGGGCGGATTGTCCCCTCCGTCCCCCACGTTTAGCATGTTTCGACTGCCTGAGAGAGAATTGTAGACGTGGGAGACCTGACTGCCCAGGGCGAGAGGGTAGAGCAACAAGGTGACTCGGGACCTCGAACAAATCTCCAACCATTTTCCTCGTAGTAAACCAGAGATCGTGTCGCGCCATGGTAGATACCGGTAGTGAGCTTACGCTCGTTAAGCAGTCCTTGGTGATTGAGTTAGGGCTTCCTATCTCTCTCAGCAAGAATATTCCAGCCCTCTTTGGATTACTGGTACCTCCCTAAGGATTTTGGGCACGGTCTCCCTGGCGGTATGCGTAGGAATGTCCCAGACAATACAGCACCTGGCGGTGGTGATCCCAGACGACTATATGGACACTGACCTGCTTCTTGGGGTCGACCTTTTGGGTCGCTACCCTATGTTATGGAATCATCCACGTCAGACGCTACGTTGGGGGGATGTTACCTACGACATCCATCATGTTACTACAGGGAAAAGAAAAGCGAGATCTGTTCGCCGAGTCAAGGCTACACTCACTGAGGAGAAGCCCCAGAAAGAAAATTGCATTCGGCTCCCCCGTCGAATGGTGATAGGTCCTTACCAGACTGTTATGCTCCCTGTTATTGTTGGTGAGGACATAAATAGCATTCTTGAAATTCAGCCCCGGAACCCTGCTCTTCAACAAGAACTTCCAATATGTGTGCGAGTTACTAGTGAGGCCGAAGTCTTTCTCCCTTTCGCAAATCCTTCCCGTGGAAGAGTGGTCCTGAAGCCTGGCACCCTCCTAGCCACGTACGAGAAATTGGCAGAGAGTCAGATTCACGATGTACCCCAGTGCATGAAGACCAAAGTAAGTAATGCTATGCTACCTGACATGGATCAGCCCTCCTCCTCGGGGACCCGAGAGGAAAAGTTACAGTCTTTGATTGACAAGTGTCAATGGGACCACTTGGAGGATGGTCAGAAGGGTCAGCTGGGACATGTTCTCAAGGAGCATAATTCGGTTTTCATCTTGAGTGAACACGAATTAGGCACTATGAATGTTCCCCCGGCCCATATTCATGTTTCAGACCCTACACCTACGAGAAGCCCTTTGTATAGAACCCCGGAGAAAGCAAAGCCGATTCTCGCACAAATGTTGAACGACATGTTGAAGAAGGATATCATCGAGCCTTCAACAGCGGCCTGGTTGAGCCCTATAGTCTTAGTTGCTAAACCTGATGGCACCAAGCGCATGTGTTTGGATTATCGTCAGGTCAATACGAGACTACAGGCCGACATCCAGCCACTGCCCAGGTTAGATGAGTTAGTGGAATTGACTACTGGACACAAGTATTATGCTACGCTGGATCTCAAGGACGCATACTACCAGATTCCCCTTGATGATGAGAGCCGAGATCTGACGACTTTCAGCGATGGAGTAGCGTTATATCGTTTCAAGCGGCTACCTTTTGGGCTCAGTTGTAGCCCGGCCATATTCACACGGCAGATGGGTTCTGTCCTGGCTCCCTTGGCAAAGGAAGGCTGGGTCAGAAACTATCTGGATGATGTGCTGCTATGGGCATCTAGTTTTGATGAGCTCCTGACTCGGCTATCTACTCTTTTCAGTCACTTTGCCAAGATGGGCCTGAAATTGAATCTCACTAAGTGCCAATTTGCACACCCTGAGGTAAAATTTCTGGGCCACCTCATTTCTGAACAAGGGTGTAGACCAGATCCGGAGAACGTCGAAGCGGTGATCAACATGAAGTCCCCCTCGAACGTCAAGGAAATACGGCGATTTTTGGGTATGGCCGGCTTTTACAGGAAGTGCATTCCGCAATTTGCCAAATTTGCAGCTCCCTTAACTGAGTTAACCAAGAAGTATGCCCAGTTTGAATGGTCCTCGGAGTGTGAAGAGGCGTTCCAAAAGCTGAAGACCTTGTTAGTTAGTGCACCTGTTCTAGTGAAGGCGGACATGCACCGCAAGTTCCTTCTGCATACAGATGCTTCTGGTACTCATGTGGGCGCAGCGTTGATGCAACCTCAGTCAGACGGCACCTTGCGGCCCGTGGGGTATTTTAGTAAGAAGTTGAAGCCCGCTGAAACTCGCTACTCCACCACTGATCGTGAAGCTTTAGCCGTAGTATTAGCATGTAGACAGTTTCACCACTACTTGTGGGGAGTCCGTTTCAACCTCATGACGGATCATCAGCCATTGGTGTCAGCCTTTACGAAGAAGACTAAGTCGGCTCGCATGAGTCGGTGGAGTCTAGAGATGAGAGAGTATAGGTTTGACATCAGTTACAAGCCGGGTCCTAAGAATTATGTTGCCGACCAGTTAAGTCGACCCGTGAGAGCAGTGAGGTGGGAACAGGATCAGAAATGGTTAGGTAAGACCAGCACCGAGATGAGGGAGTTGCAGTGTCAGGAGGCCCGATGGAAGGATCTCATAGTTTTCCTCGAAGGTGGGGCCTTACCTAAGCATCGCTATCCTCGAGCCACGCTCGATCAGTTTGTAGTGGACCAAGGAGTTCTTTATTTTGTAGTGGCTAAGTCGGACGGAAGTCTGCATTACCTTCTAGTTGTGCCGAGTGAGCTGAAGAAAGCTGCGTTGAATCTGGCACATGACCAAGAGTCTGGTCATCTGGGTAGATTTAAGAGTATCATGAAGGCCGAGTCGCTGTTTTACTGGCCTAATTTACGTAGTGATGTAAGTACTTATGTTAGGGAGTGTTCGGTCTGTCAGCAGTATAAGGGCACCCAAGGACTCCAGCAGCGCTGGCAGGAATTGCCACCCGTTAAGCAACCTTTGGAGAGAGTCAGTGTTGATCTTACGGATATGACGGCAGGAGCCCAGGGGTATCGTTACATTCTGACAGTAACCGATCACTACAGTAGATTTGTAAGGTTCTATAAGTTAAGGTCCAAGGTCTCGGCGGAGGTCTGTGGGAAGTTCCGAGAGTACTTATGCGATTTCGGGTCGCCTCAGACCCTCCTCTCTGATAATGGTGGAGAGTTTACCTCGCAACAGTTCCGAGATTTATGCACTTCATTTAATATTAAGTTGGGATATGTGACTCCTTATCACCCGCGTGGGAACAGTGTGACCGAACGGATGCATCGGACATTAAAGACGGTCTTAGCAACCTTGTGTAAAGGGCACCCCTTAAGGTGGCCCCAGTATGTAGGCGAGTGTCAGCGCGTTATGAACTGTGCAGTGCATGTGACGCTAGGGGAACAACCTCATTTTGCGTTCTTTGGTCGTTACGCTCCCAGACAATTAGGTGCAGCGTTACCATCAATAGAAAATGAGGAACGCCAAGAGGCTATGTCCGTCGTGAAAGAGGTCCTGGAACAGACCTCACTGACCATGGCCAGGAAGTTAGGAGACGTGGCTAATCGGAACCGCCGGAATGAAAAGGTCAATGTGGACGACATGGTATGGATCAGGAACGAGAATCCACTACCCGGGACTAGCCAAAAGTTGAACGCAAAGTGGGTGGGTCCCTTTAGGGTTACGGAAGTAGTCCGAGACGGGGCTGCGTATAAGCTAGTAAATCCCTATACGGGTGTGTTTATGAAAAGGGCCGCTGAGAAAGTGAAACCGTTCGTGGGTGAGGAGTATTGGCAGGTAGAGCAAGTTGAAATGCCGGTTGAGGAAGACTATCAACCTGAGATTTTAGCACCCAGAGCCCGTCAGCCGGCCCGGCGTTATATAGAATCTTGTTAGAGTGTACAGTAGAGTCCCTGTTGTGGTCGTCTTGTTGTGTACTCCCCTGTGGCCCCCGCATGGTTAATTAATCTTTCCGGTCAAACCCCCGTGCAGCGAAACTTTAAGAGACGTAGGTGCCTAGGTTATGTAGAACGTCATACAGGTGATTGGGACTAGGGTGGTGGCGTTCCCATCAGGACGTGCTGTTGGCTCTGAGTACCTTTATGGTTGACTGGGGTTATACTCCTTTCGTCCCGAGGCTCAGCCAGCGCACAGAGTGTGAAGGGACTCCCACGATACGGGCGTCCACGCTGCTCTCTAGTCTGGTCTCCTGGGGTTTTCCAAGCAATAAAGGGGTGGAGAGAGGCTGTCTCTACGGGGACAAGATAGTGCCTGGTTGGCACTCTCCTGAAAAGGAGGGACACTTTATAGAGAGGTATAGTGATTTGTTGTTGAAGGAAGGGACGCCCCACAGGCAGAGTACAGTACAGTAATGATGTGTCAGATTCTAAGACGTTGGGTATAGACTGCGAGCTCTGGGCATGGTAAGATGCCAGGCGGATCAGAAATTCTGCTGTAATAAGTTAAGGCTGGATTAATTGGTAACTGTATAATGTTTATGTTGATGAAAGAGTGAATGAGGTAAAAAGTCTTCAAAGAAAAGGTAGAGCTGTGTAACGGGAAGAAATTGTACTTTCCCTTTTGGTATATGTTGTAAGGTTTGACTTAACTGTAAGACTTTTTCCCCTTCATTCACTCTTCCCTATATTTAAGGGAAATGTATCGTTTAAGAAGGGTTAAGTAACCCTTGTCTATGTAAAGAGGGATTTAGCCTAGATCAGGAGGAGAACTAATATTCTCAAATCTATCTAAAATACTTTCAAGCCTAATTTATCGTTTCACCCCTTTTGTTATCCCATGTAAAAATCCTTCCTTTTCGAATTTAGAGTAATGCCCCCTTGTGTAAAAAGACCGCCAATTCCTACCCAAGCGACGCCACCCTTTGTGGTCACCCTCCCCTTTTTTGGCGGGATCCCTGGCACTGGCCCTCGGTTCCTCACTGTCGTGACCCCAGGCCTACGAGAGAGACACCTACCTAACCCCCAGTCTCTGTCATCATTCCCCGCTTCTTCTCCGGACTTAGGCTTCCTTTCCCTCCATTCAGAGGTTCGTAATTAAGGTTTATAGTGTTATAAGGTATTGCTTATTCAGTTAAGTAAGTACTAGGTGTGTAATGTAGGAGGTATTACTGTGATTGACAAATTCGTGAACTCGAGCCTACCATCGGGTTGGTCGATAGGCACCCCTCACCTGCCAAGTGCCTACAACCATACAAATTCCCCCATTATCATTGTGTTCAGTAAAACTTAGTCTGTGCACCTTTTCTAAGTGTTATTCTGATATTTTAAACTTTGTTATTCCAAATTAACGTCAAATTAACTTCGTGTGTAATAATTTCAGTCAGAGGGACGCCATTTGATGGCCTTCCAATTCTTGTGTTTTTCCATAATTCCCGACCAAACTTAGGCTAGCCTATTTTGCTAGTTTGTCTTTCACCGTTTTACATAATCCTGAGGTAGTGCGAGAACACCAGTTAAGAGTAGAATTGAGGACGATGAAGTTGATTAAAATGCTTTTGAAGCTTGACCGCCATTTTAGGATTTAGACCATCTCGCATTTCGGAGAGACGACCAGGTTGAGTAAATTACTAATGTAGCAGTTGTATTGTATGTTTAGAACTTGTTCATTACTTTGAGTTTATAAAACCATGCATTTTGGTAAATATGATTGTATTTTAACGTGTAAATCAGGAAAGGACATTCGTTTGAGATCGTGTCCTTGAGTTTTGTTTACCTTTCGTGTCTCCGACGTTCCAAAGTTAGGCCTATTCAGATAAGTATTTATAACTAACGTCTCCTAGGCCTGGTTATTGTTCATTTTAAATGTTTTTACTGGGTTATAGTGTAAAGAGTTACTTGTTATCTTGATTTAGAGGTCCTCATTTCCCAACCCCAGTACTGTCAAATTTCGGACCCCCATTGGTCGGGTTTATTTCAGATGATTATTTGTTCTTACCTATTGTTACTTAAAGTTAACTTGTGAAAAGGGCCGTTTAGGTATGGGTACTTGCTGAATTATTATGGTAGGTTATATGATTTTACATTTTTAATTAGCCTAGGCTACCTAACTTTCACCTAATTGGAAGTACAGTAGGCTATTATTAATGATTGTGCTTTTTGAGTGTATTATGAGTATTGATTCCTATGATATAATTATGTTTGACATGGTCTAATGAACAGAGTTGCCTTGCAAGGGATGGAACGCTGTAGTGAGATTCTGGGCAGCTGATTTCAGGGGATAAGTTACTCGAGTTACAGTAGAATTAACGTTTAGCTTTGTTTGAGCCTTGTATAGCACCCTCCGCATTGAGCAGTCCAACCTGTTAAGTTTGACCATGACAATTACCTTTGATTTATGCCATTATTGTATTGATTTGACTCCATAGATATGCTGTGTAATTATGTGTTCCCAATTGTGTGTAGAGTACTGCTGAGTAACATATGTACCTGTACTTAATGAGAGGATCTTTGGATGCCTTAAGAGATTATTTCGGTACTGTACTGTAATGTCATAATTTGATCTGTCATTGTATTTCTGTACTTATATTAGCTCATCTATTTTTATACGTTAATAGGAATCCATGTATTTTTATATGTTTATATTAGCCTATATTTTTTATATGTATTTGTTTTAGTATTACTGTGTACCGTAATTAGGATATTGATTAACCCCATTATTAAGGGTTAGCTATATGTCAACCGTGGGTTAAGAATGCATTCAACTTACCAGGGAACCAGTTTGGGACGGAGTTGATGTGATGCTGAATTGCTGATGGCGGAGAATCGGAGATTCACCCCTCCTATTGGCTGAGTGCAGGATGCTGAACTCGTGTACTGTACGAGGGTTCAAGGACCGCAGGAAGACGTATGATTACCCCCTATACCCCAGGATACGGTAGGCCGAAGAGACGTAAAGGCAAGCCTGGCCGATACCGGTATCTAGCGGAATTGGGATGTATAATACTGAGAGGAATGGGGTGGATACAGACAGCAATATTCGAGTCCTACTCCTAGGTTAAGAGACTGTCCCAGTACAGTAATGGATTGGTCCCAGGTTAATGGTATAGAGATAATTAGATACGGACCATACGGTACCAATGTTAAGAGTTGTAAACGGTAAAATGTTCCTTCTATTAATATCAAGCTTAAGATTACTGCAATATGTTGTATCTATCCTCCCGTACCTATTTGGATCTAAATGTGTTGTCAGGATGGTAAATCGGAGCTGTCAGTATTAAATTGGTCTAAGAGTAGTACCAGTAGCCTAACCGAGAGTCAAGTCTTGTCAGCCAACATGGAAGGTGAAGTTCTTGATTGGTCTTTGCTAGCCTCCGATTTATCCTACTGTCCTAATGTACCTGAATAAGGAGCATGAGTCACGATTGCATAAAGAATAAGAAAACCATGGGGACGGCCAGTTCACCTGAAGGTGGGCGATCAAATAATTCGAATGAATTACCGTTCCCAAAAACATCCTTATGTGATATCTAGAAAGTAGAGAATATGCTAGGTCTCAGTGGGGTTTTTGTGGTTCTTTGGTCTTATCATCGTGTCGGAGTTGCAGTCTTTCCCCTTCCTCGAAGGATGTTGGATGTGGGTCAACCAAACAGGGTTGTCCTCTCGTTAATTAGAATGCAATAACGGGTTTGTCGTCATCTCTTCCTTTCTATCCTTGAGTACCTATTTTCCACCTTCGCAGCTTAATCTATCTTTTTCTGTCTCTCCCTCCCTCTCTCTCTCTTGTTGGCAGCAGAAGAAGGGAAGTGAGGAAGAAGGAGAGATACCCAACCCCCCCCCCCCCCCCCCCGTTACATTATGGATGTGTTTCAGTAGCTGTGCAGCCTGTATGATCTTCAGGGCTTTGGTTTGAATAGTCTGTAAGGTCTTCATCACTGATCTTATGTATTGTTTATATACTGTGGTAGTAGTTTCTTTGTTGTGTCCAAATTTTGTGTGAGCAAGTGACCTGAGGGCGTTAAGTCTGGGTGTCAGTTTCTTTTTAATGTTTGTGGTGTGCTGTTTGAATGTCATATGAGTATCATATGTTACTCCTAGGATTTTGTGTGTGTGTATGTGTTAGGGGTGTGTTGTTTATGGTGAGTTGAGGGATGTATTCGTGTTCTCCTGTCCAGCTTGTGAGCAGGATTGCGGTGGATTTGGCTGGGGCTAGATTAAGTCTGTTTGTAGTGCACCAGCCATGTAGTGTGTTGAGATAGGGTTGAAGGAGATCTGTTGCTCTTTTTGGGTCATGGTGTGTGCATGTGAGTGTTATGTCATCTGCATAGGAGGCTAAGTTTATTTGGGGTGTATTGGGTGTAGTTATATCGTGCATGTACAGATTGAAGAGTGCGGGCGATAGGACGGATCCTTGTGGGACTCGGTTTGGAAAGTTTCTGATTTTAGATGACTGACCGGCAAAAGATACATGTGCACATCTGCCTGCTAGGAAGTTGGCCAGCCACCCTTTTCTGTTGTTGTGTTGTTGTAGATTTTGTTTGTTAGGTTGTGGCGGGGGATGGCATCGAAGGCTTTACTAATGTCGAGTGTGGCTAAGAGTGATCTGTGTGGTGGTCTAGCTGAGTTGATGCTGTCAAAAGCTCTTTGTGTAAGGTCTGTGAGAAGAGTGTTTGTGGAGTGCAGTGGCCTAAAGCCATGTTGTGTTGGAGCTAGGGGTAGGTCGGGTGTAATTAGTTGTAATACTAGGCGTTCCATGACTTTGGAGGGGGAGCAAAGGAGTGTGATGGGGTGGTGCGAGGAGGGTAGCGTGGGGTCTTTGTTGGGTTTGGGGAATGTGATGATGATACCATGCTTCCAAATGTCTGGTATTGTGTTGTGTGAATAGCTGTAGTTTGATATGTTTGTGAGTGCTTGTATGCCTTGTGGTCCCAGGTGTCTGAGGTGTATGTTGCTTATGTTGTCTAGGCCACAGGCGGGTGAGTGCTTGAGATTGTTGATGATATGCTTTGTCTGGTGATTGGTGAAGGGTGTATAGTCAGGGTCTGTGGGTAATTGTCTCTTACGTCGGATGACACGTCGGTCGTCTTTGTGAGGTTTTAGGTGGCTGACATGTGAGAAGTGATTGATGAGAGTGTTTGCTTGTTGTTTACATGAAGGAGTAGACTCTGTTGTTGTGATTGCAGCATGTGATTGTGTTGTGTTGCTGTTGGAAACTGTGATGCTGTTTAGTGTTTTGTAGAGTTTTTTGGGGTTTGTTTTGTGATCAAGTGTTTGTAGGAAGTTATTCCAATTTAGTTTTTGTTGTTCTTGTATTTTATTGTTAGTTTGGGTGTTGAGTGCTTGAATTTGTTGTGTGATGTCTTGTGTGTGGGGTGCTGGGGAGTGTTTCAGTATGTCGTGTTGTCTGATGAGGTTTTGAATTTCTGGTGTGGAGTTGGGGTTGTGTCTTTTTCTGTTACCTCTTGGAATGTGTTTCTTGTCAGCGTTTTGGATAGTTTTATTGAGTATGTGTACAGCATTGTTGATGTTAGTGATGGGTGTACTGTTTAGAGTTGTGAAGTGTTGTTCTGTCTCATTTGTGAATGCTTCCCAGTTAATTCTTTTATAATTGGTGTATGTGTGTTTGTGGCTAGCTGGGGTGAGTCTGGTTTTGGTGGTGATAATGATCGGGAGGTGGTCAGAGTCTAAGGTTCTGACCACCCTCCAGGATATTGTGGGGGCGAGTTCTGGGGAGAAAAAGGTGATGTCTGGAGATGATGGGTTATAGAGGGCTTGGTGAGGAATATGGGTATGTTGATGGATGTCGTTAAGGATGATGAGGTCATCAGTTTGGTTTTGTAGTACCAGCCCTCTGTCTGTGTCGGGGTTGTCGACAAACCAGGCCGACGTCTTGGCGTTGAAGTCACCACCCAGGATGATGTGTGGGGTGTTTGTGATGTGTTGTAAGTGTGGTCTCTATTCATTTGGTACTGTAGGGGATGTTTGGGGAGGGATGTATGTGTTTATGATGGTTATGTTGGAGTTGTTGTCAGTGTGTATTTTAATTGATTGTATTTCTGTTGTGTTATCATTTGGAGGGAGGAGGGATTTGGTGTGTACACTGGTTACTATGTATGATATTTCTTTGTGTACCAGGGTGATGAGTCCACCGCCCCCGCCGACAGCCCGGTCTTGTCTGATGGTGGTGAAATTATGAAATGTGGGTGTTTTTTGTGTTGTGCGGAGTTTTGTTTCTTGTAAGATGGCAATGTGTATGTTGTGTTGTTTGATGAAGTGTGAGAGTTCGTGTTTCTTTGTGTTGATGCCATCTATGTTCAATTGGAGAATGTTAATGTTATGTGCACGATGTATGTTGGGTGCTGCTCCACGAGGATGGGGTGGGGGGGGGGGGGGGGTGAGGAAGGGGCCTGGGGGGGGGATGGGTGAGGTGGGGGGGGGATTGGGGAGCAGGAGATGGGGGTTGGAATGGATTAGGATGGGGTGGTGTGTTGAGTTGAGGATGTGGATGGTATGGGAAGGTTAGGTGGGTTAGGGAGGAGAGGTGGACGGGTTTTAGGGGGGGAGTGGATGATATGGGAAGGCTAGGTGGGTTGGGGAGGAGAGGTGGACGGGTTTTAGGCGAGGGATTTGACTGGGAGAGGGAGGGGCATGAGGAACAGGTCCAGGTGTTCGTGTAGTGTTTCTTGGAGGCAAGTGTTGTATAGGTGAAGTGGGCCCAGTTCCTGCATGAATTGCAGAGAACTGAACCCTTAGTGTGGCGACTCGAAGTGATGGGTTTTGAGCAAGTTGGACATAATATAATTATGTATGTGTACGTGGGTCCTGGGTTGCTCTCAATGTCTCCGGCTAGAAGAAGTCTTCGAGAAATGACAGCCGGAGAGTCATTTCTCGGTGTAGGAAAGGGGTTAGGTGTAGTGAAAAGGGTTGATTGAGATAGTTGGAAGCCTTATAATTGCTAGAGATCCTTCCTATACTGCGTAAAATCGATTAGTAGTAGCCAGAGTAAAATCAAAAGGATGTCACCGGTATTGTATGGGTTAAGTTAAGGGGGGTTACCTGCTTGTTTTCTCTTTCTCTCCTTTTCTCTTTTTCTCTGGCATGAAATCCATTCGGCCCTATTCAGCCAACTGTTTTAAGACGTTTACCCCCATCTAGGTGTCAACTTCTTCCTGGCGAGTGATCCCCATCTAGGTGTCAATTTCTTCCTGGCGAGCGATAGCGAACCAGCATTGTATTGAGAAATCCGGCTTCTCAGGTACATTATTCTATCGAAAAATTTACAAATTTAGCTAGTTGTCAAAACAAAAATACATATATATGCTGGCTCGCTACCGCTCGTCAGGAAAATATTGACACCTGGATGGGGGTAAACGTCTTAAAACAGTAGGCTGAATGGGCCCGAATGGATACAAGCCAAAAAGAGAGGGAGAGAAAGAGAAAAAAAAGCGAGGTGGGCTCCCTTAAAGTTGAGGGGGGATAGACAGGTTGGGAAGGTGAGAGTTATCTGAAGAATTGGAGAGAAAGAAGTACCGGAGGAAGGAAAGAGCAATGTAGAAGAGTAAACAGTGGAGGCCTGTTATCTTTGCTATTGTTTAACCAGTTCAGTACCAGGGACGTACTTTTCATCATATTCTGGCAACTATTAGACGATTTTATTCAGCTTAAGAAGAAAGTCTATCAATTAAAAGGCTACAGACTATCTCAATTAATCCTTTTTGCTAACCTATATCCTTCCTAAGCTTCACAAAATCGCCTAAATGTAGTTGAAATAAAATAAAATAGACGTCACTGGTACTGTAAGGGTTAATGGTTTTCACCTATTATTTTATTACATTCTGATCTGATGGCTGGAGTAAAATAGGAGAATAGAGTAATTGAATAGAGGAAGAATAAGTTGAGAAGTGAGAAGTAAAGTATTACATTTATCCAGACCAGATGGCTGGAGTAAAATAGGAAAGAAGAGTAATTGGGCAGAGGAAGAACAAGCTAAGAAGTGAGAAGTACAGTAGAAGAATGAAAGTTCTCGGGCTCAACCAAGTTGCTTTATTACATTCAGGTCAGGAGGCTATAATAAAGTAGGAGAGTAGAGAGTTTTGGATAGAGGAAGAATAAGTTGATAATTAGGAAGTACAGTAAAAGATAAAAGTACTTGGGCTCAACCAAGTTGCTCCATTATGCATGTGTTTTGGGGAAGGTGCATCTGGTTCAAGCATTCGATTCGATTCGATGGCTAAAGTACTGTAAAAATAGAAGAAATAACTGAACAAATATTTGGAGGTTGTGTTCAGGATTGGGAAGAATGTTTGGAGGAATGCCTGGGAGGGAATTTGGGATTGGTGAGATAGCAGAGAACAGTAAGAAATCCAGGTACAGGAGTAGACCAAAAGATTCTGGGATCAACCAGAACACTTCATTATTATTATACTAATATTCAAAGCAATATATACAGTATAGGCCTACTGCACACTTGCGTTTTACCTATTTCAGAGTATATTGATCAATGTGAAAAAATATTCATTACATATTTTGTTAAATAATAAAATAAATATATTATAGTGTTAACCCCTTCTGTGCCAGCGTCGTCTTTTAGCTATATTCTTGCTACTATTAGACGATTTTGTACAGTTTAAAAAGGGCTTCCAGCAATTAACAGGCTTCCAACTATCTCACTTAACCCTTTTTACTACCACAGATCCTTCTTAAACTGTAAAAGGTCGTCTAAATATAGCAAGAATACAATTTAAAATATGTCGCCGGTACAGAAGGGGTTAAGGGGACATGGGCCGGTTTTCTGGACCACTTTCTCCCTCATGTTTAGCCCCATAAGTTTTCAGATGTTAACATGTTTGCCCCATTAGTTAGTCGATTTTAAGACCTTTCGCCTTATTTCTTCGCCAATATTTAGACCTTTCGTGCTATTTAGGTGTCGATTTTTTTCCCTGGCGAACGATAGTGAGCCTGTAATGATGGAAGAACTGGCCTTCTGCAGGGAAATTTTTCTACCGAAAAATGTACAAACTAATCTAGAAGGGGGATCTAATGGATGTTTTTTTTTTTAATTTGATGGAGGCCTAGGGAAGTATAATAATACATGCAAAAATAAGTGAATATGAGTAAGTGAAATAAGATACAAAAATAAGTGAAAATAAGTGAGTAAGTGAAATAATTAATACATGCAAAAATCGCCCAAAACGTGAAGCATCCCCCCTTCCACAAGGAATAATATATAGGTAGAAATAAAAGTGAACCATCCCCCCTTAAAACACAAGGGAATAATATATAAGGTTAGAAATAAAAGTGAACCATCCCCCCTTAAAACACAAGGGAATAATATATAAGGTTAGAAATAAAGTGACCATCCCCCCTTAAAACACAAGGGAAAATATATAAGGTTAGAAAATTAAACCATCCCCCCTTAAACACAAGGGATAATATATAAGTTAAAATAAAAGTGACCATCCCCCCTTAAAACACAAGGGAATAATATATAAGGTTAGAAATAACCCCCTGGGGGTTAGGGAATAGAATATGCCCCACGTGCCTTCTGCGTGTCGTAAGAGGCGACTAAAGAGGTTGGGTCGGTGGGCTTGCGACCCCCACCCGGAAAAAATATCTAAGCAAAGAAAAACGAACGAACAGCCTCGGATGCGGACGGAACCAACGTTGACGAACCACCTCCGACTAAGGACATGCCTTCGGACATTCTGAGAATGGCTACGTGGAATGTTAGTGGCATGAATGATGGCACAAAAGAGAGAGAGGTTCTGGAAGTGTTAGTGAATGCCAGGCTGGATGTATGTGGAATGACAGAGACCAAATGGAAAGGTTCAGATGTGAGAGAATGGGAATGTGGAATGGGTGTGTGTGCTGGAGTGAGTGAAGGAACAGCGAGAGAAGGTGCATGTTTGTTTGTAAGTAGCAAATGGAAGGAATGTGTAAGAGAGTATGGGTCTGTGGGTTCAAGGATTGTGTGGGTGAGAATGAAAGTAGGAATACAAACGTGGGTGATTGTATGCGTGTATGCCCCGACAGAGGATATACTTGAAAGAAAGAAAGAGGAGTTCTGGATGAATGTGGAGGCGTGCCTGGAGAAGTTTGACAAGAATGAAAGAATATTTCTGATTGGGGATATGAATGGTAAGGTGGGTGATAGGAAAGTTGAGGGAGTGGTGGGAGGGTGGGGGGTACCATCAGAGGTGAATGTGAATGGTAGTGCACTTGTGGACGTATGTGTGGGGAGGAGGCTGTGGATAGCCAACACCTTCTTCCGCCACAGAATGATCCACAGGTACACGTGGAAACGGATGTTGACGATGAAGGATAAGACAGTGGTGGAACGAAAGTCATTGATTGATTATGTATGTGTGGATGAACAATGAAGAAATCTGTGATGGATGCTAGGGTGTATAGGGGTCTTGGAGGGGGTCTGTCTGATCATTATGTAGTGGTAGCTAAGGTTAGGATACAAAAGAAGTGGGTGAGGAGAGCGGGAGGGAGGCGAGAGGAGGGTGGAATGGTGAGGAGGGTGGAGAGGTTTGCAGGAGGAGGAAGTCAGGGAGGAGTACAGGAGAGCAGTGGAAAGACGACTAGGTGGTTCGACCTGGAAGTTATGGAGTAAGTGGAGGAGATGAGCAAGGTGTTTAAGGATGAGATCTGTGCAGTCATGTGAGGAGGTGTGTGGAGTGAGGAGAAGAGGGAGGGGAGTGAAAGGTACAGCATGGTGGACAGAAGAGGTAAAAATAGCTGTGGAAGAAAAAGAAGAAAGCATATAGAGAGTGGTTGGGTAGTAGAGGGAATGAAGATTCCGAGAGACAGAAACGAGCGAGGTACGTGGAGAGTAAGAGGGTGGTGAAGAGAGTAGTGAAGGAAAGTAAGAGAAGAGTAGATGAGGAATTTGGAAGGAATCTGAGTGTAAAATGGAGGGAGAGTAAGAAACTGTTCTGGAAAGAAGTCAAGAAAGTTAGGGAAGGTAGCAAGGGAAACAGTAAGGGTGTGAAAGATAAGAATGGGAGAATGCTAGCCGAGAAGCAAGAGAGAGTCGAAAGATGGAGGGAGTACTTCAGTGAGTTGCTAAATGAAAGGAATGAAGAGCCAGCAAACATAGCTGGATATGGTATGGGAGGGAGAAGAAGAGAAGTAGTGGAGGAGGAGGTGGGGATCAGGAGGTCAGAAGTGTGGGAAGCCATGAAAAGAGTGAAGTTGGGGAAAGCACCAGGAACAGATGGAGTGTGTGGGGAAATGTTGAGGTATGGTTGTGAGATAGTGATAGAATGGTATGGAAAATGTGCAAACTAGCATGGGAGAAGGGGAGTGCACCCGATGACTGGAAGACTGGCATAATAGTCCCCCTATATAAGGGCAAAGGGGAAAGAGGAGTGTGTGGTACCCACCGAGGAATATGTCTTCTAAGCGTATTGGAAGGTATACAGTAGGGTAGTGATTGAGAGAGTGAGAGTGAGAACGGAGAAATGGATAGGCGACGAGCAGGGAGGTTTTAGGAAGGGAAGAGGATGTGTAGATCAGATTTTTACCCTGAATTGTGTTGTGGAGAAGTATCTGGAGAAGAAACAAAAGGTGTATGTTGCCTTTATGGACTTGGAGAAGGCCTATGACAGAGTGGATAGAGAAGGTTTGTGGAAAGTACTTAGAATATACGGAGTAGAGGGCAAGTTGCTGAAAGCAGTGAAGAGCATGTATGAGGGTGCAAAGGCGGCAGTACGTGTGGAGAGTGAGCAGAGCGAGTTCTTTGACCTGAATGTTGGTTTGAAACAGGGGTGTGTGATGTCTCCGTGGTTGTTTACTGTATATATGGATGGAGTTATGAAAGAAATACTATCAAGAGCAGTGGATGTTGGTGTATCGCTGAAAAGGGAGGGAATTGAGTGGAAGCTACCTATACTGCTGTTTGCGGATGATACAGTTCTGATGAGTGATAATGAATGGGAGTTGTAGGGTCTGGTAAATGAGTTTGGAACAGTGTGCGAAAAACGGAATTTGAAGGTAAATACGGGGAAGAGCAAGGTTATGGTCTTCGAAAGGGGTGAAGTCACAGAGTGTGAGGTGAAGCTGAACGGTCAGGCTATGGAGATCGTCAACTCTTTTAAGTATCTGGGCAGTGTGTTGAGTAAAGATGGGACTATGGATGAAGAGGTGCGGGAGAGGGTACAACAGGGGAAGAGGGTTGTAGGAACGCTAAAAGCAGTAACAAGAAATAGGGTGGTCAGTATGGAAGTGAAGAAGTCCTTGCATGACAGTGTGGTAATCCCGACACTGACTTACGGAAGCGAAGCATGGACGTTGGTTGAGAGACTCAGACCAAGAGTGAGAGCAGTGGAAATGAATTATTTAAGGAGTGCGTGCGGAGTTACATGGAGGGATAGACAGACTAATGAGGAAGTAAGAAGGAGGTGTGGTGTGGAGGTAGATGTGCTGGAAAGTGTGAAAAGGAACAACTTGAGATGGTTCGGCCATATGGAACGTATGGAAAGCGAGAGAATGACTAAGAGGGTGTACGAGAGCGAGGTGGAGGGACAGAGGGGGAGAGGTAGACCGAATATGAGGTGGAAGGATGGAGTGAGGAACTACATGAACGAAGGCGGTGCTGGTTGGGGGGAGGGGCGTCGACTGACTGGGGACAGAGGTGCATAGGGGCGGTTCGTTCGTGGCCACCCCTTCGGGGATCACGGCGTCAGGCAATAGATAGATAGATAGATAGAAATAAAAGTGAACCATCCCCCCTTAAAACACAAGGGAATAATATATAAGGTTCGAAATAAAAGCAAATCATTCTAATTCTTCTTATATTTTATTTGTGAAGAGCTGCCAGCCTGACCTCCCGTACATACACCCACACTCACACAAGAACAGTCGTATTCTTAAGGGACCCCTTTTGTTTTTCTCTATCTCTCCCTCTCTCTTTGGCTTGTATCCATTCGGCCCCATTCAGTCTACTGTTTTAAGACTTACCCCTATCCAGGTGTCAATATTTTCCTGACGAGCGGGAGCGAGCCAGCATATATATATATTTTTGTTTTGACAGAAACCTAAATCTGTACATTTTTAGATAGAAAATTTCTCCGGCGAAGCCAGATTTCTCCATACAATGCTGGCTCGCTATCGCTCGCCAGGAAAAAATCGACACCTGGATGGAGATAAACGTCTTAAAACAGTTGCTGAATGGGGCCGAATGGATACAAGCTAGAGAAAGAGAGAAAAGGAGAGAAAGATACATAAAAAGCAGGTGAACCCCCTTAACCCTTTCAAGAATATGACTGTTTATTCTGGTTATCGACAGATGATTTCCGACAGTTTTGGAAGGATTTGTGGGAATTATAAGGGTCAAATCTATGTCAATTAAACCTCTGACTTCCATACAACCTTCCTAATCTGAATAAAATCGTCTAAAAATAGCCAAAAAACAGAAAAGTAATGCGTCTGGAGCCTCATTTGTAAATGATATCCCAAGTCGGTGTCCGGTAGGCGAGATTGGGTTGTAGGCTAAATTTTAAGGGGGCCCACCTCGCGTTTTTTCTTCTCTCCCTCTCTCTATGGCTTGTATCCATTCGGCCCCATTCAGCCTACTGTGTTAAGATGTTTACCTCCATCCAGGTGTCAATATTTTCCTGGCGAGCGGTAGCGAGCCATCATATATATATTTTTGTTTTGACAGCAAGCTAAATTTGTACATTTTTCGATAGAAAAATGTTTCCGGCGAAGCCAGATTTCTCCATACAATGCTGGCTCGCTATCGGTCGCCAGGAAGAAATTGACACCTGGATGGGGATAAACGTTCTAAAACAGTTGGCTGAATGGGGCCGAATGGATACAAGCCTGAGAAAGAGAGAAAAGGAGAGAACGAGAAAAAAACAGGTGACGTGCAGGTTAAGTAGCACGAGGGCCTCATTATAATTTCATTTTGTAGCCGACTTTATTCAGATTGGAAAGGACCTCTAGGAATCAAACGGTTAGGCAAATAATCTCGATCAACACTCGGACTACTACAGGTTCTTCTTACACTGAATAAAATCGCCTAAGGACAGACCCTATTAAATTATGATGATAGGATTATGGGCAGATTTCCACTTGAGGGAGTTTTTTTCTGGACCCTTTCTCCCTCATGTTTAGCCCTATTTTTTTTTTTTTTTTACATTTTAAGACCTTCACCCCATTAGTTTGGTGATTTTAAAAACTTTCACCCCATTTCTGTTAATTTTAAGGCCTTTTAGGTGTCGATTAAATCCTGGCCAGCGATAGCGAGCCTGAAATTTAAGGGGAACTGGCCTTTGGCCGTGATTTTTTTCTACCGAAAAATGTACACATTTATCTTGCAAGGGGGTGAAATTTTAAGTTTGGTGGAAATCTAGAGAACAAACTAAGAACCTAAATGGGGTCTAGGGAGTGACATTTTAAGCTTGATGGAGGTCAAGGGAACCAACTAAACATCTACCCTTAAGTCCACATCCACCTCATCATACTCGGGGATCCTGAAGAACTCGGCATTGGAGAGTTGATAGAGAGTCTTGGCCTGGTCGCAAGGGAAGGCATACTCCGTGTGGGCACAGGTGAGGGTCTCTTGGTCGAAAGTCGTCTTGTTACCGCAGGCGAAGGTGAAGTGCGCCGTTTCTACTAGTGCCCCGATCTCGTCCGCCATCGGGAAGCAGACGTGGAAGAGCTGGCAGTTGTTGTCGGTGTCGGCGTAGTAACCGTAGGGGAGGTTGTTGCAGGTGAAGGTGGTCTGGATGGGCGCCGACATGAGGAACTCCACATCGGCGGGGAGGACGTAGGCCATGCGGGCGGCGGCGGCGGAGGCCAAGGCGAGCACAAGGGCGGCACTGAGGTGATACATGTCTGGCGGAGGAAATCATGATGGTCAAAGGCTTACGGTACAGAGAAATAATGACAAATACAAATTTTAAACAATTCTATCGTAACCCTTTAGACATTTTTAACAATCGTTCTTAACACCAATATCACCCCAAATTAAATTAATGAAAGCATTATTCTCCCAGGATTCGAACCATGGATATCACATGCAGAACTTACATGCTCTAACCATCTCACCATCAAGATACAGTATACCCTGGTCTATGGATTCGATACATGAGGGCAACAAAGTCTGGAGGTCAAGTAACAAATGGGTCTTGTAGGCTGCTCTTCGCCTCCATAGATACGTACAGAGGACATGAGGTGCCACACATGCAGCACACCATATACTGTTCGGTGGCGCTAATAAGTAATGTCCCAGCTGTCATTACGTTTGCCTTTCTCTGTGCTGTATTAATGTCTGTCAGATGTTGAATAGGGTGAGTAAGTGTAAGAACATGTTGGTATATCTCACTCACAAAGAAGAAATGTGTAGATATTGCTGACACCAATTATTGATCATAACATATTTGGTACCGAGACATCACTTATTTGCGCGACTGTACATTCATGATTATGCCACCAGCTTACAATATGAAGGAAAGTATGAGAAAACCCTACTATCTATAATATACATAATTATATTAATTTGTCCATCTATCATTTCTCTCTCACTCATTCCTACTCTTGGTTACTCTCACTCCGTGTGTGGGTTAATGTGTGTGCTTGTGAGTGTTAACCTTTAAAACGCGAAGCTATGGTATTTGAAATGTCCCAGCCCCTTCGCCCAGTAAACCCTCTTAAGAGTCCTGGCGACTTTCCCGGGTTAATGTGTGGTGTTTGTGTGTGTATACGAGTGTTTCTGTGTGTATGAATGTGTGTGTTGGTGAGTGTAAATGTGTTTGTGAATGTAAATGTGCGTGTTTGTGTGTATGTGTAAATGTTGTATATGTGTGTGTAAGTATGTGTGCTTGTGTGCATAAATGTGTGCGTTTGTGTGTGTAAATGTTTGTTTTTGTGTGTAATCTATTTTGTTTTACTAATTTCACCACAGCACCAAACACCTCCACTGAAATTAATTAAAGCATATATGTGATCCACCAGGTTTCGAACCCGGGTAATCACACACAGATTTTTGTTTGTGTGTAAATACTGTATGAGTGTTTGTGTGTGGTAATGTGTATTTTTGCTTGAGTGTATTATTGTACATGGTCGTGTTCACAATGTTGTCTATGTTATTTATCCGAGGGGTATTGGAGTTTATACAGTAAAGGTATTTTAACCCTTTCAGTACCAGCGACGTGTTATATTGTATTCTAGCTATATTTTGACGATATTAAGCAGCTTAGGAAGGATCTGTGGTAGTTAAAAAGGTTGGGTGATACATATTGAGGCATTATTATTGTTAGAGGTCCTTGCTAAGCTACATAAAATCGTCTAATAGTTGCCAGAATATGATAAAAAGGACGTCTCTGGTACTGTAGGGGTTAAGCCTTTCAGTAAGGTGCCGCCACATGTGTATATTATGTTGTGTGTGTGTGTGTGTGTGTGTGTCTCTGTTTTATTATATTTTCATTCACGATATTATTGTCAGTTTTCATAAAGTCAGAAAGGACGTGGGATTCAAAGTGTAAACATAAAGTAAAGGTACACCTAAATACCACGAAAGGCCTTAATATTGACAAGGAAATGGGGCGGAAGGTCTTAAAATGGACAAACTAAAGGGGCAAACATTTTAACATCTGAAAACTAATGGGGCTAAACATGAGGGAGAAGGATCTAGAAAAACTACCCCTCTCCCCTTAATTCCCCTATTTTCAAGGTAGCTTCTATGACTCCCACACACTAAAGTAATATACTCATCAGCAATCACTCTCAGCCTATAGTGTGTTCAAGATAACCTGGCATACATTGGTAACACGGCCTTTCCATATATTATTATAGCCAATATCAAGGGGGTGACCTGCTTTTTTGTTTCTGGCTTGTATCCATTTGGCCCCATTCAGCCTACTGTTTTAAGACGTTTATCCCATCCAGGTGTCGATTTAATCCTGGCGAACGATAGCGAACAAACATTGCATGGAGAAATCCGGGTTTGCCGGAGAAATTTTTCTATCGAAAAATGTACAAATGTTACCTGTAGTCAAAAACATTTAAAAATATATGCTGGCTCGCTACCGCTCGCCAGGAAAAAATCGATAGATAAAAATCTTAATAATAGGCTTAATGGGGCCGAATGGATACAACCCAGAGAGAGAGGGAAAGGGAGAGGTAGAGAGATAAACGAGATAAAGGCTGCTTAAGGAAATATAGAAAAGTAGTGTCACCAAATTCTTTGAGGTTAGCTATTTGAATACACATTAAGGAAGATGGACGGTTTTTGGATCCCCCTTCTTCCTCATGTTTAGCTCTATTAGTTTTCAGATGTTATGTTTGCCTCATTAGTTTGTCGATTTTAAGACCTTTCGTTCCATTTCTTTGTCAATAGTAATTAAGACCTTTCGTGGTATTTAGGTTTCGATATTTTTCCTGGCGAACGGCAATGAACCTGTAAATTTGGAAGAAACGGCCTTCGGCCGGGAAATTTTGTCTACCGAGAAATTTACACATTAACCCCTTCATTACCGGCGACTTCCTTTTAATTATATTCTGGCAACTATTAAACTATTTTATTCAGCTAAGGAAGGACATTACCCATTAAAAGACTACAGGATATCTCAATTATTCCTTTTACCTACCATACATCCTTTCTAAGCTCCATAAAATAATGTTAATGTAGCTGAAATAAAGTAAACAAGACGTCCCCGGTAATGAAGGGGTTAATCTAGAAGGGGGATCTAATGGATGTTTGTTTAAAGTTTGATGGAAGTCTAGGGAGGAAACTAAACAAAATATATACAGTTTATAAATACATAAATGAGCAAATCAATAAGCCTATCCCCCCTTAACACACATTTATCATAACAAATGCCTATAAATAGTTGTACACTTTCCCAAGTATGAGAAGTTCTGGCTTATAATTTATCCCAACAAGTTTTTTAGTCGTTGTTTCTGCTTACCAAACCTATTATAAAGTATTAGGGTAACTGAGAGGGTATATATATATATATATATATAGACTGTATATGAGAGAGAGAGAGATAATTCGTCACGCTCCGGGAGAGAAAGTACAACTTGCCTTTCCGTTGGTTAATCTCTCCATCTCTCTCTCTCTCTCTCTGTCTGTCTCACTAGGGGAGTTAGCGGACAATCCTGAGGTTACACGGATGACAATAATAATAAGAAGGTGCTAACAGGGTAACAGGAAGAAAATACTCAATTGTCCTTATTGTTTCTCTTTTTCTTAAAGGGACAGTGGTCATTTGTTTGGGTCTTTTTACTTGTATATTAATTTATGTTTTAGTTTCCTCCCTAGATCTCCTTCAAAATTATGTTTTAGTTTCCTCCCTAGATCTCCTTCAAAATTATGTTTTAGTTTCCTCCCTAGATCTCCTTCAAAATGATGTTTTAGTTTCCTCCCTAGATCTCCTTCAAAATGATGTTTTAGTTTCCTCCCTAGATCTCCTTCAAAATTATGTTTTAGTTTCCTCCCTAGATCTCCTTCAAAATTATGTTTTAGTTTCCTCCCTAGATCTCCTTCAAAATGATGTTTTAGTTTCCTCCCTAGATCTCCTTCAAAATTTTGTTTTAGTTTCCTCCCTAGATCTCCTTCAAAATGATGTTTTAGTTTCCTCCCTAGATCTCCTTCAAAATGATGTTTTAGTTTCCTCCCTAGATCTCCTTCAAAATGATGTTTTAGTTTCCTCCCTAGATCTCCTTCAAAATTATGTTTTAGTTTCCACCCTAGATCTCCTTCAAAATTATGTTTTAGTTTCCTCCCTAGATCTCCTTCAAAATTATGTTTTAGTTTCCTCCCTAGATCTCCTTCAAAATGATGTTTTAGTTTCCTACCTAGATCTCCTTCAAAATTATGTTTTAGTTTCCTCCCTAGATCTCCTTCAAAATTATGTTTTAGTTTCCTCCCTAGATCTCCTTCAAAATTATGTTTTAGTTTCCTCCCTAGATCTCCTTCAAAATTAAAAATAGCATCCATTAGATCCCCCTTCCAGATCACGGCCGTAGGCCGGTTCCTTCACAATTACAGGCTCGCTATCGCTCGCCAGGGAAAAATAACCCCTAACGGACACGAAAGGTCTTAATGTTGACAATAAATGGGGTGAAAGGGCTTAAAATCGACAAACTAATGGTCCGAACATCTTAAAATCTAAATACTAATAGGGTTAACCATGAGAGTGAAGGGGGACCAGAAAACCAGCTCATCTCTATAGCAGTATATTGGGGTCACCTGCTCCACGGAGCCTAGCTACCTCCGCGGAGGGTCCGAGGTCCACGTAATTTTAGAGATGGAGTATGAAATTTGAATATTTAAGTTAATTACTCGGTTTTAATACATAAACAAGTGTATAAAATTACAAATTATTTTATTTTCATGCATTAAAGTAGAACAAATTACTAATAAATAATATATATAATGGTGAAAATAGCGTTTAGCGTACGTCGTCTGCCGAGTCTTCGCCAAGTAAACAAAAGATTTGGTCAATGACTTATTGACTTTATTATGATCTAAAACACATACTCCTCCCATATTAGTGCAAAGGAACTTTGGTCAATATTTACGAGCCATCTCCCCTTCACCCAATCACTACCGTTGACATTCTTTTCATGTTATTCTGGCAACTATTAAACGACTTTACTCTGCTTAAGGGGGAGGTACTTGCTTTTTCTGGATCCCCTTCTCCCTCATGCTTAGCATATTCTTTTTGAGATTTTAAGACGTTCCCTTCCGTTAGTTTGGCGATTTTGAGACCTTTCGCCTCACTTCTTTGTCAATATCAAGACCTTTCGTGCCATTTACTATGGGTTTCAGATGCCGTGTGGCATCGTTTTTCGGGAATAACTTATTAACAAACGGTTGGATCAGTATGATATTTTGACACAGGTTTTTTTTCACACCGTCCCCTAATTATTTGGCAATATAGTGCATTACCAAAAGTATAGAAATAAGCCACTTGTCCCTGTGTCATGAGGTTAAAGTCGCACATTAATGATTAAGAAACGGACAAGGCTACCGTGGCTTACCTGTGAGAACCACCAAACAATTATTGCTCCTCCATCACACACGGTAGTTATCAGCCACCACTCAACCCTATTATCACCTTCAAATTCAAGTTATCTGTCAATATCAAGCATAAATATACAAACAGTATGTATTTTTGTATATTTATACTTTATATTGACAGATTACTTGAATTTAAAGGTGAATTCCAGGGATGAAACCTATTCAAACTACAATTTCCATTGGGATCTGCTTGGTTTTAGGTATATGATACTGAAGAACTTTCATCAATTTGTTTTAACAACATAGAAATATAGCTTATCTAAGTTATTTTATGTGGCGCGAACTGGCGTGTTTACCATGACGTAACTGTGGCCAATGGCGGGAACTATGACATGGGAAATGGGTGAATCTGTGTTTTTTTTTTATTTGAGAAACTCTTATAATTTGTATGCATGTTTACAGCTCAACATTTGGTTTCACCACTGTCTGGTCAAGGGACCGCGATATAGAAATTGAACAGAAAACGATATTATCATTACGAAATAGGCCTTAGAACTGAGCTCCTCAACTCTGGACCAGGCTAAACATGCATAAACACTACATGTATGTTTATTGCTGGCGAGCTGGGATTATTTCTTGATGTGCACCACATCATCAGGACGTTGGTCGATCTTTTGCAGAGCTTGAGTATTGAATTGAAAGGTATTAATTACGAAAAACAGACCTCACTGTTCAGGACCGCATATCTTGTTTACAAACGGCTTCTCTGCACAATGGCGTCACTACAGCTGGCTGAAAATGCCAATTCGTCACCAACGACTATATATATTAGTATTTTGTTCTGGAGTTTAATGGAATTATATCGGTATTGCCAATATACATATTACAGTATATTCATGCCAAGTTATGACCCTACATTAATCTTCCTTTTTCGTTCATCCCTGTAGTTCACCTTTAAAGGCGATAATAGGGTTGGGTGGTGGCTGATAACTACCGTGTTTGATAGAGGAGCAACAGACTTATGTAGGGCTCTGGCAGCTCTTGCAAGAAAGATGGCCGCCCAAAATTGTCAACATTTGGAGGCTTTCACAGCTTGTCGCCTAATACCATTGGACAAGAATCCAGGGTGCAGACCTGTGGGAGTAGGCGAAGTGCTGAGAAGAATCATCGGAAAATGCATAATGGATGTGGTGAAGGATGATGTGCGGTCAGCGGCCAGAAATCTCCAAGTGTGTGCCGGCCACCAAGCAGGGGGAGAGGCAGCAATTCATGCAATAAGAAAAATATATGAGCGAGTGGACTGTGAAGCTGTGCTGCTAGGGGATGCAACATATGCCTTTAACACCATCAACAGAACGACAGCAATACATAACATCAAGGTAAAATGCAGCTTTTCCACATATGGAGAGAACACCTATAAACAGCCTGCAGACCTCTTCATAGTAAACAACAAGAACACACGACGTGGATCAGCTCTGAAATCAATGGAAGGAACCACTCAAGGGGACCCCGTAGCAATGGCAATGTATGCATTAGGTCTCTCAGTGTTGTAAACCTTAACAAGCCATTAGGCGACGAAAGTCAAGCAGGTGGCCTATGCAGACAATCTCACTGGAGCGGGAAAAAGTTAATGATCTAAAGCACTGGTGGGAGCAAGTATATCAACTGTAGGCCCAGAAATAGGGTACCGTCTAAATGCCAGCAAATTAGTACTAATAGTAAAACCAGAACATTATGAAAGTGCTGTAGAAGCTTTCAATGGTAGTGAAGTGGTCTTAACAAAGAACGGACAGTGTCACCTTGGGGCGGTGATCGGCACGGAAGAGTTCAAGAACCAATACATAGAGGAGACGGTCAGGGAGTGGGTTAAAAAAATTGAAAAACTGGCCAATATTGCAAAAACGGAACCACAGGCTGCGTATTCAGCATTCACATATGGGGTCAAACACCACTGGACCTACTTGATACGAACCGTTCAAAATGTGAGTGTATTACTTCAACCGCTGGAAGATGCCATCAGAGAAAAACTCATCCCAGCATGGGTAACGTCGCACACCCTGAGTGATACAGAGAGGGAGTTGCTCGCACAGCCTTATAGGTTGGGAGGGCTGGGAATCATCAACCCGGTGAGGAGAGCGACAATGGAATACCTGAACTTGGTAAAGATAACAAGATCTCTCACTGACCGTATCGTAGCACAAGATTCGGACGGTGAAGTGGACCAAGCGGACATCTACAACATCAGAAAGACCATCACGTCAGAGAGGCAAAACTCACAGAAAAATTACCTGGCACAATTGATGGGACAACTTTCTCGGAGACTAACAAAAACAATACAAATAGCACACGAAGCAGGTGCTTCAAATTGGCTGACAACACTACCAATCAAGGCAAAAGGCTTCAATCTCAACAAGTAAGAATTTAATGATGCTATTGCACTGAGGTATGGTTGGCCGATTGAAGGACTGCCCGATCGATGCGATTGTGGAATCAGCAACGATGCAGACCACTGCATGATATGTAAGAAGGGAAGATTCATCAGCATCAGGCATGATGAAGTAAGAGATGTAACAGCGAACATGCTCAGGGAGGTTTGTCGAGATGTGGTGCGCGAACCATCACTCATTCCCTTGGATGGAGAGATCTTGCATCACAGGACGGCCAACACATCCAATGAAACACAAGTGGATGTTAATGCAAGAGCTTTTTCGACAAGTGCACAGCGAGTGTTCTTTGACATAAGAATATTTGACCCAATGGCCCATAGCTACAGCGAGCTGTGTCTGGATGCTGCACACAAGGGGATCGAACAAGAGAAGGTCAGGGCATATGGGGAAGGGTCTTAACCCTCTTCGACATATGACACGATTTTGAGCCTATTGGGGATACTTTAAAGCCTTTGTTACCATCAGGGGTATTTAGAAACCTTTAGTTTAGTTACTTCAACATCTGCAGTTGTCTTTGAGTTAGCTGTGGGCAGAAAACTAATTTGGGAGAGGTTATTATAAGAGTGAGAGAACTCTATTTCTTATTGCTAATCTGGCAACCTCTGCGTCATAAATGCGTGAAAGGGTTAAATATTGAAGAAGGCAGCTTTACCCCACTAGTCTTCACCACATCTGGAGGGATGGGACCCAGGACCCAGTGCTTCTATTCAAGGCTTGCAGAGATCATCACAGAGACGAAGCAACAGCCCAGGAGCCACGTTGTAGCCTGGATTATATGCCGTCTATCTTTCTCATTGCTCAGATCAGCACTACTATGCCTGCGGGGAACAAGACTGTCTGCACCACAACCAGCGACGGTGGCAGACGTGGACTACGAGGCAGCAGTGGCAGAGGGTCACATAGGGAAGCGACTGGATTGAAGTTGCATGGTGTAGAGTAGTAATATAGTAGAATAGTAGGAATAGAGTAATATCTGATGTTTGTAAAATATAATGTATGTACAATATTAAATAAAAATCAACGTAGAAGTAGTAATCCACGATGATGAGTCTGAGTGCTTACACCGGAATAGGAAGTAGCTGAATGACTACCAAGTCGGGCGCTTTGATGACTGTTCTGACCTTGTTTAGGGTCCAGAGGGGGGATGCACAGGCTGAGTGGTAGTAGTATTAAGAAAAAAGTAGTAATAGTATTGTTGTTGTCATTATTAGTGTCATTATTATTATTATTATCATTATTATTATTGTCATTATTTTTATTATTATTATTATTATTATTATTAACTTTCTCTCGGCTGTCGATAGGATGATGACCTCTGACCCCCCCCCCCCCTGGTATGTGGAGGGTCAGAGGTGAAGAGGGAGGTGGGGGGGGGGGGGGGCGCTATGGACGTGAGATAATTTACGACAGAATAACTCTCTTTTAGTCTCTCTCTCTCTCTCTCTCTCTCTCTCTCTCTCTAAACAATATATGGTGCTGGTCAAAGTGAAAAAAATACATTGTACAATTTCACTATCTAAAGACCATTCTCTCTCTCTCTCTCTCTCCAAAAGGACAGTATTGACATCAACATATCCAATTATCATCATAGATATACAGTATAATAACTAATGTTTTCATTACTGTTAAGGGGGGTCACCAGCTTTTTTTTTGTATCTTTCTATAATTTTCTCTTTCCCTGGCTTGTATCCATTCGGCCCCATTCAGCCAACTGTTTTAAAACGTTTATTCCCATCCAGGTGTTGATTTCTTCCTGGCAAGCGATAGCGAGCAAGCATTGTATGGAGAAATCCGGTTTCGCCGGAGACATTTTTCTATCGAAAAATGTACAAATTTAGCTTGCTGTCAAAACAAAAATATATATATGCTGGCTCTCTACCGCTCGCCAGGAAAATATTGACACCTGGATGGGAGTAAATTTCTTTAAACAGTAGTCTGAATGGAGCCAAATGGATACAAGCCAAATAGAGAGGGAGAGAAAGAGAAAAAAGCGAGGTGGGCTCCCTTAAATCATTCACATTTACAGCCTTATTCATTTCTTCTACTTCACTATTCTGTTTTATTTTGTTACCGTTTATATTTATAGATAGCTTGTTTATAATGACTTCCTGTCTATTATAGTTATTATCTATCTCCCATTATTTATTTATATTTAAACATTATCATACCTAATGTTTGGAACAGTGTGCGAAAAACGGAATCTGAAGGGAAATGCGGGGAAGAGCAAGGTTATGGTCTTCGAAAAGGGTGCAGCCACAGAGTGTGAGGTGAAGTTGAACGGTCAGGCTATGGAGATTGTCAGCTCATTTAACCCTCTCCGACATATGACGCGATTTTGAGCCGATTAGGGATACTTTAAAGCCTTTGTTACCATCAAGGGTATTTAGAAACCTTTAGTTTAGTTACTTCAACCTCTGCAGTTGTCTTTGAGTTAGCTGTGGGCAGAAAACTAATTTTGGAGAGGTAATTATAAGAGTGAGAGAACTCTATTTCTTATTGCTAATCTGGCAACCTCTGCATCATATGAGTCTGAAGGAGTTAAGTATCTGAGCAGTGTGTTGAGTAAAGATGGGACTATGGATGAAGAAGTGCGGGAGAAGGTGCAACAGGGGAAGAGGGTTGTAGCAACGCTGAATGCAGTAACAAGAAATAGGGTGGTCAGTATGGAAGTGAAGAAGTCCTTGCATGACAGTGTGGTAATCCCGACACTGACTTACGGAAGCGAAGCATGGACGTTGGTGAAGAGACTCAGACCAAGAGTGAGAGGGGTGGATATGAGTTACTTAAGAAGTGTGTGCGGAGTTACATGGAGGGATAGACAGACGAATGAGGAAGTAAGGAGGAGGTGTGGTGTGGAGGTAGATGTGCTGGAAAGTGTGAAAAGGAACACCTTGAGATGGTTCGGCCATATGGAACGTATGGGAAGCGAGAGAATGACTAAGAGCGTTCATGAGAGCGAGGTGGAAGGACAGAGAGGGATAGATAAACCGAAGGAGAGGTGGAAGGATGGAGTGAGGAAGTATATGGATGAAGGCGGTGCTGGTTAGGAGGAGGGGCGTCAAATGACTGGGGACAGAGATGCATGAGGGCGGTTCATCCATGTCCACCCCTTCGGGGATCACGGCGTCAGGCAATAGATAGATAGATACCTAATGATACATTATAGTTACCTCTCTCTCTTAGGGGAGGTGTGGTGGAGTGGTCTTGCCACTGGCCTCTCTTCAATCCGATGTATGGGAAGATATTATTGGATGATTTGTGCTGTACTAAATGCATTACCACAAGCCCACCGAACGTCAAAAATACCCTCATTGTTCCCTGATTAAATAGCACTGTATGAATATTCCCATATTCAAAATATGCTATAGGGGTGCAATGCCTGGTGAGTTATCTGCTCAACAGGTGGCGTTGTGTGTGTGTAATGTGAGAGTCCGATGTGTATGACAGTGAAGCACAGGAACGAGGTGGCTTCAGAGATGGGGTCGTTTCGGGCCATGAGTGAGTACCGTGCCTCATGTGAAGGCAAGATGGCAGGTGCTCGTTGTACTCTACGTGCTTCACATGTCTCACTCCCTAGACTGACAAGACTCACGGGCTTCACTGTTCATTGTAAAGCGGTGATGTTAATCTCAGCCTATGCCCGAGAGGAAGTAAGTTGGAATATAGAAAAAAAAAAAAAAAAAAAAAATACAACATCACTATCTAAAGACCAGCTCTCTCTCTCTCTCTCTCTCAGCATTATATTATGATGCTGGTGAAAGTGAAAAAATACATTGTACAATATTACTATCTAAAGACCACCTCTCTCTCTCTCTCTTTCTTTGCTGTCCTATTTTTCTACTATAAACTGTCCCTGTCTAGTAGTATTAAGGCCGGACCACCTAGTAGGGACTGAAAGGTCTGTGTGGTCTGAGTATCTGTAACTCTGTGTAACACGCACACACACACACTCTCTCTGTCTTGCTCTCTTTCTCTCTCTCTCTCTCTCTTTCCCCTACAACACTCTTAACTTCCTAAATAAACATCGCCCAAGATAAATATGTCGCGGCTTGAGGACTTTTGTGGCAAAGTGTGGGGTGTAGGTCTGAACAGGTCTGTCTCAAACTTAGGGTACTATAGGGTTCTCTCTCTCTCTCTCTCTCTCTCTCTCTCCTACAACACTCTTAACTTCCTAAATAAACATCGTCCAAGATAAATATGTCATATGTCGCAGCTTGAGGACTTTTGTGGTAGAGGGTGGGGTGTAGGTCTGAACAGGTCTGTCTCAAACTTAGGGTACTATAGGGTTCTCTCTCTCTCTCTCTCTCTCTCTCTCTCTCCTACAACACTCTTAACTTCCTAAATAAACATCGTCCAAGATAAATATGTCGTGGCTTGAGGACTTTAGTGGTAGAGGGTGGGGTGTAGGTCTGAACAGGTCTGTCTCAAACTTAGGGTACTATAGGGTTCTCTCTCTCTCTCTCTCTCTCTCTCTCTCTCTCTCTCCTACAACACTCTTAACTCCCTAAATAAACATCGTCCAAGATAAATATGTCGCAGCTTGAGGACTTTTGTGGTAGAGGGTGGGGTGTAGGTCTGAACAGGTCTGTCTCAAACTTAGGGTACTATAGGGTTCTCTCTCTCTCTCTCTCTCTCTCTCCTACAACACTCTTAACTTCCTAAATAAACATCGCCCAAGATAAATATATCGTGGCTTGAGGACTTTTGTGGTAGAGGGTGGGGTGTAGGTCTGAACAGGTCTGTCTCAAACTTAGGGTACTATAGGGTTCTCTCTCTCTCTCTCTCTCTCTCTCTCTCCTACAACACTCTTAACTTCCTAAATAAACATCGCACAAGATAAATATAAATATGTCGCAGCTTGAGGACTTTTGTGGTAGAGGGTGGGGTGTAGGTCTGAACAGGTCTGTCTCAAACTTAGGGTACTATAGGGTTCGTCAGGGAAGCGTCTTAGGCCCTTTTCTTTCTTTTGTGTTGTAGTTCCTTCTATGGGCTATACAGTATTTACTGCCATCACTATTCATGTGTGAGGGATGCTAGACAATACACACACACACACACTCACACAGACACATACACATACACACACATACACATACACACTACAATACACTCATACTGGAACAACCTACCCCAGTCAGTCCGTGAAAAGAGAACACTGTACTCCTTCAGACGTAGCTTGAAGGAGCACCTGAACCGGACAGCTGCGAGAAGGGAGCACCAAGCTTATGTCTACTACTAAATACGACATAAGAGATAGGCAAAACAAACTTAAATGATTACTGAAATATTTTGACCAGTCCAACTATAGAATGTAAGGTATCTTAATATAACTCCCTAGGAATACTTTCTCTAAAGTATCTACGTTTTTGTATCCTCCCCTTTTTCCCCAGCTAACCTAATCCCACAAGGACCCCAATGGAAATACGCCTAACGGCCTTATTGGGCTATCCTTAGTTGGAATTATGCAAAGCTGGTACATGTTATATTTGTAACATATTATGAGGTACCAACATTGTAAAATGCTAACTGAATATATATTATTGTTATACACACATGCAGGCAAGCACACACACAGCCCGTAGCCTAGTAGGTAGAGCTCTCGTCTCACACACGAGGGGTCGGGGGTTCAATCCCCGGCCGGGCGTCCTTTCATGTGTTAGCCTCAGTTCACCTAGCTGTAAATAGGTACCTGGAATAAGTGGACGACGTTGTGACGTCCCATCTGGGGTTGGCAAAAATGGTACAAGGCGAGATGGGTATCATATGGTTCACCTAAGCTGATGGCTACCTAAGCCTTCGGGCGAGACGGTACCATCTATAGTGAGAATGGTACCATACAGATCCACCCTAAGCCTTCGTTTCCGATGTCGCCAATTGGCTAAATACAGACTACACACACATCCACAGCCATTCCAACAGTACATAAAACACTTAACATGCATTTCACGCAATACATTCCCAGTTAAGGAGGCGCGATAATAATGAGCTTAGCTCGCATTGCGTGGATTCCCCTTGACGAACAAGTAACTGAGTTACTGAGTTACATACACACTGCTTTAATCTTAGTGTGTCTAGGTATTTTGATCCCAACATCCCTTGAATTCGGCTCTGTCATTCTTTTGGTTTTAAGGAAATCACTCACTATAGACAGCGTGCCTTTTGTCTCCTTCACACACACACACACACACACACACACACACACACAGACACACACACACAGCAGGGTTATGTAATCTGTAATTCATAATGGTAGTATTAACTAATACTATACGTAGGCAGAGGTTTATTCAACACTAAATATGATTGAAATCCACCTGCCCCTTAAAGCTTGATTTGTTTGAATTTCTTTAAATATATAAATATATACAGTATATATATATATATATTATATATATATATAATATATATATATTATATATATATATATATATATATATATATATATATATATTATATATATTCTATATATATATATGTAGTATTCCTTGGCGATTGATCTATATAAACAACTGTATTATATTCAAAGTTAAGAGTACACACATCCTCGCCCAACCATTAAAGTAATAACACACACACGAGACAATGATGGGGGGAGGGGGTCGTGTGTGTGTGTGGTCTTAAGAGATACAGTACACACATCCTCGCCCAACCATTGACACACTAACAAAACACAAACCCGAGACAATGGTAGGATATGTGGATGTGTGTGTTTGGTGCGTTTGTGTTTGGTCTTCAGAGGTACACACACACACACACACACACACACACATACACACACACACACACACACACGCACACATCATCACCCCAACTATCGTAGCACTAATAAACACACAAACCCAAGACAATACTAGGGTAAGAGGTTGGGTACAAAGGAGTACAAAGGAGTACAAAGGAAATCAAGCAACTACAGGTCTAGTGACCCTTCTAGGTTGCTTGTCCTCCAAAACACTGAGGATCAAGTGTCCAAACAGTGGTTTAGAGTGGGTAAGGGAACATTGGAAAGGGAATTACTGCCCTGGAACTAATGTCCGTGGCAGGATTAGGAAGTTAGTAGGGGACAGATGGGTTAGTAACTGAGGGGGGGATAAAATAAAGTTATTCGTTTACAAACGCAGTCAGTCGCGGGTTTGATGCGAGATATTTGTCTAGGCGGAGTTTAAATGAATCAACGGTGATGCAGTCTATAACGTTTCGGGGAAGCCCATTCCACAAGTTGACAACTCGATTGAAGAAGAAATTCTTAGATTCGTGCGAGTTAAAAGATTTACCAATAATTTTGCAACCGTTTCCCCGCGTGTAATTAGATTGGTCGATAGTGAAGTACTTACTACAGTTCATATTGTCGATGCCTTTGATGATTTTGAACACTTGAATTAAGTCGCCTCTTAATCTGCGCTGGGTTAAAGGAAATAGATTTAATTCTCTAAGACGCTCTTCGTATGGTTTGTTCTTTAGGCTAGGTATCATTTTGGTAACTCTACGTTGAACTCGTTCTAGCTTGTTTATATCTTTTTGGTAATAAGGGCACCAGGATTGAACGCAGTATTCCAGAAGAGGGCGGACTAAGGAATTATAAAGGGTTAGGATAACTTCTTTGGATTTATGCTCAAATGACCTGCCTATAAAGCCAATTATTTTGTTTGCCTTCTTAACAACTTCTGAACATTGTTGACTCGGTTTTAGGTTACTCGATATTGTTACTCCCAGATCGGTTTCTCTGTTTACATTCTTAAGCTGAGTGCCATTCATCGAATAGTTTGCTTTCTCATTTAGGTATCCGATATGTAGTACTTTACATTTATCCGCATTGAAACTCATTTGCCAAATTTGGGCCCAACATGACAATTTATCTAGATTGTGTTGCATATCGTCAACTTGTTCTTTTGAGAGTACGCTATTTGCAATTTTTGTATCGTCAGCAAATTTTGAGATTGTACAGGTGAGACCCTCATCTATGTCGTTGATGTAAATTAGAAAGAGAATTGGTCCTAGTACCGATCCCTGGGGTACCCCGCTACTTACATTGGTCCATTTTGATGCCTTACCGTTTATGACTACTCTTTGCTTTCTGTCGCTGAGCCAATTTTCTATCCATTTCAACACACCGTCTTGTATTCCATGCGCTTTTAGTTTTAGCAGTAAACGTTTGTGGGGAACTTTGTCAAAGGCCTTTTGAAAATCAAGGTATATAATATCTACAGCTTTACTCTCATCGTAGAGGTTGAGGATATCGTGGAAGAAGTCTAAGAGGTTTGTTAAACAGGAACGTTTTTTACGAAAGCCGTGTTGAGTATCTTTAAGTATGTTATTTTCCTCTAAGTGATTTACGAGTCTGTCTTGTATGACCGTTTCTAGCATTTTACATACAACTGAGGTTAAGCTAATTGGACGGTAGTTACTGGATAGGGATTTGCTGCCTTTTTTGAATATCGGTGTTACGTTGGCTAGCTTCCACTGATCGGGCATAGTTCCAGACTGCAAGGATTTATTGAATAGTAATGTCAGTGGTTTAGAGAGCTCATCCTTAGCTTCCTTTAGAACTCTAGGCGAGATTTTATCAGGTCCAGGCGTTTTATTTACCTTGAGTTTATCTAAACAATTCAATACTTCTCTCTCTGTAACGGTGATATTGCTTAAAACATCTGAATTATCAATCTGAATCGGCGATGGTGTAGGGATATCACTGAGGTCTTCTGTTGTAAAAACTGATGCAAAGAAGGTATTGAGGGCATTACTCATTTGTTCTTCGTCTTTGGTGTATTCTCCATTTTCATCGACTAACGGTCCAACAGTTGAAGTAACTACTTTTTTCTTTCTGATATAACTATAGAATTCTTTCGGGTTTGTTTTACTTTGATTCGCAATATGTAATTCTAA
>CM064559.1:958687-1058687 GCA_032716605.1 Paralithodes platypus
GAGGCCACCAAACAAGCCGTGGGAACATAACTTCACAGGTAGGTAGGGTAGGTATAATATAGGTAGGTAGGTAGGTATAAGCCCCCTAACATACCTGTGAGGCCACCAAACAAGCCGTGGGAACATAACTTCACAGGTAGGTAGGGTAGGTATAATATAGGTAGGTAGGTAGGTATAGGCCCCCTAACATACCTGTGAGGCAACCAAAACAAGCCGTGGGAACATAACTTCACAGGTAGGTAGGGTAGGTATAATATAGGTAGGTAGGTAGGTATAGGCCCCCTAACATACCTGTGAGGCCACCAAACAAGCCGTGGGAACATAACTTCACAGGTAGGTAGGGTAGGTATAATATAGGTAGGTAGGTAGGTATAGGCCCCCTAACATACCTGTGAGGCCACCAAACAAGCCGTGGGAACATAACTTCACAGGTAGGTAGGGTAGGTATAATATAGGTAGGTAGGTAGGTATAGGCCCCCTAACATACCTGTGAGGCCACCAAACAAGCCGTGGGAACATAACTTCACAGGTAGGTAGGGTAGGTATAATATAGGTAGGTAGGTAGGTATAGGCCCCCTAACATACCTGTGAGGCCACCAAACAAGCCGTGGGAACATAACTTCACAGGTAGGTAGGGTAGGTATAATATAGGTAGGTAGGTAGGTATAGGCCCCCTAACATACCTGTGAGGCCACCAAACAAGCCGTGGGAACATAACTTCACAGGTAGGTAGGGTAGGTATAATATAGGTAGGTAGGTAGGTATAAGCCCCCTAACATACCTGTGAGGCCACCAACAAGCCGTGGTAACATAACTTCACAGGTAGGTAGGGTAGGTATAATATAGGTAGGTAGGTAGGTATAAGCCCCCAAATACCTGTGAGGCCACCAAACAAGCCGTGGGAACATAACTTCACAGATAGGTAGGGTAGGTATAATATAGGTAGGTAGGTAGGTATAAGCCCCCTAACATACCTGTGAGGCCACCAAACAAGCCGTGGTAACATAACTTCACAGGTAGGTAGGGTAGGTATAATATAGGTAGGTAGGTAGGTATAAGCCCCCTAACATACCTGTGAGCCACCAAACAAGCCGTGGGAACATAACTTCACAGGTAGGTAGGGTAGGTATAATATAGGTAGGTAGGTAGGTATAAGCCCCCTAACATACCTGTGAGGCCACCAAACAAGCCGTGGGAACATAACTTCACAGGTAGACTCAGACTCAGACTCAATATTTTATTTCGTAAAAGCTACATAAAACTTTGTACATAGTAAGAGAATTGTGAAGCACATTTATCTCATAGTTGGTTCACGGCTTTGAATAAAAGTAATTCTAGATTTTACTGCGTCAATGTCATTTTCCATTAAACATTCGATATTATAAATATTCAATAAAATATTCTTTACTTCCTTCATCAAATATAAGCTATCATCATTGTTAAGTAAACATTTTCTTAAAAAGATACAAGGCTTCATCATACATCTGTGAGCAAACCGTATTTTTTTGCCAATTAATTAGATGAGTGAATGTCATTAACCCTGCTAAATCACATGCTTTGTGGTTGCTCTCCCAGTATTTTATGTTTTAAAATCTTCTTAATGGCTTTGTGGTATCCAACCGCAAATTGTTTCAGAGGAATACCACACCGCTTATTGGAAAACCATAATTCTGTACCATAAAAACTTAAGCAATAACTATTAAATAGTTGAATAAAAACATTAATATTAACATTAGGGAATTTACGTAAAATACAATTGAATTCATTATAAAACTTATTTCTTGTCCTTATTACATCCTTATCATTATTTAGTTTATCATCAATAATAAATCCTAGGTACTTATGTTCATGTACATTGATCATTACTTCATCATTAAGCTTTCATTCTCGGCAGACCATTTATATTATTAGTATCCCTAAAAACATACACACTGATTTATTTGCATTCACTTGAATATCTAAAGCTTTCGTTTCATGTTCCACAATGTTTAGTAACTTTTGTAACCCTGTCGCTGTTGGCGCTAAAACTACTATGTCGTCAGCATAGGCAATAATGTTACTCATCCTATTACCAAGACTACATCCAGTTTTGCACTTTGATACGGTTTCGATTAATAAATCAATATATACATTAAAAAGTAAAGGAGATAAAATTCCACCCTGTCTCACTCCGTTCATAATCTTCCAGGGCTTTGACAGTGCATCTTTATGTTTAGTAGCAACCATTTGGTTTCTGTAAAAATAAAACAAAATATTTACAAGGTAATGAGGAATATCTAGTTCTAAAAGTTTCTGGATTAATTTAAAATGATTCACTTTATCAAACGCTGTTCTAAAATCAATAAAACTCGCATATACATTCGATCCTGCAGATCTATAGCGTAAAACAGTTTCCTTAAAAATTAAACCTGCAGAAAGAGTTGAATGGCCCGCTCTGAAGCCATGTTGCCTCTCATTAAAGTCGACATAATTTGTTAATTTATATTTTAAACAATATTCAAAAATCTTTAGAAAAACTGAAGACGATATTATTGGTCTATAGTTATCAATTACATTTTTATCTTTACCACGATCTTTAATAAGAGGAAGAATGACTCCAGTTATCATAGTATTAGGTATGAAGCCATGAACAATAAATGCTGAAAATAATCTAGCAAGTAAACCTCTTGCATATTCTGGACAAAACTTCAAATGATTCGAATGGATATTATCGTGACCAATAACATACTTCAACTCCGATATGGCTGTATTTATATCATTCAAGTTAATGGTCCCAACTATTTTACCTCTTCGAACATCTTGTTTTAATCTTAAAGCTTCAAAATTACCTTTAGATTGACAATTCTGGTCATCAAATACACGTTTATATGCTTGTGAAAACTTTTCTGCTATTAGATTCGAATCACATTCGCCTTCAATCTTTATATTCAAGTAACCTTTGTTGTTTTTTCGATTTCCTAACTTCATTCCAGAATGTTTTGTACCTCTTATGTGAATAAGACTCTGCCAGTTTTTCATTTCGTATTTGTGCTTCATTATGTATTATATGCTTCAGAGCTTTCTTAAATGTCTTTCGTGAACTCTTCATATCTTCAAGGAATTCGCCAACTATGGGGCAGTTATTCCTCTTCCAAATAAAAAAATTCTCCCTTGCTACTTTATATAAATTACGAACATGATCATTCCACCCTGGCTTTATTTCGTAACCTCTGTTGATGTTTAGCATCGTTCCTGCTGAGGCATCATTACAAATTTGAACAAATGTATCATAGATATGTTCTAATTCCTTAATATGATTTGAATCTGGACAGTTATATGAACAGCATTCCAGACATTCAAAATTAGTCAAGTCGTACCCAGTGATACCATTACTTACTTTATTTTGATATTTTTAATTACATCATTTGAGTTAATAACTTCCAATTAATAAACTGCTTAGTTACTGACTCTATATGCTCATTTTTATGAATTACGTCGATATTTACTTTAAAACCAATGGGAAAATGATCAAATAATGAAAGGTCGTATCGAATACAGATATTATCTATTTTCTCTTGTATACTTTCCGAAGTTAGGATATGATCTAGCCAGCTAACAACACTTCTACTAGGACATAAATATGTAAAGGCATCACTAGGTAGCACTTGATCACTAATACACAAATTATTATTATCAATAGGTAGGTAGGGTAGGTATAATATAGGTAGGTAGGTAGGTATAGGCCCCCTAACATACCTGTGAGGCCACCAAACAAGCCGTGGGAACATAACTTCACAGGTAGGTAGGGTAGGTATAATATAGGTAGGTAGGTAGGTATAGGCCCCCTAACATACCTGTGAGGCCACCAAAACAAGCCGTGGGAACATAACTTCACAGGTAGGTAGGGTAGGTATAATATAGGTAGGTAGGTAGGTATAGGCCCCCTAACATACCTGTGAGGCCACCAAACAAGCCGTGGGAACATAACTTCACAGGTAGGTAGGGTAGGTATAATATAGGTAGGTAGGTAGGTATAGGCCCCCTAACATACCTGTGAGGCCACCAAACAAGCCGTGGGAACATAACTTCACAGGTAGGTAGGGTAGGTATAATATAGGTAGGTAGGTAGGTATAAGCCCCCTAACATACCTGTGAGGCCACCAAACAAGCCGTGGGAACATAACTTCACAGGTAGGTAGGGTAGGTATAATATAGGTAGGTAGGTAGGTATAGGCCCCTAACATACCTGTGAGGCCACCAAACAAGCCGTGGGAACATAACTTCACAGGTAGGTAGGGTAGGTATAATATAGGTAGGTAGGTAGGTATAGGCCCCCTAACATACCTGTGAGGCCACCAAACAAGCCGTGGGAACATAACTTCACAGGTAGGTAGGGTAGGTATAATATAGGTAGGTAGGTAGGTATAAGCCCCCTAACATACCTGTGAGGCCACCAAACAAGCCGTGGGAACATAACTTCACAGATAGGTAGGGTAGGTATAATATAGGTAGGTAGGTAGGTATAAGCCCCCTAACATACCTGTGAGGCCACCAAACAAGCCGTGGGAACATAACTTCACAGGTAGGTAGGGTAGGTATAATATAGGTAGGTAGGTAGGTATAAGCCCCCTAACATACCTGTGAGGCCACCAAACAAGCCGTGGGAACATAACTTCACAGGTAGGTAGGGTAGGTATAATATAGGTAGGTAGGTAGGTATAAGCCCCCTAACATACCTGTGAGGCCACCAAACAAGCCGTGGGAACATAACTTCACAGGTAGGTAGGGTAGGTATAATATAGGTAGGTAGGTAGGTATAAGGCCCCCTAACATACCTGTGAGGCCACCAAACAAGCCGTGGGAACATAACTTCACAGGTAGGTAGGGTAGGTATAATATAGGTAGGTAGGTAGGTATAAGCCCCCTAACATACCTGTGAGGCCACCAAACAAGCCGTGGGAACATAACTTCACAGGTAGGTAGGGTAGGTATAATATAGGTAGGTAGGTAGGTATAGGCCCCCTAACATACCTGTGAGGCCACCAAACAAGCCGTGGGAACATAACTTCACAGGTAGGTAGGGTAGGTATAATATAGGTAGGTAGGTAGGTATAGCCCCCTAACATACCTGTGAGGCCACCAAACAAGCCGTGGGAACATAACTTCACAGGTAGGTAGGGTAGGTATAATATAGGTAGGTAGGTAGGTATAAGCCCCCTAACATACCTGTGAGGCCACCAAACAAGCCGTGGGAACATAACTTCACAGGTAGGTAGGGTAGGTATAATATAGGTAGGTAGGTAGGTATAGGCCCCCTAACATACCTGTGAGGCCACCAAACAAGCCGTGGGAACATAACTTCACAGGTAGGTAGGGTAGGTATAATATAGGTAGGTAGGTAGGTATAAGCCCCCTAACATACCTGTGAGGCCACCAAACAAGCCGTGGGAACATAACTTCACAGGTAGGTAGGGTAGGTATAATATAGGTAGGTAGGTAGGTATAAGCCCCCTAACATACCTGTGAGGCCACCAAACAAGCCGTGGGAACATAACTTCACAGGTAGGTAGGGTAGGTATAATATAGGTAGGTAGGTAGGTATAAGCCCCCTAACATACCTGTGAGGCCACCAAACAAGCCGTGGGAACATAACTTCACAGGTAGGTAGGGTAGGTATAATATAGGTAGGTAGGTAGGTATAAGCCCCCTAACATACCTGTGAGGCCACCAAACAAGCCGTGGGAACATAACTTCACAGGTAGGTAGGGTAGGTATAATATAGGTAGGTAGGTAGGTATAAGCCCCCTAACATACCTGTGAGGCCACCAAACAAGCCGTGGGAACATAACTTCACAGGTAGGTAGGGTAGGTATAATATAGGTAGGTAGGTAGGTATAAGCCCCCTAACATACCTGTGAGGCCACCAAACAAGCCGTGGGAACATAACTTCACAGGTAGGTAGGGTAGGTATAATATAGGTAGGTATAAGCCCCCTAACATACCTGTGAGGCCACCAAACAAGCCGTGGGAACATAACTTCACAGGTAGGTAGGGTAGGTATAATATAGGTAGGTAGGTAGGTATAAGCCCCCTAACATACCTGTGAGGCCACCAAACAAGCCGTGGGAACATAACTTCACAGGTAGGTAGGGTAGGTATAATATAGGTAGGTAGGTAGGTATAAGCCCCCTAACATACCTGTGAGGCCACCAAACAAGCCGTGGGAACATAACTTCACAGGTAGGTAGGGTAGGTATAATATAGGTAGGTAGGTAGGTATAAGCCCCCTAACATACCTGTGAGGCCACCAAACAAGCCGTGGGAACATAACTTCACAGGTAGGTAGGGTAGGTATAATATAGGTAGGTAGGTAGGTATAAGCCCCCTAACATACCTGTGAGGCCACCAAACAAGCCGTGGGAACATAACTTCACAGGTAGGTAGGGTAGGTATAATATAGGTAGGTAGGTAGGTATAGGCCCCCTAACATACCTGTGAGGCCACCAAACAAGCCGTGGGAACATAACTTCACAGGTAGGTAGGGTAGGTATAATATAGGTAGGTAGGTAGGTATAAGCCCCTAACATACCTGTGAGGCCACCAAACAAGCCGTGGGAACATAACTTCACAGGTAGGTAGGGTAGGTATAATATAGGTAGGTAGGTAGGTATAGGCCCCCTAACATACCTGTGAGGCCACCAAACAAGCCGTGGGAACATAACTTCACAGGTAGGTAGGGTAGGTATAATATAGGTAGGTAGGTAGGTATAGGCCCCCTAACATACCTGTGAGGCCACCAAACAAGCCGTGGGAACATAACTTCACAGGTAGGTAGGGTAGGTATAATATAGGTAGGTAGGTAGGTATAGGCCCCCTAACATACCTGTGAGGCCACCAAACAAGCCGTGGGAACATAACTTCACAGGTAGGTAGGGTAGGTATAATATAGGTAGGTAGGTAGGTATAGGCCCCCTAACATACCTGTGAGGCCACCAAACAAGCCGTGGGAACATAACTTCACAGGTAGGTAGGGTAGGTATAATATAGGTAGGTAGGTAGGTATAAGCCCCCTAACATACCTGTGAGGCCACCAAACAAGCCGTGGGAACATAACTTCACAGGTAGGTAGGGTAGGTATAATATAGGTAGGTAGGTAGGTATAGGCCCCCTAACATACCTGTGAGGCCACCAAACAAGCCGTGGGAACATAACTTCACAGGTAGGTAGGGTAGGTATAATATAGGTAGGTAGGTAGGTATAGGCCCCCTAACATACCTGTGAGGCCACCAAACAAGCCGTGGGAACATAACTTCACAGGTAGGTAGGGTAGGTATAATATAGGTAGGTAGGTAGGTATAGGCCCCCTAACATACCTGTGAGGCCACCAAACAAGCCGTGGGAACATAACTTCACAGGTAGGTAGGGTAGGTATAATATAGGTAGGTAGGTAGGTATAGGCCCCCTAACATACCTGTGAGGCCACCAAACAAGCCGTGGGAACATAACTTCACAGGTAGGTAGGGTAGGTATAATATAGGTAGGTAGGTAGGTATAGGCCCCCTAACATACCTGTGAGGCCACCAAACAAGCCGTGGGAACATAACTTCACAGGTAGGTAGGGTAGGTATAATATAGGTAGGTAGGTAGGTATAGGCCCCCTAACATACCTGTGAGGCCACCAAACAAGCCGTGGGAACATAACTTCACAGGTAGGTAGGGTAGGTATAATATAGGTAGGTAGGTAGGTATAGGCCCCCTAACATACCTGTGAGGCCACCAAACAAGCCGTGGGAACATAACTTCACAGGTAGGTAGGGTAGGTATAATATAGGTAGGTAGGTAGGTATAAGCCCCCTAACATACCTGTGAGGCCACCAAACAAGCCGTGGGAACATAACTTCACAGTAGGTAGGGTAGGTATAATATAGGTAGGTAGGTAGGTATAAGCCCCCTAACATACCTGTGAGGCCACCAAACAAGCCGTGGGAACATAACTTCACAGGTAGGTAGGGTAGGTATAATATAGGTAGGTAGGTAGGTATAGGCCCCCTAACATACCTGTGAGGCCACCAAACAAGCCGTGGGAACATAACTTCACAGGTAGGTAGGGTAGGTATAATATAGGTAGGTAGGTAGGTATAGGCCCCCTAACATACCTGTGAGGCCACCAAACAAGCCGTGGGAACATAACTTCACAGGTAGGTAGGGTAGGTATAATATAGGTAGGTAGGTAGGTATAGGCCCCCTAACATACCTGTGAGGCCACCAAACAAGCCGTGGGAACATAACTTCACAGGTAGGTAGGGTAGGTATAATATAGGTAGGTAGGTAGGTATAGGCCCCCTAACATACCTGTGAGGCCACCAAACAAGCCGTGGGAACATAACTTCACAGGTAGGTAGGGTAGGTATAATATAGGTAGGTAGGTAGGTATAGGCCCCCTAACATACCTGTGAGGCCACCAAACAAGCCGTGGGAACATAACTTCACAGGTAGGTAGGGTAGGTATAATATAGGTAGGTAGGTAGGTATAGGCCCCCTAACATACCTGTGAGGCCACCAAACAAGCCGTGGGAACATAACTTCACAGGTAGGTAGGGTAGGTATAATATAGGTAGGTAGGTAGGTATAGGCCCCCTAACATACCTGTGAGGCCACCAAACAAGCCGTGGGAACATAACTTCACAGGTAGGTAGGGTAGGTATAATATAGGTAGGTAGGTAGGTATAGGCCCCCTAACATACCTGTGAGGCCACCAAACAAGCCGTGGGAACATAACTTCACAGGTAGGTAGGGTAGGTATAATATAGGTAGGTAGGTAGGTATAAGCCCCCTAACATACCTGTGAGGCCACCAAACAAGCCGTGGGAACATAACTTCACAGGTAGGTAGGGTAGGTATAATATAGGTAGGTAGGTAGGTATAAGGCCCCCTAACATACCTGTGAGGCCACCAAACAAGCCGTGGGAACATAACTTCACAGGTAGGTAGGGTAGGTATAATATAGGTAGGAATAGGTCCCCTAACATACCTGTGAGGCCACCAAACAAGCCGTGGGAACATAACTTCACAGGTAGGGTATAATATATAGGTAGGTAGGTATAGGCCCCCTAACATACCTGTGAGGCCACCAAACAAGCCGTGGGAACATAACTTCACAGGTAGGTAGGGTAGGTATAATATAGGTAGGTAGGTAGGTATAGGCCCCCTAACATACCTGTGAGGCCACCAAACAAGCCGTGGGAACATAACTTCACAGGTAGGTAGGGTAGGTATAATATAGGTAGGTAGGTAGGTATAAGCCCCCTAACATACCTGTGAGGCCACCAAACAAGCCGTGGGAACATAACTTCACAGATAGGTAGGGTAGGTATAATATAGGTAGGTAGGTAGGTATAAGCCCCCTAACATACCTGTGAGGCCACCAAACAAGCCGTGGGAACATAACTTCACAGGTAGGTAGGGTAGGTATAATATAGGTAGGTAGGTAGGTATAGGCCCCCTAACATACCTGTGAGGCCACCAAACAAGCCGTGGGAACATAACTTCACAGGTAGGTAGGGTAGGTATAATATAGGTAGGTAGGTATAAGCCCCCTAACATACCTGTGAGGCCACCAAACAAGCCGTGGGAACATAACTTCACAGATAGGTAGGGTAGGTATAATATAGGTAGGTAGGTAGGTATAAGCCCCCTAACATACCTGTGAGGCCACCAAACAAGCCGTGGGAACATAACTTCACAGGTAGGTAGGGTAGGTATAATATAGGTAGGTAGGTAGGTATAGCCCCCTAACATACCTGTGAGGCCACCAAACAAGCCGTGGGAACATAACTTCACAGGTAGGTAGGGTAGGTATAATATAGGTAGGTAGGTAGGTATAGGCCCCCTAACATACCTGTGAGGCCACCAAACAAGCCGTGGGAACATAACTTCACAGGTAGGTAGGGTAGGTATAATATAGGTAGGTAGGTAGGTATAGGCCCCTAACATACCTGTGAGGCCACCAAACAAGCCGTGGGAACATAACTTCACAGGTAGGTAGGGTAGGTATAATATAGGTAGGTAGGTAGGTATATAGGCCCCCTAACATACCTGTGAGGCCACCAAACAAGCCGTGGGAACATAACTTCACAGGTAGGTAGGGTAGGTATAATATAGGTAGGTAGGTAGGTATAGGCCCCCTAACATACCTGTGAGGCCACCAAACAAGCCGTGGGAACATAACTTCACAGGTAGGTAGGGTAGGTATAATATAGGTAGGTAGGTAGGTATAGGCCCCCTAACATACCTGTGAGGCCACCAAACAAGCCGTGGGAACATAACTTCACAGGTAGGTAGGGTAGGTATAATATAGGTAGGTAGGTAGGTATAGGCCCCCTAACATACCTGTGAGGCCACCAAACAAGCCGTGGGAACATAACTTCACAGGTAGGTAGGGTAGGTATAATATAGGTAGGTAGGTAGGTATAGGCCCCCTAACATACCTGTGAGGCCACCAAACAAGCCGTGGGAACATAACTTCACAGGTAGGTAGGGTAGGTATAATATAGGTAGGTAGGTAGGTATAAGCCCCCTAACATACCTGTGAGGCCACCAAACAAGCCGTGGGAACATAACTTCACAGGTAGGTAGGGTAGGTATAATATAGGTAGGTAGGTAGGTATAGGCCCCCTAACATACCTGTGAGGCCACCAAACAAGCCGTGGGAACATAACTTCACAGGTAGGTAGGGTAGGTATAATATAGGTAGGTAGGTAGGTATAGGCCCCTAACATACCTGTGAGGCCACCAAACAAGCCGTGGGAACATAACTTCACAGGTAGGTAGGGTAGGTATAATATAGGTAGGTAGGTAGGTATAGGCCCCCTAACATACCTGTGAGGCCACCAAACAAGCCGTGGGAACATAACTTCACAGGTAGGTAGGGTAGGTATAATATAGGTAGGTAGGTAGGTATAAGGCCCCCTAACATACCTGTGAGGCCACCAAACAAGCCGTGGGAACATAACTTCACAGGTAGGTAGGGTAGGTATAATATAGGTAGGTAGGTAGGTATAGGCCCCCTAACATACCTGTGAGGCCACCAAACAAGCCGTGGGAACATAACTTCACAGGTAGGTAGGGTAGGTATAATATAGGTAGGTAGGTAGGTATAGGCCCCCTAACATACCTGTGAGGCCACCAAACAAGCCGTGGGAACATAACTTCACAGGTAGGTAGGGTAGGTATAATATAGGTAGGTATAGGCCCCCTAACATACCTGTGAGGCCACCAAACAAGCCGTGGGAACATAACTTCACAGGTAGGTAGGGTAGGTATAATATAGGTAGGTAGGTAGGTATAGGCCCCCTAACATACCTGTGAGGCCACCAAACAAGCCGTGGGAACATAACTTCACAGGTAGGTAGGGTAGGTATAATATAGGTAGGTAGGTAGGTATAGGCCCCCTAACATACCTGTGAGGCCACCAAACAAGCCGTGGGAACATAACTTCACAGGTAGGTAGGGTAGGTATAATATAGGTAGGTAGGTAGGTATAGGCCCCCTAACATACCTGTGAGGCCACCAAACAAGCCGTGGGAACATAACTTCACAGGTAGGTAGGGTAGGTATAATATAGGTAGGTAGGTAGGTATAGGCCCCCTAACATACCTGTGAGGCCACCAAACAAGCCGTGGGAACATAACTTCACAGGTAGGTAGGGTAGGTATAATATAGGTAGGTAGGTAGGTATAGGCCCCTAACATACCTGTGAGGCCACCAAACAAGCCGTGGGAACATAACTTCACAGGTAGGTAGGGTAGGTATAATATAGGTAGGTAGGTAGGTATAGGCCCCCTAACATACCTGTGAGGCCACCAAACAAGCCGTGGGAACATAACTTCACAGGTAGGTAGGGTAGGTATAATATAGGTAGGTAGGTAGGTATAGGCCCCCTAACATACCTGTGAGGCCACCAAACAAGCCGTGGGAACATAACTTCACAGGTAGGTAGGGTAGGTATAATATAGGTAGGTAGGTAGGTATAGGCCCCCTAACATACCTGTGAGGCCACCAAACAAGCCGTGGGAACATAACTTCACAGGTAGGTAGGGTAGGTATAATATAGGTAGGTAGGTAGGTATAGGCCCCCTAACATACCTGTGAGGCCACCAAACAAGCCGTGGGAACATAACTTCACAGGTAGGTAGGGTAGGTATAATATAGGTAGGTAGGTAGGTATAGGCCCCCTAACATACCTGTGAGGCCACCAAACAAGCCGTGGGAACATAACTTCACAGGTAGGTAGGGTAGGTATAATATAGGTAGGTAGGTAGGTATAGGCCCCCTAACATACCTGTGAGGCCACCAAACAAGCCGTGGGAACATAACTTCACAGGTAGGTAGGGTAGGTATAATATAGGTAGGTAGGTAGGTATAGGCCCCTAACATACCTGTGAGGCCACCAAACAAGCCGTGGGAACATAACTTCACAGGTAGGTAGGGTAGGTATAATATAGGTAGGTAGGTAGGTATAGGCCCCCTAACATACCTGTGAGGCCACCAAACAAGCCGTGGGAACATAACTTCACAGGTAGGTAGGGTAGGTATAATATAGGTAGGTAGGTAGGTATAGGCCCCCTAACATACCTGTGAGGCCACCAAACAAGCCGTGGGAACATAACTTCACAGGTAGGTAGGGTAGGTATAATATAGGTAGGTAGGTAGGTATAGGCCCCCTAACATACCTGTGAGGCCACCAAACAAGCCGTGGGAACATAACTTCACAGATAGGTAGGGTAGGTATAATATAGGTAGGTAGGTAGGTATAGGCCCCCTAACATACCTGTGAGGCCACCAAACAAGCCGTGGGAACATAACTTCACAGATAGGTAGGGTAGGTATAATATAGGTAGGTAGGTATAGGCCCCCTAACATACCTGTGAGGCCACCAAACAAGCCGTGGGAACATAACTTCACAGGTAGGGTAGGTATAATATAGGTAGGTAGGTAGGTATAGGCCCCCTAACATACCGGTGAGGCCACCAAACAAGCGGTGGGAACATAACTTGGCAGGTAGGTAGGGTAGGTGATATATAGGTAGGTAGGTAGGGCTAACATACCTATGAGGCCACCAAACAAGCCGTGGGAACATAACTTCACAGGTAGGTAGGACAGGTATAATATAGGTAGGTAGGTAGGTATAGGCCCCCTAACATACCTGTGAGGCCACCAAACAAGCCGTAGGAATATAACTTCACAGGTAGGTAGGGTAGGTATAATATAGGTAGGTAGGTAGGTATAGGCCCCCTAACATACCTGTGAGGCCACCAAACAAGCCGTGGGAACATAACTTCACAGGTAGGTAGGGTAGGTATAATATACGTAGGTAGGTTGGTATAGGCTCCCTAACATACCTGTCGGGAATAGGGTAATGATCCCGACAGTTTTAGGTCCAATAGGACATTTGAATTTGGCGGTATCGTATCGCTTGTACGATTTCGGCTGGTTCTTTGTGTATTGTAGTTTATTCTTAAATATAGGTTAAATATTAACTGTAATGTATAAATATCTACATCAGCTCTAGATGTATCATGAAACCAAGTTATGGGTTATAATTATTATGAGCCGGCAGCCATATGTTATTTCGCGAAGCGATCGGACGCCAGCCCTTTAGTCTCTCAATCAACTCCATACAGCCAACATCTCTCCCCCCCCCCGGCTCTGACTCAACCCACAGTTCACCATGTGCTACAAATATTAATCTATATCAACAGTCCTACATCACCAGTCCTCTACACTAAGTTCATTGTATCGATATTGTATTATGTGAACATTCCTACATGTCATGCAATTGAATTAGCCGTGTGTGGGGGACTGGATTACACACATCGACTACGTCGTTGGTAATTATATTATAACTATTTGTTGGGATATTTCATGTACCAGTGATATACAATTTAACCTCTTTATCTAAATTCCCGACAAATAATGGTCCTTCGTGCCCTAAGTCTTCCTTACCGTAGTACCGTTTTGTTTGCTTCCTTGATGCTTGTGGGCTTACAAATGGCTGCCGCCTCGCGCGTTGTTAGGCCGACTGCCGTTCCCTAGTTTAGACCCAGCTTCTCCCCTCGTGTTTTTTACCATTTAGGCGCCGTCCCTATCTTTTTTGCGGCTAGTTTCCAGATTTTTTGGGTGTGTGTTCCTTGGCCTTTTTATGGTGAGTTAGCTGGGCTGGTGATTGGGGTAGGGGTAATTTCGTCGAGCACCATTTCGCGCTAGTAGGCTAAGCTAGGCTAGGCTAGGCAGGCTAGGCCTGCAGGTGTCTGTGGTAGCCGTTCATTTCGCTTTGGTGGTGTGCCTGTGGTGATCATTGTGTTTTGTCATTGTGTAACTCATTATTAATTTTGATGGTGGGGAGGGTTCTCATGTGACTCATTTAATTAAATTTTATAGCCTTTTTGCCTAATTACGGTCATGGGGTTCGGTCTCTGTTGATTCCTAAGCGATTGACAGCCAACAGACCTCATGATTGTGGGATGGGCAGCTGGGCTAAGCCTAATACTTATTACTAGGCCTAGTCAGTTCTTTTCATTTACCCTTCTTTCTCTAGCCCTAGTTTGTTTCTGCTATTTGTCATTCGTATTCAATTAATTCTTCCTACTGCAGCTAGTAGCCTAATTATGACCGTTTCCAAATTGGGAGTGGCAATGCTATTGCCACATTTTTTAATTTAAATTAATTTGTGTAATAGTTTGCTTTATAGTTTAGAGTTAATAGCCTAATAGACTTAACGATTACAGATTTAAAGAAACTTAAGATTTTTAAGGGAGGGATGAAGGGAAGTTTAAATAGGTGTTTAAGAGATCTTGATGATTTTTTAATAATCGCCACAGCTGATCAGATTAAGGGTAAATTCGCTACTGTTACTAAATCACTAGCCACTTACGATAATTATGCTCAGCAGGTATATGGTTTATTGACAATTACTGACGATGTGGAAGAAGAAATGTCGGCAGATCTTGAGTACTTTGAGGACGTTAATACAGCCTTAGCCAGACTATCTTCCACCCAAGAATCAACCCCTGTTAAGGATACCGGTACACCAAAGGCGACTGGTTTTAACCTGCCGAAGCTTACTTTGCCTACCTTTTCCGGGGATTCGGCTACCTGGACTGGATTTTGGGATATCTTTGTGTGTTCCGTCCATCATTATAAAACACTCACATCCATCCAAAGGTTCACATATCTCCGTGGTCAATTGAAAGGGGAGGCATTGAAGTTAGTCGATGGGTACAAGCTAGAAGCTACCAGCTACGAGTCTGCAGTGGAGTTGCTGAAGAGAACTTACGGGAGAGTGGAAGTCATCAAGACCGCGTTGATTACCAAATTCTTCACGCTAGATCCTCCATCCTATGATGTGGCGGACCTAAAGGAGTACTATGCCTCCTTTGAGAGCCTCCTCCGAGCTATGGAGACAATGGCCATCACCAAGGAGGAAATATTTAGTGTTAATATCTTGAATAAGATACCCTCTCCCCTAAAGGAAATCGTAAGACGACAACTAAGCGACTCTCCACTAAACTTGGAAGCGTTGGTGCAGGTGTACCAGACTGAAGTCTTCAATATGGAGAGTACTGGACACTACCGACAAGTGGAGATGTCGCCATCTACTGCAGCTTTCCCGGTACAGACTTCTCCTAAACAGAAAAGGCCAATATCATTAGGTTGCAAGTTGTGCAGTGTCCACGGTCATCTGTGGTACCAGTGTCCTAAGTATCCTAAGGCTACACAGAAGATTGGCAAGGCTAAATCGCTTAAGTTATGTACCAGCTGTCTGGCAAGAGACCACTTCAACAGTAATTGCACCAATTCCTACATCAAACCTTGTAAGTATTGCAAGGGGAAACATTGGTTTTCCCTTTGCACCCAGTCTGATCGGCACGACGGCAAAGAAAAGGGGAGAACCCCCAAAGAGTCACATGAGAAAGGTAAGAGCGAGGGTGATAAAGTATCTGCCATGTCCATTGCTTCTCGAGAATGTCAATTGCTTCCTACTATGATGCTGCCAGTAGTGGGGAGTAATAACAATACTATAATGACGCGCACCTTACTTGACCAGTGCTCACAGAGGTCATTCGTTCTGCGGTCATCATTACCCCAGCTCAAGTGTACCAGCAAGGGTCAAGAGAATTTGCGTCTCCATGGTTTCACTGGTGAAATAGATTCCAGTGACTATCATATCGTGGAGATTTCCTATGTTTGTAGAAGAAAGGTATGTCCCATCAAGGCTGTTGTGGTCGACACACTACCCAATTTCTATATAGCATCAGAGATTCAACCACATTTGAAATATCTCGGAAGCAAGGGTTATAAACTGGCTGATGATCAACTCTCTGCTAGCAATGGTATTATGCTACTGGTCGGAGCTGATTATTACTACGACCTGGTTCACCCTGGATATCGGCGGGTAGATAAGCTAATAATGCTCCCCACGATCCAGGGGTATGCCATTTCTGGATCCTATGCCACTTCCTCTCAAGACACATAGGTGGAGGTGGTTACGGTCCTCAAGGTAGCAGTAAGCCCCATAGATAAATATATTAGGCCAATTGTGCCTGATAATACATGTACTGATATAGATAAGCTATGGGACTTGGACAATATTGGAATTGACCCACATGAACTTGATCGTGAGTCCAAGCTAGCGTTAAGCTCGTATGAAGAGACTGTAACGTATGACTCTGGCAGAGGTCAGTATGTGGTAAGGCTCCCTTGGAATGATAACAAGAGTAAATTACCTACTAATTTCCATCTAGCACTTGGTAGATTACATGGCCTTCAGAAGCAGTTTGTCAAGGATCCAAATTATTGCGAGACTTATGCGGCAGTACTAAACGAGCAGGTACAACGTGGATTTGTGGAAAGAGTAGATCTCAGTGAGTATGGGGATAACATCCATTACCTTGCTCACCATGGGATTAAAAAGGACAGTTCCACCACTCCTGTTCGTATGATTGCTCTGCTAAATCCAGTGATCGCTCCTATAGCCTGAATGATTGTCTGTACACGGGTCCGTCCCTGGTCTCTGATCTCGCGCAAATTATGTTGCGCTTCAGATGTCATAAGTTTGCATGGGTCGCCGATATTGAGAAGGCCTTCCTGATGCTTCAAGTCCATCGTGAAGACAGGGACTCGACAAGATTTTTATGGCCATGGGACCCAATGGATCTAGATTCAGAGTATCTGGTCTACAGGTCAGAGTCGTCTTATTCGGGGCGACCTGTTCCCAGTTCCTTCTCAACGCTACTATCTTGCGTCATCTTGAGGAGGCTGGACTAGATCCTGACTTCAAGTATGAGATCAAGCAGGGGATCTATGTGGACAATCTTCAAGGCACTGGAGACAATGAAGATTTATTGCTCAAGAAATGCTGGGAGATCCGCGATATATTTGCCAAGGCTCATCTATACTTGAGAGAATGGGCCACTAATAGTGATCTTTTGAAAGGTCAATTTGCTTCTGACGGTGTAGCTACTGAGAATAGTGAGGTGAAGTTTTTAGGCCACAAATGGGACACTACCACAGATTGTATATCCTTCTGTCACACCCCATGCGGCAGTGAGCTTATGACCAAGCAAAACTGCTTAAGCTTGTCAGCGAGCTTGTTTGATCCCCTAGGTTTTTTGCTGCCTGTCACTATCCGTGCTCGTATGTTTTTACAGCAATTATGGCGGCTAAAATTAGATTGGGACACGCCCCTCCCGACTGAGTTACAAGATACTTGGCGGTTGATTTGGTCGGACCTTTCCACATGTTGCAAGGTCCAACTTAATCGTCAGGTTATTAGTGGTCAACAGGTGGATCTACATGCCTTTTCTGATGCTAGTAATAGTGCGTATGGTACTGCCATATACATATGCATATGCAATGGTAGTGAAGCGACACTGGCTATAGCAAAGGCCAAAGTAGCCCCTATAAAGAAGATTACAGTTCCTAAATTAGAACTTACTGCATTGCTTCTGTCTGCTCGTCTCATAAAGTTTACACTGGATGCTTATGCAGACATACTACAGATTAATAACGTCTATGTCTGGAGCGACAGTCAAATAGCACTTTCATGGGTACACAGCCAGAAAGTGTTACCTGTTTATGTCTCTAATCGCACTGATGAGATACATAACTTAGTTCCTACAGCTAAATTTCGCTATGTGAGCACCAGGGATAACCCCAGTGACATAATTTCCCGGGGGATCTCGGCGCAACAGTTTATGTCGTCCTCTATTTGGTGGCATGGACCTCCATGGCTTATATCTCCAACTGAATGGCCTCAGGATTTCAGGGAATGCATATCTGATCCTTCAAGTCGGCCCCAAGATGATGTGTTAAGTAGTTCGAATGTGAGTACTACACATCAGGATAACAAGTTGGTAGAGTGGGAACCTTACGGCAGCTATGATCAAGTAATACGGGTATTTGCATGGATATACCGTTTCATTAACAACATGAGAAGTCGGGCTCACGAGTCTTTCCTTAGTGAAGATTCGAAGCATATCAGACTCCATGAATTGAGATCAGCAGAAGCGAAACTAATATGTTTAGTACAAAAGGAATCTTATCCTACTGAACATCAAATCCTGAGCAAGGAGTCAAAGGCCAAACCCTCAAACTTAATGAGGCAGCTAGGATTATATATGGAAGGAGGCATAATTAAGTGTAGAGGCAGGATACAAAAGGCGTACATTATTGATTCTGCAAAATATCCTGTCCTCCTTAGCTCCTCTCACTTGATTACCAAACTGTTGATACGCCAATGCCATAGGACCTGCCTACATTTTGGCGTAAATTATGTTCTGGCGTATATGCGACAACAATTAAAGGGATCCACAATAGCTGTACTATCTGTAAAAGATTACAGGGTAAGCCTTACTCCCCAGTAGATCTACCTCCCTTTTTTCTTTTTTTTTTTTTTTTTCTATATTCCAACTTACTTCCTCTCGGGCATAGGCTGAGAGCCTTAACATTCACCGTTTTACAATGAACAGTGAAGCCCGTGAGGTCTTGTTCCAGTCTAGGGAGTGAGACATGTGAAGCACGTAGAGTACAACGAGCACCTGCCATCTTGCCTTCACATGAGGCATGGTGCTCACTCATGGCCCGAAACGACCCCATCTCTGAAGCCATCTCGTTCCCGTGCTTCACTGTCTCACCCGCTACACTCGGACTCTCACACTTACACACACACAACGCCACCTGTTGAGCAGATAACTCACCAGGCATTGCACCCCTATAGCATATTTTGAATATGGGAATATTCATACACTGCTATTTAATCAGGGAACAATGAGGGTATTTTATTGACGTTTCGGTGGGCTTGGGGTAATGCACTGATACTAGGTACAGCTCAAATTCCATCCCAATAATATCTTCCCATTGATACATCGGGATTTGAACCCGGGACCTTTGGATTACCAGGCCAGTGGCAAGACCACTCCACCACACCTCCCTGAGTTCAGGGTACAAAGGACTGAACCATTTCAGGTAACCGGGGTAGACTACACCGGAGCGATTCATGTTAGAGAATCGCCTGGTAATATCATAAAGGTATATGCCGTTCTATTCACATGTGCTGTAACCAGAGCGATTCATATTGAATTGATTGACGACCTATCCAGTGAGGGGTTTTTGCATACTCTAAGACGCTTTGCAGGCCGCAATGGTTTCCCTCAAATTATTATGAGCGATAATGCGACTTGTTTTGTCGGGGCCTCTAAATATCTCCAGAGTTTAATGGATGACCCGCAGGTTGTGGCTACCCTCACTGGAAATGGTTGTCAGTGGAGATTTATACCAGCACGTGCACCATGGTTCGGGGCGATTTGGGAGAGAACTATCGGTATCGTCAAATCTGCCATGAAGAAGGTATTAGGAAGGGCAATGGTTACCAGACGGGAGTTGAAAACCATCTTAATAGAGATTGAGATGTCAGTCAATGACAGGCCCTTGACCTATACCTCGGCAGATGTTGATGACCTCTTACCCATTTCGCCTTCTATGATGACACGTGGACGAACCCTTAATACCTTTCCTAGATCGTCCGTAAATGACGAAGATCTGCATGACCCTACGTTCGGCAATGCTAACGCCACACGTCGTCGCTTCCAGTATGTAAACAAGGTGTCCGACGATCTATGGAAACGGTGGACCCAAGAATATTTGCTGTCTCTTCGCGAGCGTCACTCTAATAAGATCAAAGGGACGAATCAACGATGGCCTCGTATCGGGGATATCGTCCTGATTCATGATGAGCGTCCTAGGTTATTTTGGAAGCTTGGGAGGATTATCGATTTGTTCCAGGGCATTGATGGTCTTATAAGGGTTGCTAGAATACGAACTTCGACTGGGGTTACTACTCGCCCAGTCGTAAGGTTATATCCCTTGGAGCAGGATGTAGAACTGCTGGATGATCCTGGCGTCTCTACTGTTACCCCTCCGCAGGAGAGTGCTGGTGACAGTGCTCCTCAAGGTGGGGCAGCTGATGATGAGAAGGATGATCCTCTTCAGCCTTCAGGTGGCACTAGTCCCAAAAGGAGGGCGGCTATGAGTTCCGTGGATCTTTGGAGATCAAAGATCAAACAAGGTGATCTTTGACTTCGATGTCCTTTTTTTGTTTTCTGTATATAGCTCCTGTATATCATTTTTGGTGGCGGGCAATATGTCGGGAATAGGGTAATGATCCCGCCAGTTTTAGGTCCAATAGGACATTTGAATTTGGCGGTATCGTATCGCTTGTACGATTTCGGCTGGTTCTTTGTGTATTGTAGTTTATTCTTTAGTATAGGTTAAATATTAACTGTAATGTATAAATATCTACATCAGCTCTAGAGGTATCATGAAACCAAGTTATGGGTTATAATTATTATGAGCCGGCAGCCATATGTAATTTCGCGAAGCGATCGGACGCCGGCCCTTTAGTCTCTCAATCAACACCATACAGCCAACATCTCCCCCCCCCCCCCCCCCACCACCCAGCTCTGACTCAACCCACACTTCCCCATGTACTACAAATATTAATCTATAACAACAGTCCTACATCACCAGTCCTCTAAGCTAAGTTCATTGTATCGATATTGTATTATGTGAACATTCCTACATGTCATGCAATTGAATTAGCCGTGTGTGGGGGACTGGATTTCACCCATCGACGACTACGTCGTCGTTGGTAATTATATTATAACTATTTGTTGGGATATTTCATGTACCAGTGATATACAATTTAACCTCTTTATCTAAATTCCCGACAATACCAATGAGGCCACCAAACAAGCCGTGGGAACATAACTTCACAGATAGGTAGGACAGGTATAATATAGGTAGGTAGGTAGGTATAAGCCCCCTAACATACCTGTGAGGCCACCAAACAAGCCGTGGGAACATAACTTCACAGGTAGGTAGGGTAGGTATAATATAGGTAGTAGGTAGGGTAGGTATAATATAGGTAGGTAGGTAGGTAGGTATAGGCCTTATAAGCGAGATATGTCCGGTCATTAAGGGGGAGGTAGTTGTATTTTGTGGATCACTCCTCCCTTATGTTTGGCCCCATTAGTTTTGACATTTTTAGACGTTCGCTCCATTAGTTTGGCGATTTTAAGACCGTTTGAGCCATTTAGATGTCGATATGTTCCTGTAATTTTATGAGAAAATGGTCTTCGGCCGATACATTTTTCAAACGAAAATTGTACACATTCATTTTTAAAAGGGTCTAGGGGGTATTTTTTAAAGCTTGATGGGGCTGTTATTCCGGATGTTTTGCTAAACAAGAGGGAGAAGGCTCCCTCATGTTTAGTTCCATTAGTTTTGAGATTTTAAGACATTAGCCCAATTTGTTTGGCGATTTCAAGACCTCTCGCCCCATTTCTTTGTTTATTTTATGACCTTTGGTTTCATTTAGGTGTCAATTTTTTTCCTGGCGAGCGACAGCGTGCCTGTAATATAGGAGGAACTGGCCTTTGGCCGGGAAGTTTTTTCTACCGAATAATGTAAAAATTTATCTCGAATCGGGGTCTTGTGTTTTTTTTTTTTTTTTTTTACCTTGAAGGAGGTCTAGCGAGGAAACCAAAAAATAAGTAACTAAATATATATAAACCAAAAAATACCGCTATCCCCTTAAAAATAACCAGTATGTTTTCCTTAAATATGATGGGAGGCCTAGGGAACAAACTAACGACCCCCCCCGAGGAAATACTTTGGTATATATTAGGTGTACTGGCTCAAGGTTATAATTATATACTGTATACATATAGGCATATACTCAGGCGCACACATTCATACCAATACACACATACGTACACGTACATTCACACTCACACACATATTCTAACACATATTAGCATACACACATATATTACATACACATACATATTAACACGCGATCATATTCATACACACACACGCTCATATTCATACACACATACATACAGTATATATACACACACACACATTAACACACGCTCATATTCATGCACACACACGCTCATATTCATACACACATATATACTGTACATAATATACACACACACACATTAACACACGCTCATATTCATACACACATATACAGTATACATATACACACACACACACATTAACACACGCTCATATTCATACACACACACGCTCATATTCATACACACATATATACTGTACATATACACACACACACATTAACACACGCTCATATTCATACACACTTATATACATATACACACTCACACATTAACACACGCTCACCCCCCCCTCCCACACACACACACCTACACACATACACACACACACATATTCACACACACATACACACAAACACCTACACACACACACACACACACACACAAACACCTACACACACACACACACACACACACACATATTCACACACACACAAACCACACCCGATAACTAATAAATTCATATGTATTCACCAACCCACCAATTCATATGTATTCACCAACCCACCAATTCATATGTATTCACCAACCCACCAATTCATATGTATTCACCAACCCACCAATTCATATGTATTCACCAACCCACCAATTCATATGTATTCACCAACCCACCAATTCATATGTATTCACCAACCCACCAATTCATATGTATTCACCAACCCACCAATTCATATGTATTCACCAACCCACCAATTCATATGTATTCACCAACCCACCAATTCATATGTATTCACCAACCCACCAATTCATATGTATTCACCAACCCACCAATTCATATGTATTCACCAACCCACCAATTCATATGTATTCACCAACCCACCAATTCATATGTATTCACCAACCCACCAATTAACTTACAAATAAACCTAATTAATGAAATCACTGAAACTAATGAATACATGTGGTACTCCAAGGACTCGAATAAACACATTTTGATGACTACATACGAGTTAAATAATAAACACATTTTGATGACTACATACGAGTTAAATAATAATCTATTGTCTGTAAATAAACACATTTTGATGACTACATACGAGTTAAATAATAAACACATTTTGATGACTACATACGAGTTAAATAATAATCTATTGTCTGTAAATAAACACATTTTGATGACTACATACGAGTTAAATAATAAACACATTTTGATGACTACATACGAGTTAAATAATAATCTATTGTCTGTAAATAAACACATTTTGATGACTACATACGAGTTAAATAATAAACACATTTTGATGACTACATACGAGTTAAATAATAATCTATTGTCTGTAAATAAACACATTTTGATGACTACATACGAGTTAAATAATAAACACATTTTGATGACTACATACGAGTTAAATAATAATCTATTGTCTGTAAATAAACACATTTTGATGACTACATACGAGTTAAATAATAAACACATTTTGATGACTACATACGAGTTAAATAATAATCTATTGTCTGTAAATAAACATGATTACGCAATCCTCAAATTATCACGAGAAAAAAAAATCTCCCCATAAACAACAAAGCAAATTCTCCCTGATGTTTTTTTAAGGGAGCCCACCTAGCTTTTTCCCTATTTCTCTCCCTCTCTCTTTGGCTTGTATCCACTCGGCCCCATTCAGCCCCATTCAGCTTACTGTTTTAAGACGTTTACCACCATCCAAGTGTCAATATTTTCCTGGCGAGCGGTAGAGAGCCAGCATATATATATTTTTGTTTTGACAGCAAGCTAAATTTGTACATTTATCGATAGAAAAATTTCTCCGGCGAAGCCGGATTTCTCCATACATTGTTGGCTCGCTATCGCTCGACAGGAAGATATCTACACCTGGATGGGGATAAACGTCTTAAAACAGTTGGCTGAATGGGGCCTAATGGATACATGCCAGGGGAAGAGAGAAAAGGAAAGAAAGATAAACAAAAAAGCAGGTGACCCCCCGGGGAGATTTTCACTTGAGGGTATATTTTTCCGACCCCCTTCTCCCTTATTCTTAGCCCCATTAATGTTGAGATTTTAAGAGGTTCGCCCCATTGGTTTGGCAATTTTAATACCTTTCACCCCATTTCTGTAAATTTTAAGATCATTCGTGTCACTTAGGCGTCGATTATTTCCTGGCGAGCGATAGCGAGCCTGTAATTTTGGAGGAACCGCTCTTCTGCCTGGACATTTTTCTACCGAAAAATTTACACATTTATCTCGAAGGTTTTGGGGTACTGTTTTGTTCTTTCTTATAAGCTTGATGGAGGTCATGGGATCCTCTCAAACCCCCACAAAAAAAAAACAAAAAAAACAACAATGCATAACAATAAATAAACAAATCACTAACAGACAGACAGGGCACAGCACTACGTAAACAACAATGGCGCCGGCAGTGTAAACAAGGGTAGTGAAACTCTCCCTACAAACGGCACTGCTCCTCCCTCCCACCTACCCACCTGACGCGTGTTGGGGTTGTGAATGACGTACCCTTGGCGTCCCGGGCCCCTTTATATACGCTCAGGGGGCCCGTGGATACTGGCTGCTGATTGGCTAGTGCACATGGAACAGTCTCTGGGATTGGTTGAGGTTTAGAGGGGCACACAGACCCCCTCTAGTACTATACTCTGTTTCATTTCATCTGACATAAATTGCTATCTCTTCATCTTAATTACTCCGCTTTTATGAAGGTTTTGTAGCGAATTATGTTATTAATTATGAAAACTTGTCACTAATAATATGAAGCAGATAATATGTAGTTTCTAATTTGCCCGTCAGTTATCGATAAGTCAGTTGCTAAGAGTTTCAATTTACCGTCAGATGAAAGGTGGCTACTGGGTACTGCATCATCCTGTTGCAGAAACAATATATTGTTTATTAATGCCTTCCTAATATGAATAATATCGTCTAATAATAAAGTAACACCCCGTTCTTAACATTAATCTCAACTACAAACCCCAATGCATTTGAATAAACTAATGAAAGCATATGGTCCTCTCGGGATTCCAACTCGGGACACCACACCCAGAACATAAGCATCTAAACCAACACAGTTAAAGTTTGAGTACACGATTACGATTAATATCCATTTTCGAATTGTGGACATCAATCTAACCTGGTTAGATGGGTACTGCATCATCCTGTTCCAGAAAAAATATTGTTTACTAATGTCTTCCTAATATGAATAATATCGTCTAATAATAGCCAGGTCAGGTCAGGTGAAGGTATTGAGGGATAAGCCTATACAGCGGCACCTCGTATCTACATTCCACTGTTTTCCTAGTTTAGCCAGAAACTGAAAATAAATGTGTAATTGGATCTTGAATTGGTTAACCCTTTTAAGATACTAGTACGCATTTCTTTCACTTTCTGGCTATTATTAGACGACTTTATTCAAATTAGGAAGGGTATATGGAAGTCAGAGGGTTAATTGAGACCGTCTTTACCCTTCTAACTCCCTCAGAGCCTTTCTAAGCTGTATAATCGTCTAATGATAGCTCAAATAAACTGTCAAAATGTGTCTTAATCCTCAGAGGATTAATTATATATATATTTGCTTCTTATTGTACTTAAGAGAGCCCACTTCGCTTTTTTTCTCTTTCTCTCCCTCTCTCTTTGGCTTGTATCCATTCGGCCCCATTCAGTCTACTGTTTTAAGACGTTTACCCGCATCCAGGTGTCAATATTTTCCTGGCGAGCGGTAGCGAGCCAGCATATATATATTTTTGTTTTGACATCAAGCTAAATTTGTACATTTTTCGATTGAAAAATTTCTCCGGCGAACCCGGATTTCTTCATACAATGCTGGCTCGCTATCGCTCGCCAGGAAGAAATCGACACCTGGATGGGGATAAACGTCTTAAAATCGTTAATCGATTTTAGGAGTATAGTTGGTTGTTGGAAGGAACATAATAATTCATATTGGTTCAGGGGTAATTTATCGAGAGGCCTTCCCTAGTGGTTAAGGCCCCATTAATTGCTCTTTCCATTCACATATGCATAGCGTACGTGAGTTGCAGTTGGGATGTGTGTACATGCTTAGATTGATATGCAGGATTCGAAGTTGCATAATAAATCGTAGGCAGTGTCCACCATCCTTTAACTGTCTTCGTGGTGCGATGCATAAGGTGTTGATTTTCGGTATGAGCGTCCTGGGTTCGAATCCACGGACTGCCACATGTGTTTGTAAATTTCATTAATCGATTTTAGGAGTATAGTTGGTTGCTGGAAGGAACATAATAATAGTTGGCCGAATGGGGCCGAATGGATACAAGCCAAGGAAAGAGAGAAAGGGAGAGACAGATATAAAAGCCGGTGACCACCCTTAACACTTTTCCCCACATCTAATTTAACTATGCTCTAACCTTTTCCACTTCTCTCTCTCTCTCTCTCTCTCTCTCTCAACTACCTTATAATACCTTTATGAACTATGATTATATTTCTACAGAGCATATACAGTACATGACGTGAAGGGGAAGGTTTATGCTTCATGTATTATTATATTTCTACAAAGCATATACAGTACATGACGTGAAGGGGAAGGTTTATGCTTCATGTATTAGAAATTAAAACAATTACGCTGCCGAATGTTTACAGTTTATTCTGGCTATCATTAGATGAATTCATACAGCTTCAGAAGGATCTGTGGGAATTAAATGGGTGTAGACTATCTCAACTAACCCTCTGACTTCTACATTCTCTTCCCAATCTGAATACAATTGTCTATGAATTAGCAGAATATAGAATATAAATGCATAAAAGAAACGTCTATCTATCTATCTATCTATCTATATACTCAGGCCCAATCCCCACTTTTCCTATTTATTTATACATAATTATACTGTATATATTTTTTTTGTGGGGGGGCGCCGACTCAAGACATAGCCCAAATAGGGACAAGACAACATAAAACAATGAACACACACAAACAAAATGCAAATTCACAAACATCTAGGTCATCCAGGAGAAGACCCAGAGACCAGGGTCACCAAGGTCCCTCCAGCACATAGTGAAAGGAATAATTTTACTCAATTCCATATTTTACTCAATTCCATATTCGTCTTTATAGGCTACTTATTTTTGTTTTAATTAGTATTATTTTTTTAATTATTATTATTTATTTTGTTGCCAACACTTTCTAATTGTTGTTTTTTGACCTTTGAAAATAAACTCCTATTTTTCTGCAAGCTTTTTCTCTGGTCAAGTAATTACAATTTCTCTCTCTCTCTCTGTCTCTGTCTCTGTCTCTGTCTCTGTCTCTCTCTCTCTCTCTCTCTCTCTCTCTCTCTCTCTCATGCACACATATACACACACACTCTCTCTCTCTCTCACACACACTCACACACACACACACACACACACACAATTGTTTTAATGTGTGACTTGTTCATTATTCAGATAATTACATTCCTCTCATGCTTCTAAAGTTTGTTACCGAGGCCTCCATCATCCTTAAAATAACACCCCTAGACCCCTTTCAAGATAAATGTGTACATTTTTCGGTAGCAAAATGTACCGGTCAAAGGCCGGTTCCTCTTAAATTACAGGCTCGCTATCGCTCGCCAGGAAAAAATCGACACCTAAATGGCACGAAAGGTCTTAAAATTGACAGAAATTGGGCAAAAGTACTTAAAATCGCGTAACTAATGGGGTGAACGTCTTAAAAGTTCAAGAGCAATGAGGCTAAACATGAGAGAGAAAGGGGTCCAGAAAATAATCCCTCTCCTGGAATTCTGCCCTTAATGTGATATTCCTGTTCGCCCTGGTCTGCCAATCATATCCTTCCTTTCTTCCTCTCTCACCATACCCATTTATTTATATATTTGCTTAAGCCGGAGTCACACGAGCCCTATTTCCACCAATTTTTACGGGCTATTATGGTCTGGAAGCTTCAATAATTACACTTTATCGAATTTGGACGCCTAACATAATCTACCGTCAGTCTACTCGACGATACCAGTGCGAAAAAGTCCCGAAATAATACGAGAAAAAACTTGCTCATGGAAAATTGACGGAAAAAGCGCTCGTGTGACAGCGACTTTAGTGTTTGGATTTTTAGAAATATGTTTTAGTTTCCTCGCTAGACTTCCATCAAGCTGTACAAAACATCCCCTAAACCCCGTTTCAAGATAAATTTGTAAATTTTTCGTTAGAAAAATGTTCCGGCCGAGGCCCGGATACTCTTCAATTTTCAGGCTCGCTATCGCTCGCCAGGAGAAAAGATCGACAGCTAAATGTCACGAAAGATCTCAATATTGACTAAGAAATGGGGCGTAAAGTCTTAAAAATCGCCAAACTAATGGGTCGAACATCTTAAAATCTAAAACACAAAACAAAAACACAATGGCACTAAACGCGAGGAACAAGAGGGGCCATAAAAACACAATGGCACTAAACGCGAGGAACAAGAGGGGCCATAAAAACACAATGGCACTAAACGCGAGGAACAAGAGGGGCCATAAAAACACAATGGCACTAAACGCGAGGAACCAAGAGGGGCCATAAAAACACAATGGCACTAAACGCGAGGAACAAGAGGGGCCATAAAAACACAATGGCACTAAACGCGAGGAACAAGAGGGGCCATAAAAACACAATGGCACTAAACGCGAGGAACAAGAGGGGCCATAAAAACACAATGGCACTAAACGCAAGGAACAAGAGGGGCCATAAAAACACAATGGCACTAAACGCGAGGAACAAGAGGGGCCATAAAAACACAATGGCACTAAACGCGAGGAACAAGAGGGGCCATAAAAACACAATGGCGCTAAACGCGAGGAACAAGAGGGGCCATAAAAACACAATGGCACTAAACGCGAGGAACAAGAGGGGCCATAAAAATACAATGGCACTAAACGCGAGGAACAAGAGGGGCCATAAAAACACAATGGCACTAAACGCGAGGAACAAGAGGGGCCATAAAAACACAATGGCACTAAACGCGAGGAACAAGAGGGGCCATAAAAACACAATGGCACTAAACGCGAGGAACAAGAGGGGCCATAAAAACACAATGGCACTAAACGCGAGGAACAAGAGGGGCCATAAAAACACAATGGCACTAAACGCGAGGAACAAGAGGGGCCATAAAAACACAATGGCACTAAACGCGAGGAACAAGAGGGGCCATAAAAACACAATGGCACTAAACGCGAGGAACAAGAGGGGCCATAAAAACACAATGGCACTAAACGCGAGGAACAAGAGGGGCCATAAAAAACAGCCCTTCCCCCCTTAATCCGTTGGAGATTATGACGCATTTTGACAGTTTAATCTGGATATCAAGAGCCGATTTTACGAAGCTTAGGAAGGATCTGTGGGCATCAAAAGGGTGAAGACTGTCTCAATCAACCTGACTTCCATATATCCTTCCGTATATTTGTTTTGTCTACGTTGATGAGGGAGACAAAAGACAACACTGCCTGTGACGAGTGCCTCCCCCAGAGTTGAAAGAATGAAGGGCCAAAATCAAGGAATGTTCGAGCCAAAATGTCTGGACACGCGGAGTTTGAACCAATTTAAGTCATAGGATGAGGGAAAGATGGATTCAAGGAGAGAGTTCAAGAGCTCAGCTGCTGAATAGAAGGAAGATTGGGAGTATTGTTTCATTCTTGAGTTGGAAAGTTGTACAGAGTAGGGGCGGGATTGTGTTGCAAGATGGGTACTACATACCTTACGTAGAGGAGGTGGTATACACTGTGAAAGCTCCGAGGAACACTGATTATTGTAGTAGCGATAGAATTGCGAGAGAGATGCAACATTGCGGCGAAGAGAGAGAGACTGCAGAGAGTTGGTGAGTGGGCGGGAGGTAATGATACGAAAGGCTTTCCTTTCTACTTTGTCTAGGAGTGCGGTGTGATAGGATCCTCCCCACACATGTGAACAATACTCAATACAAGGACGCACTGTGCCACTGTACAGAGCCAGAAGCTGTGCAGTGGTAAAGAACCCCTTGAGGCGGTTGAGCACACCCAGCTTCTGGGAGGCCAGAATACAGAAAATAAATGCGTAAGCGGATCTTGAAAGGGTTTACCATTTTAGTATTATAACGGGACTTCCATGTACCTCTTGCTAACACTAGAGAATATTATACAGCTTAGGAAGAACCTCTAGTAATCGAAGGGGTACAGACTATTCCAATTATCCTTCTGACCAAACCCTTCCTCCCCCCGGGGGTGGGGGAAGGGTGGTCCTCCATATTTATGGTGGAAGGGTACATTCTTTAGTTGATTAATTCATATACAGTACATTATACAGTTTTTATATACAGTATATATATATATATATATATTTATATATATATATATATATATATATATATATATATATATTTATATTTTGTTTAGTTTCCTCCCAAGACCTCCATCAAACTTTAAAAAATATCCATTAGATTCCCCCTTCTAGATTATTATTTTTTGTTTTTGGTAGACAAATGTCGAAGGCCGGTTCTTCCAACAGCGAGGGTCAAATAGTCACAAGCCGGTATTCTTTCCACATTACCGTCGCTCAGAGTCTCCATTTCATAACACCACTAGCCCTTCTGTTTTTATGCCGGGCCCTTCGTGACAACCCTTCCCTCTCTCTAACCTGTCTTCATTCCTGACCCTATGACCTCTGACGTGACCCCTTTTATCCAAAGTCCATTACACTTTTTTAGATCCGAGTACGCATTTCGTTTCCGTTTTATGGGTTCTGTAGACGATTGTATTCAGATTAGGAGAGGTATATGGAAGTCAGAGGGTTAATTGACCATTTGCAAGTTTCGTTCTATAAGGAAGTTGGAGTTGTAGACATAGATATTTAGCAGAATTACCAGCTCAAATACGGTTGTAGTTAATTTATAAATACATAAAATCCAATGCAACATACTCTTTAGTCATCAGAAACCTACATTATTATTGCATTTCTGTTTACTATCGTTGTCAACAGCTCCAACTTCCTTATAGCCTGAAACTCGCAAGTGGTCAATTGAGATAGTCTTTACCCATATCATTCCCACAGATCCTTCATTATAGCACCGTCATATGATTACCAAAATGAACAGCTAAAATACGTCATAATCTTCAAGGGGTTAAACCTTTTAGCATACGGTGATGCTATTCTGCAATATAGTTGGCTATCGTTACACGATTATATTCAGTTTAGGAAGGACCTGTGGTAATTAGAGAGTTAATTAAGCATACATTTAACCATTTGATTCCTAGATAGCCTTCCGAGCGGCATAAAATCGCCTAATGATAACTAGAATGAAATGTTAAATAGAGCCTGGGATGCTCAAAGGGTTAACATATAAGAAACCCTTCCTAATGGCGGTGTCACACGAGCGATTTTTCCGTCAAGTTTTAGAAGCAATTGCAGTCTGACAGGCTTAACATTTTAATTACATCATAAATCTGGTACCTAACATAATCTACCGTCAGTCTAGTTGCCGATCACAGTGTGAAAAAGCCTCCGAATATCACACAAAAGAACTTGCTCATCGAAAATTGCCGGAAAAAGCGCTCGTGTGACACTGGCTTCATACACGTCAAATCGTTTAGCAGTAGCCCCTCTTACATCCTGACGCGATTTCACGACCTGCACTATGGTCGTGAGAGGGGTAGTTGGAACCTTTACTTCACGACCTGCACTATGGTCGTGAGAGGGGTAGTTGGAACCTTTACTTCACGACCTGCACTATGGTCGTGAGAGGGGTAGTTGGAACCTATACTTCACGACCTGCACTATGGTCGTGAGAGGGGTAGTTGGAACCTTTACTTCACGACCTGCACTATGGTCGTGAGAGGGGTAGTTGGAACCTTTACTTCACGACCTGCACTATGGTCGTGAGAGGGGTAGTTGGAAACCTTTACTTCACGACCTGCACTATGGTCGTGAGAGGGGTAGTTGGAACCTTTACTTCACGACCTGCACTATGGTCGTGAGAGGGGTAGTTGGAACCTTTACTTCACGACCTGCACTATGGTCGTGAGAGGGGTAGTTGGAACCTTTACTTCACGACCTGCACTATGGTCGTGAGAGGGGTAGTTGGAACCTTTACTTCACGACCTGCACTATGGTCGTGAGAGGGGTAGTTGGAACCTATACTTCACGACCTGCACTATGGTCGTGAGAGGGGTAGTTGGAACCTTTACTTCACGACCTGCACTATGGTCGTGAGAGGGGTAGTTGGAACCTTTACTTCACGACCTGCACTATGGTCGTGAGAGGGGTAGTTGGAACCTTTACTTCACGACCTGCACTATGGTCGTGAGAGGGGTAGTTGGAACCTTACTTCACGACCTGCACTATGGTCGTGAGAGGGGTAGTTGGAACCTTTACTTCACGACCTGCACTATGGTCGTGAGAGGGGTAGTTGGAACCTTTACTTCACGACCTGCACTATGGTCGTGAGAGGGGTAGTTGGAACCTTTACTTCACGACCTGCACTATGGTCGTGAGAGGGGTAGTTGGAACCTTTACTTCACGACCTGCACTATGGTCGTGAGAGGGGTAGTTGGAACCTTTACTTCACGACCTGCACTATGGTCGTGAGAGGGGTAGTTGGAACCTTTACTTCACGACCTGCACTATGGTCGTGAGAGGGGTAGTTGGAACCTTTACTTCACGACCTGCACTATGGTCGTGAGAGGGGTAGTTGGAACCTTTACTTCACGACCTGCACTATGGTCGTGAGAGGGGTAGTTGGAACCTTTACTTCACGACCTGCACTATGGTCGTGAGAGGGGTAGTTGGAACCTTTACTTCACGACCTGCACTATGGTCGTGAGAGGGGTAGTTGGAACCTTTACTTCACGACCTGCACTATGGTCGTGAGAGGGGTAGTTGGAACCTTTACTTCACGACCTGCACTATGGTCGTGAGAGGGGTAGTTGGAACCTTTACTTCACGACCTGCACTATGGTCGTGAGAGGGGTAGTTGGAACCTTTACTTCACGACCTGCACTATGGTCGTGAGAGGGGTAGTTGGAACCTTTACTTCACGACCTGCACTATGGTCGTGAGAGGGGTAGTTGGAACCTTTACTTCACGACCTGCACTATGGTCGTGAGAGGGGTAGTTGGAACCTTTACTTCACGACCTGCACTATGGTCGTGAGAGGGGTAGTTGGAACCTTTACTTCACGACCTGCACTATGGTCGTGAGAGGGGTAGTTGGAACCTTTACTTCACGACCTGCACTATGGTCGTGAGAGGGGTAGTTGGAACCTTTACTTCACGACCTGCACTATGGTCGTGAGAGGGGTAGTTGGAACCTTTACTTCACGACCTGCACTATGGTCGTGAGAGGGGTAGTTGGAACCTTTACTTCACGACCTGCACTATGGTCGTGAGAGGGGTAGTTGGAACCTTTACTTCACGACCTGCACTATGGTCGTGAGAGGGGTAGTTGGAACCTTTACTTCACGACCTGCACTATGGTCGTGAGAGGGGTAGTTGGAACCTTTACTTCACGACCTGCACTATGGTCGTGAGAGGGGTAGTTGGAACCTTTACTTCACGACCTGCACTATGGTCGTGAGAGGGGTAGTTGGAACCTTTACTTCACGACCTGCACTATGGTCGTGAGAGGGGTAGTTGGAACCTTTACTTCACGACCTGCACTATGGTCGTGAGAGGGGTAGTTGGAACCTTTACTTCACGACCTGCACTATGGTCGTGAGAGGGGTAGTTGGAACCTTTACTTCACGACCTGCACTATGGTCGTGAGAGGGGTAGTTGGAACCTTTACTTCACGACCTGCACTATGGTCGTGAGAGGGGTAGTTGGAACCTTTACTTCACGACCTGCACTATGGTCGTGAGAGGGGTAGTTGGAACCTTTACTTCACGACCTGCACTATGGTCGTGAGAGGGGTAGTTGGAACCTTTACTTCACGACCTGCACTATGGTCGTGAGAGGGGTAGTTGGAACCTTTACTTCACGACCTGCACTATGGTCGTGAGAGGGGTAGTTGGAACCTTTACTTCACGACCTGCACTATGGTCGTGAGAGGGGTAGTTGGAACCTTTACTTCACGACCTGCACTATGGTCGTGAGAGGGGTAGTTGGAACCTTTACTTCACGACCTGCACTATGGTCGTGAGAGGGGTAGTTGGAACCTTTACTTCACGACCTGCACTATGGTCGTGAGAGGGGTAGTTGGAACCTTTACTTCACGACCTGCACTATGGTCGTGAGAGGGGTAGTTGGAACCTTTACTTCACGACCTGCACTATGGTCGTGGAGGGGTAGTTGGAACCTTTACTTCACGACCTGCACTATGGTCGTGAGAGGGGTAGTTGGAACCTTTACTTCACGACCTGCACTATGGTCGTGAGAGGGGTAGTTGGAACCTTTACTTCACGACCTGCACTATGGTCGTGAGAGGGGTAGTTGGAACCTTTACTTCACGACCTGCACTATGGTCGTGAGAGGGGTAGTTGGAACCTTTACTTCACGACCTGCACTATGGTCGTGAGAGGGGTAGTTGGAACCTTTACTTCACGACCTGCACTATGGTCGTGAGAGGGGTAGTTGGAACCTTTACTTCACGACCTGCACTATGGTCGTGAGAGGGGTAGTTGGAACCTTTACTTCACGACCTGCACTATGGTCGTGAGAGGGGTAGTTGGAACCTTTACTTCACGACCTGCACTATGGTCGTGAGAGGGGTAGTTGGAACCTTTACTTCACGACCTGCACTATGGTCGTGAGAGGGGTAGTTGGAACCTTTACTTCACGACCTGCACTATGGTCGTGAGAGGGGTAGTTGGAACCTTTACTTCACGACCTGCACTATGGTCGTGAGAGGGGTAGTTGGAACCTTTACTTCACGACCTGCACTATGGTCGTGAGAGGGGTAGTTGGAACCTTTACTTCACGACCTGCACTATGGTCGTGAGAGGGGTAGTTGGAACCTTTACTTCACGACCTGCACTATGGTCGTGAGAGGGGTAGTTGGAACCTTTACTTCACGACCTGCACTATGGTCGTGAGAGGGGTAGTTGGAACCTTTACTTCACGACCTGCACTTTTGACCACAGACTTAACGGGAGATGGGTCGTGTTTATGGTCCCCATTCTTCCTCATGTTTAGTCCCATTAGTTTTCAGATTTTATGACGTTCGGGTCATTAGTTTGGCGATTTTAAGACCTTTCGCCCATATATTTGTCAATAATAAGATTTCGCGTCATTTAGGTGTAAACAAATTCCTGGCAAGCGATAGCGAGCCTGTACTTTAAGAGGAATCGGCCTTCGGCCGGGACATATTTCTATCGAAAAAATGTACAAATTTATGTTGAAAGAAGGTCTTGGGGGCGGGGGGGGGGGAGTATTTTTAAGCTTAATGGAAGTCTAAGGAGGAAAAATATATATATAACAAGATTTATAAAGGAGGAAATAAATACGCTATCCCCCCTGAACCCCTTGTACCCCTAGCCCATTAAATAAATACGGCCCTCCCCCCTGAACCCCTTGAACCCCTAGCTCATTAAATAAATACGGCCCTCCCCTCTGAACCCCTTGTACCCCTAGCCCATTTAATAAATACGGCCCTCCCCCCTGAACCCCTTGAACCCCTAGCTCATTAAACCTTGCAGTCTACGAGAGCCCCTTCCTAAGAACAGTATAAAGAAGATCTTAAGGGGGGTCACCGGCTTATTTTATCTTTCTCTCCTTTTCTCTCTTTATCTGGCTTGTATTCATTCGGCCCCATTCAGCCAACTGTTTTAAGACGTTTATCCCCATCCAGGTGTCAATATTTTCCTGGCGAGCGATAGCGAGCCAGCGTTGTATGGAGAAACCCGGCTTCGCCGGAGAAATTTTTCTATCGAACAATGTACAGATTTAGCTTGCTGTCAAAACAAAATATATATTTATGCCGGCTCGCTACCGCTCGCCAGGAAAATATTGACACCTGAATGGGGGTAAACGTCTTAAAACAGTAGGCTGACTGGGGCCGAATGGATGAACACAGGCCCAGCCTCGGAGTCCCAAGGGGGGGGGGGGGGGGGGGGTGACCATAAATGCCCCCACACATGCCCGACCTTCCCCTGATGACCCATCTAAATTCTTTGGACCACGGCCTGTTAATCTTACTATCAACTTTTGCAATATTCGCAGCTTTTCCTCTAATTTTCACTCTGTCGAACACCATCTCTCCTCCTCCAATCCTGATCTTCTTTTCCTCACCGAAACCCAGGCAACTGAGATCACTTCCAGCAGCCCCTTCTCTGTATCCTCCTACTTTCTCTATCCTAGTTTCAAAGCCAAAGGCGGATGTTGTGCATACGTGCACAACAAACTCACTTGCTCTCGTGTTCCCGATTTCGACTCCTCTGAATTCTCAACTTTATGGGTCAAACTATCCTGTCATTCTCATACTAAGTATTTCTGTGCTGTCTGTCTTTTCCCTAACTCTACCGACTTTCCCAAATTCTTCGACTATCTAAACTCTAAAGTGGAACACAGTCAATCTATCTCTCCCTTCTCTGAAATCTCCATCTTAGGAGATTTCAACGTTCACCACCGCCAATGGCTCTCCTCTCACAGTACTGACCAACATGGTGAACAAGCCTATGTCTTTTCTATCTTAATTGACCTAGAGCAGCTGGTCCAGCAACCCGCCCATATCCCGGATCGCTTCGGAGTTCGGCCCAACATTCTTGACTTATTTCTGACTTCTAACCCTTCTTCTTATACTGTCAATCTTTTCTCTCCTTTGGGCTCCTCCGACCATAAACTTATCTCCATCACCTGTCCAATCTCTTCAGTACGGCCATCCGATCCTCCCAGCCGGCGGCGCTTGTGGCACTTTGGCACTGCCGACTGGGAGGCTCTCTGGCAGTACTTCTTTGATTTCCCATGAAATGACTTCTGCATCCATGGCCGAGGACCCTCGAAGATAGCTGAACGCATTACTGAGGTAATCCTCTCGGGCATGGAAGCATACATCCCATTTTCTTTCTCTCGGTCTAATGCAAACAAATCTTGGTTTACTCACGCTTGTTCTACTGCTGTCCACAACAAGGAGGAAGCATTCAAACGGTACCGACTCCTTAAAACTCAAGAATCTCATTCTTCCTATGTTTCTGCCCGGAATCAAGCCAAGTCTGTTCTTCGACTTGCCAAGCACTCGTTCATCAATAAGATATGCACTGAACTCTCTAACTTTAGCTCTTCCCAAGCTTTCTGGTATCTAGCCAAAAACCTCCCCAACAACTATTCTTCCTCGTCTTTCCCTCCCGTTCCACGCTGATGGCATAACCATCACTTCTTCCTCTGACAAAGCTGAACTCTTCGCTCAAACATTTGCTAGAAACTCCACCTTGGATGATTCCGGTGCTATTCCTTCCTCTCCACCCCCTCTCTCCTACTTATGCCTAATATCCTAATCTCTTCTAAAGATGTATTTTCTACCCTCTCTGGGCTTAATACTAAGAAGGCGTACAGTCCGGATGGTGTTCCTACTGTTGTACTTAAAAACTGTGCTTCCGTGCTGACCCCCTGCCTAGGCAAACTCTTTCGTCTCTGTCTCTCCTCTAAAGTCTTTCCTTCTTGCTGGAAGTTTGCTCTCATTCAACCTGTCCCAAAGAAGAGTGACCGCTCTCAACCCTCCAACTATCGTCCAATTGCTCTCATCTATTGTATCTCTAAAGTTTTTGAAACTATTCTTGCTTCCAAATTTCTTAAGCATTTCTCTTCTCATAATCTGCTCTCAGATCGCCAGTATGGCTTCCTTAAGGGTCGCTCTACTGGTGATCGTCTTTCATATCTTACTAACTCTTGGTCATCCAACTTTCGGGACTTCGGGGAGACTTTTTCTGTTGCACTAGACATATCAAAGGCCTTCGATAGAGTCTGGCACAAATCTTTAATTTCCAAACTGCCCTCCTGCGGTTTATGTCCCTCCATCTGTGCCTTTGTCTCTAATTTCCTTTCTGGCCGTTCCATAGCTGCGGTTGTGGACGGCCATCGTTCATTTCCTCATCCTATCAACTCCGGTGTTCTTAAGGGTTCTGTCCTATCTCCTATTCTCTTTCTAATTTTCATAAATTATCTTCTCAACTGTACATCCAGTCCCATCCATTCATATGCAGATGACTCTACCTTACACCACTCAATTAGTTTTCCAGAATGCCCCAGCCAGCAGTCTCTCAAAAGCAAACGTAATGAAGCTATAAAATACTTATATTCTGATCTACCTACTATTTCCAATTGGGGTAGAGAAAACCTTGTTGCATTTAATGCTTTCAAAACTCAATTTATCCATCTTGCTACCTGTCAGGAACCTCCAGAGGAGTATCCCTTATGCTTCAATAATACAAAAATCAACCGTTCATCTTCTCTCAATGTTCTCGGTGTCTCTTTTTCTTATGCTCTCACTTGGAAAGACCATATTATCAGTCTCGCTAAGGCAGCCTCCCAGAAGTTGGGTGTGCTCAACCGCCTCAAGGGGTTCTTTACCCCTGCGCAGCTTCTTGCTCTGTACAGGGGCACAGTGCATCCTTGTATTGAGTATTGTTCACATGGGAGGGGAGGATCTTCTCACCGCACTCCTATACAAAGTAGAAAGGAAAGCCTTTCGTATCATTAACTACCGTCCAATCACCAACTCTCTGCAATCTCTCTCTCTTCGCTGCAATGTTGTATCTCTTTCGCTATTCTATTGCTACTACAATAATCAGTGTTCCACGGATCTTTCCCAGTGTATACCACCTCCTCTACGTCGAGTACTTAGTATCCGCCTTGCAACACAATCCCACCCCTACTCTGTGCAACTCTCCAACCCAAGAGTGAAACGATATTCTCAGACTTTCTTCTATTCAACTGCTGAGCTCGGGAAGTCTCTCCCAGAATCAGTCTTTATCTCTTCCTATGACTTAAATTGCTTCAAACTCAGTGTGTCCAGGCATTTTAGCTCGAACATCCCTTGATTTTGGCCATGTCACTTTCAAATCTGGGGGAGGCACTCGCTGCAGGCAGTTATGACTTTTTGTCTCCCTCATTCACATAGAAAAAAAAAAAGCATACGCTAGTGTGAGCGCGAGTTGGCAAGAGTGGTGACTCTTGGCAACTCACGCAAAAATGACCGCGAGTGCCCTAAATTCCACGAGGCAACACGAGAGAGTATGAGTCACCGCGATTGTACTTGTGAGCCACAACGAGTAGAGTCAGTGTGAGTCACAGAGTTAGCACGATTAACCGCGATTGAAGTGCGAGTGATTGAATATTTGAATTTTAACGGTAATTTTCGGATTAGTGACTGACACGAGTCGACGCGAGTACAGCACTAGTCAGTGCTAGTTAGGACGAGTAATATCTGAGTTATTGCGAGTCTCCGAGATTCACTGAGAGCTGTAACGATTGCGTTGCGATTATGCCAGGGTTGGCCCCCTATTGTGAACCAGGCGGATATAGAAGGGGACCCCAAGCTCTCCCCTGCCACACGGACACTCATCACCGCTACACGGACACCCACCACCACCCACCAGACACCACAGCACCCACTCAACATGTCCGAGAGGAGGCAGCAGGACCTAATGAGGATGCATCTTCTACAACTTGAGCTGCAGTTGGAGGCCCTGGAAGAAGAGGAAGAGTTGCAACGGCAGGCCATCCATCAACGAGCACGGAGACCAAGGACAGTGTGGGCGAGGAAGTGACTGGTGAGACACCCACAATACGGGATCTCCGAGCTGCTGATGCGGGAGCTGCAGACCGAGGATCGCAAGGGGTTCAGGAACTTGCTGCGCATCGACAGTGCCATGTTCCGGGAGTTTGTGGCTCGTGTTGGTCCCAGGATTGAAAAACAGGACACGATTTTGCGGCAGGCTTTGACACCTGGCATACATATTGCCATAACACTCCGCTACCTTGCCACAGGTGATACGTATGCCAGCCTCCAGTATTCCTTCCATGTGGTCCTGGGGGGTGTCGCTGGCTGTGAGTGAGTCCTCGGTTTCATCAGTTGTGTTCTCTGCTTCGGTTTCCTCCATGTCCTGATCTAGCCCGGCGTCTATGTTCTCGTCAGCATGTGTGACATGGCGGATGGCGAGGCTGGTGGCTGGCTATCCGGTATAATTTCGTCGTTAGACGGAATAACGGCCTGTTGCACCTCATACACCTCAGCCCTGTGGACCTGCCTAGGTTGTGGGGTTTTCCTAGACCATATCATCTTGCATTGGGCAGCAGGTAGGGGCATGGTGTCGCACGGCTGCCAACTCGTGATGCTGTGTTGCCACCATTCGCAGTACACTTAACGCGTGGAGAGCAATCGCGTTGGGTCTCATTGAATCGCGTTAACTCTCACTCGCTCTCGTCAAATCGTCTTAACCCGCATTGACTCGTGTGTATTTCGTACTTACTGTATATCGCGTTCACTCGCGTTGATTCGCTTCACATTTGAATTTAACGGTCAATTTTTATTTAATTCGTTCTGACTCCCACTGCATTCATCCCAACTCGTACTTGCTCGCCTACAACTCGTGTTGATTCCTATTTTACTCGTCTTGTACTCGTACTCTGTTTCATCCACATTTTGTTCTTACAATATTATGAGGCTTTTTTCGCATTGGAATTGGAAAGTAGACTGTAGGTAGATTATACAAGGTGGCTGAATTCTGATAAACTGCCTTGATGGTGTAATGGTTTGAGTGTTTAAGATCTGTACGTGGTAACCCAGGTTCGAATCCCGGGTGAATCATATGCTTCCATTAATTTCATTGGGAGGTGTTTAGTGTTTTACCCTAAACGAGCTTCATTCCATGCTCTTTTTCATGCATAAAGAAGAGCCAGAGCGTAATACAATTATGTATCCGTGAAAGGGTGATAATTGAGCTTTCCTCGTACGACCAAGGGTTCACTTGCAACGATCGTGCAACACGAAGGGAATATCCCTAAAATACAGTAATTTCGTCAGTTTTTACCCTGTATTGCGGGACCAGGGATGTGATGGGATGTGATGTTACCCTCAGTGGCGGGACTGGGTCCATGCCGAACGGTCAGAGCCCACCCGCGCTCCTCCCACCGCTCGGACTCTCTCTCAGAGCCGATTATGTGCTAAAACTTGCATATGACATAAGGCGGTCCCCACTTTTTAGGCCTTGGTTCTCTAACCGACTTAAGGCGGGCGTCGCCAAAGAGGGGTTAAAGCTGCCAGACAATAATTGCTCGTAGAATTTGACGGAAACTTGCTCGTGTAACACCGGCTTCATGTAGATAAAGAAACATACACACATACAGAAAACACCTACTGGGCTTAGTTCATACCCTCGCTTCAATTGCTCGTGTAACACCGGCTTCATGTACAGTAGATAAAGAAACATATACACATACAGAAAACACAGACTGGGCTTAGTTCATACCCTCGCTTCAATTGCTCGTGTAACACCGGCTTCATGTAGATAAAGAAACATGTACACATACAGAAAACACAGACTGGGCTTAGTTCATACCCTCGCTTCAATTGCTCGTGTAACACCGGCTTCATGTACAGTAGATAAAGAAACATATACACATACAGAAAACACCTACTGGGCTTAGTTCATACCCTCGCTTCAATTGCTTCAATTGCTCGTGTAACACCGGCTTCATGTAGATAAAGAAACATGTACACATACAGAAAACACAGACTGGGCTTAGTTCATACCCTCGCTTCAATTGCTCGTGTAACACCGGCTTCATGTACAGTAGATAAAGAAACATGTACACATACAGAAAACACAGACTGGGCTTAGTTCATACCCTCGCTTCAATTGCTCGTGTAACACCGGCTTCATGTACAGTAGATAAAGAAACATATACACATACAGAAAACACCTACTGGGCTTAGTTCATACCCTCGCTTCAATTGCTTCAATTGCTCGTGTAACACCGGCTTCATGTAGATAAAGAAACATGTACACATACAGAAAACACAGACTGGGCTTAGTTCATACCCTCGCTTCAATTGCTCGTGTAACACCGGCTTCATGTACAGTAGATAAAGAACATGTACACATACAGAAAACACAGACTGGGCTTAGTTCATACCCTCGCTTCAATTGCTCGTGTAACACCGGCTTCATGTACAGTAGATAAAGAAACATATACACATACAGAAAACACCTACTGGGCTTAGTTCATACCCTCGCTTCAATTGCTTCAATTGCTCGTGTAACACCGGCTTCATGTAGATAAAGAAACATGTACACATACAGAAAACACAGACTGGGCTTAGTTCATACCCTCGCTTCAATTGCTCGTGTAACACCGGCTTCATGTACAGTAGATAAAGAAACATGTACACATACAGAAAACACCTACTGGGCTTAGTTCATACCCTCGCTTCAATTGCTTCAATTGCTCGTGTAACACCGGCTTCATGTAGATAAAGAAACATGTACACATACAGAAAACACAGACTGGGCTTAGTTCATACCCTCGCCTCAATTGCTCGTGTAACACCGGCTTTATGTACAGTAGATAAAGAAACATATACGCATACAGAAAACAGACTGGACTTCGTTCATACCCTCGCTTCAATTAACTACTTGCGAGTTTCGTTCTACAAGGAAGTTGGAGCTGTAGACAACAATATTTAGAAGAATGTACAGCTAAAATACGGTCGTAGTACATTTATAAATACATAAAACCAAATGCACCATACTATTTATCCATCGGAAACCTACATTATTATTGTATTTCTGCTTAATATGGATGCTTACGACTCCAACTTCCTTATAGCCTGAAACTCGCAAGTGGTCAATTTACACTACGGGAGTCATTTACTTATGGAACCACATGTACAGTACACAACAAGACGGCACAGAATGCAATAGGCCTATGCGAAATATATAAATTTTTTAGAATATCGGTTAAATCAACATAGTGAAAAAATAAAGTTAATATAGTTAATTCTAGTGGAGGTAGTGTGATGACCCTCTGAAACAGAGAAGCTCTTCCGTCGCTGAATCAAACTAGGATAACAAATACATCATCTCTCTTGGGTGATAAAGTAGTTAAACCTAGTGGGTAGTTTTTGATGTTAACCCTTCAAGCACCAGGGAGCAGCAGCCGTGAGTTATACCGTAGATATATAATGTGTGGGGTAGACAGGGCCCGGAGAGATATATGGGCACAGATATACGCTCATTTACAAGTATTTATGGGATACTCGCACGCAGACGCCGTTTCCCTGAGTTTGTGAACGGGGGCGGGGGGGGGGGGGGGGAGAGAGCGAGAGAGAGAGAGAGATACTCAGACCACACAGACCTTGCGATCCCTACTAGGTGGTCCGGCCATAATACTACTAGGCAGGGACAGCTTATAGTAGAATAATAGGACAGTAAAGTAGAATGCTCTCTCCCCGCCCTCCGCTCCCTCCGGCTAAAAAAACTGTACCGGAAAATAGGATGAAGTGTAACCTTATGGGTCAGGAAATGCCCACAAGGAAAGTGTTTATAGAATATAGAAACACATTAGTCTGGGAGGGAATTTACACTTAGGCCACCTACTGATTCATTCATATTAATCCAATCTCCATCAGATGATCGTCCAGTCTCTTAAGGGAGCCCACCTCGCTTGTTTTCTCTTTCTCTCCCTCTCTCTTTGGCTTGTATTCATTCGGCCCCATTCAGCCTACTGTTTTAAGACGTTTACCCCCATCCAGGTGTCAATATTTTCCTGGCGAGCGGTAGCGAGCCAGCATATATATATTTTGTCTACAGCAAGCTAAATTTGTACATTATTCCATAGAAAAATATCTCCGGCGAAGCCGGTTTTCTCCATACAATGCTGGCTCGCTATCGCTTGCCAGGAAGAAATCGACACCTGGATGGGGATAAACGTCTTTAAACAGTTGGCTGAATGGGGCCGAATGGATACAAGCCAGGGAAAGAGAGAACAGGAGAGAGAGGGAAAAAAAGTATCAATGTAATTACTGTCGACCACCTCCCTTGGTAAACTGTTCCACTCTTTGACCACACTGTTTGTGAAGATATTTTTTAGTGACATCTAGGCATGCTTTTCTTTATATTTAATTTCATTCAATTATCTCGGGGTTGCAGCATTATTATTAATCGTGAACAGTGCACTGATATCTACTCTGTCAAATCCTCTAAGTATCTTAAAACAATCGATAAGTTGGCCTCGTAACCTCCTTTTCTTTAGCGATAACACATTTAATTTCTTTAAGGGAGGTCACCGTTTTTTGTTATCTCTCTCTCCTTTTCTCTCTTTCCCTGGCTTGTATCCATTCAGCCCCATTCAGCCAACTGTTTTAAGACGTTTATCCCCATCCAGGTGTCGATATTTTCCTGGCGAGTGATAGCGAGCCAGCTGGAGAAATCCGACTTCGCCGGAGAAATGTTTCTATCGAAAATGAACAAATTTAGCTTGCTGTCAAAACAAAAATATATATATGCTGGCTCGCTACCGCTCGCCAGGAAAATATTGACACTTGGATGGGGGTACACGTCTTAAAATAGTAGGCTGAATGGGACCGAATGGATACAAGCCAGAAAAGGAGAGAAAAAAAGCGAGGTGGGCTCCTTTAACCTTTCATAATTTGGCTTGTTTCTCAGAGAGGGAATCAGCTTAGTTTGTTTTACGGTGCATAGATTCCAGTTTGTCAATGTCTTTCTTGAGATACGGGGACCAGAACCGAGAGAGAGTACAAAGGAGTACAGATACAATCGAGCAACAACAGGTCTAGTGACCCTTCTAGGCTGCTTGTCCTCCAAAACACTGAGGATCAAGTGTCCAAACAGTGGTTTAGAGTGGGTAAGGGAACATTGGCAAGGGAACTACTGCCCTGGAACTAATGTCCGTGGCAGGATTAGGAAGTTAGTAGGGGACAGATGGGTTAGTAACTGAGGGGGGGATACAAAACAAATATTCATTTACAAACGCAGTCAGTCGCGGGTTTGATGCGATATATTTATCTAGGCGAAGTTTAAATGAATCAACGGTGCTGCAATCTATAACGTCTTGGGGAAGCCCATTCCACAAGTTGACAACTCGATTGAAGAAGAAATTCTTAGATTCGTGTGAGTTAAAAGATTTACCAATAATTTTGCAACCGTTTCCCCGCGTGTAATTAGATTGGTCGATAGTGAAGTACTTACTACAGTTCATATTGTCGATGCCTTTGATGATTTTGAACACTTGGATTAAATCGCCTCTTAATCTGCGCTGGGTTAAAGGAAATAAATTTAATTCTCTAAGACGCTCCTCGTATGGTTTGTTCTTTAGGCTAGGTATCATTTTGGTAACTCTACGTTGAACTTGTTCTAGCTTGTCTATATCTTTTTGGTAATAAGGGCACCACGATTGAACGCAGTATTCCAGAAGAGGGCGGACTAAGGAATTGTAAAGGGTTAGTATTCCAGAAGAGGGCGGACTAAGGAATTGTAAAGGGTTAGGATAACGTCTTTGGATTTATGCTCAAATGACCTGCCTATAAAGCCAATTATTGTGTTTGCCTTCTTAACAACTTCTGAACATTGTTGACTCGGTTTTAGGTTAGCATACTCGATATTGTGACTCCCAGATCGGTTTCTCTGTTTACATTCTTAAGCTGAGTGCCATTCATCAAATAGTTTGCTTTCTCATTTTGGTACCCGATATGTAGTACTTTACATTTATCCGCAAAGGGAGAGAGAGAGAGAGAGAGATCAAACAAAAAAGAAAGAACACAAGAAAAAGAGAGAGAGAGAGAGAGAGAGACAGAGACAGAGGCAGACAGAGAGAGAGAGAACGAGAATGAGAGCGGCACTACACCAAAAAAAGAAAGCACACTAGAGAAAAGACAGGAACAAAAAACCCTATCAAGAATCGGTTTGTAGTTATCGCCTCTTCCACCTTTCGTTCCGTACCGCCCACCTACCTGCATCGGTGAGACGTGGACCCGAATACCAAATACTTTAAAGGGGGATCATCGGCTGTTTTTTTATCTTTCTCTCCTTTTCTGTCTTTCCCTGGCTTGTATCTATTCGGCCCCATTCAGCCAACTGTTTTAAGCCGTGTATCCCCATCCAGGTGTCGATTTCTTTCTGGCGAGCGGTAGCGAGCCAGCATTGTATGGAGAAATCCGGCTTCGCCGGACACATTTTTCTATCGAAAAATTTACAAATTTAACTTGCTGTCAAAACAAAAATATATACTGTATATATATGCTGGCTCGGTACCGCTCGCCAGGAATATATTAACACCTGGATGGGGGTAAACGTCGTAAAACGGTAGGCTGAATGGGGCCGAATGGATACAAGCCAAAGAGAGAGGAAGAGAAAGAGGAAAACAAGCGAGGTGGGCTCCCATAAGGAGGAAGGGTAGGTTTTTTCATGGCCCCCTTCTCCCTCATGTTTATCCCTATTAGTTTTCACATTTTAAGACTTTGGTGCATTAGTTTGACGATTTTAAGACCTTTCGATTTATTTATTTGTCAATATTTAGAACTTTTTTGCAATTTAGGTATTGTTTATTTTTTCCGGCGAGCGAAAGCGACCCTGTAATATATTAGTAATCGGTCTCCAGCCGTGGCATATTGTGTTTTTATTTTAATCGGAAAATATACAAATTTAACTTGAAGGGGGGTCTTGGGGTGTTTCTTATAGCTTGATAGAGGTTTATCTTGAAGGGGGGTCTTGGGGTGTTTCTTATAGCTTGATAGAGGTTTATCTTGAATGGGGGTCTTGGGGTGTTTCTTATAGCTTGATAGAGGTTTATCTTGAAGGGGTCTTGGGGTGTTTCTTATAGCTTGATAGAGGTTTATCTTGAAGGGGGGTCTTGGGGTGTTTCTTACAGCTTGATAGAGGTTTATCTTGAAGGGGGGTCTTGGGGTGTTTCTTATAGCTTGATAGAGGTTTATCTTGAAGGGGGGTCTTGGGGTGTTTCTTAAAGCTTGATAGAGCTTTATCTTGAAGACGGGTCTTGGGTGTTTCTTATAGCTTGATAGAGGTTTATCTTGAAGGGGGCTCTTGGGGTGTTTCTTATAGCTTGATATATGTTTATCTTGAAGGGGGGTCTTGGGGTGTTTCTTATAGCTTGATAAAGGTTTATCTTGAAGGGGGGTCTTGGGGTGTTTCTTATAGCTTGATAGATGTTTATCTTGAAGGGGGTCTTGGGGGTGTTTCTTATAGCTTGATAGAGGTTTATCTTGAAGGGGGGTCTTGGGGTGTTTCTTATAGCTTGATAGAGGTGTATCTTGAAGGGGGGTCTTGGGGTGTTTCTTATAGCTTGATGAAGGTTTATCTTGAAGGGGGGTCTTGGGGTGTTTCTTATAGCTTGATAGAGGTTTATCTTGAAGGGGGGTCTTGGGGTGTTTCTTATAGCTTGATAGAGGTTTATCTTGAAGGGGGGTCTTGGGGTGTTTCTTATACCTTGATAGAGGTTTATATTGAAGGGGGGTCTTGGGGTGTTTCTTATAGCTTGATAGAGGTTTATCTTGAAGGGGGGTCTTGGGGTGTTTCTTATAGCTTGATAGAGGTTTATCTTGAAGGGGGTCTTGGGGTGTTTCTTATAACTTGATAGAGGTTTATCTTGAAGGAGGGTCTTGGGGTATTTCTTGTAGCTTGATAGAGGTTTATCTTGAAGGGGGGTCTTGGGGTGTTTCTTACAGCTTGATAGAGGTTAATCTTGAAGGGGGGTCTTGGGGTGTTTCTTATAGCTTGATAGAGGTTTATCTTGAAGGGGGTCTTGGGGTTTTTCTTATAGCTTGATAGAGGTTTATCTTGAAGGGGGGTCTTGGGGTGTTTCTTATAGCTTGATAGAGGTTTATCTTGAAGGGGGTCTTGGGGTGTTTCTTATAGCTTGATAGAGGTTTATCTTGAAGGGGGACTTGGGGTGTTTCTTATAGCTTGATAGAGGTTTATCTTAAAGGGGGGTCTTGGGGTGTTTCTTATAGCTTGATAGAGGTTTATCTTGAAGGGGGTCTTGGGGTGTTTCTTTGAGCTTGATAGAGGTTTATCTTGAGGGGGCTCGTTGGGGTGTTTCTTATAGCTTGATAGAGGTTTATCTTGAAGGGGGGTCTTGGGGTGTTTCTTATAGCTTGATAGAGGTTTATCTTGAAGGGGGGTCTTGGGGTGTGTCTTATAGCTTGATAGAGGTTTATCATGAAGGGGGGTCTTGGGGTGTTTCTTATAGCTTGATAGAGGTTTATCTTGAAGGGGGGTCTTGGGGTGTTTCTTATAGCTTGATAGAGGTTTATCTTGAAGGGGGCCTTGGGGTGTTACTTATAGCTTGATAGAGGTTTATCTTGAAGGGGGGTCTTGGGGTGTTTCTTATAGCTTGATAGAGGTTTATCTTGAAGGGGGTCTTGGGGTGTTTCTTTGAGCTTGATAGAGGTTTATCTTGAGGGGGGTCTTGGGATGTTTCTTATAGCTTGATAGAGGTTCATCTTGAAGGGGGGTCTTGGGGTGTTTCTTATAGCTTGCTAGAGGTTTATCTTGAAGGGGGGTGTAGGGGTGTTTCTTATAGCTTCATAGAGGTTTATCTTGAAGGGGGTCTTGGGGTGTTTCTTATAGCTTGATAGATGTTTATCTTGAAGGGGGGTCTTGGGGTGTTTCTTATAGCTTGATAGAGGTTTATCTTGAAGGGGGGTCTTGGGGTGTTTCTTGTAGCTTGATATATGTTTATCTTGGGGGGGGTCTTGGGGTGTTTCTTATAGCTTGCTAGAGGTTTATCTTGAAGGGGGGTCTTGGGGTGTCTCTTATAGCTTGATAGAGGTTTATCTTGAAGAGGGGTCTTGGGGTGTTTCTTATAGCTTGATAGAGGTTTATCTTGAAGGGGGGTCTTGGGGTGTTTCTTATAGCTTGATAGAGGTTTATCTTGAAGGGGGGTCTTGGGGTGTTTCTTATAGCTTGATAGAGGTTTATCTTGAAGGGGGGTCTTGGGGTGTTTCTTATAGCTTGATAGAGGTTTATCTTGAAGGGGGGTCTTGTGGTGTTTCTTATAGCTTGATAGAGGTTTATCTTGAAGGGGGGTCTTGGGGTGTTTCTTATAGCTTGATAGAGGTTTATCTTGAAGAGGGGTCTTGGGGCGTTTCTTATAGATTGATAGAGGTTTATCTTGAAGGGGGTCTTGGGGTGTTTCTTATAGCTTGATAGAGGTTTATCTTGAAGGGGGGTCTTGAGGTGTTTCTTATAGCTTGATAGAGGTTTATCTTGAAGGGGGGTCTTGGGGTGTTTCTTATAGCTTGATAGAAGTTTATCTTGAGGGGGGTCTTGGGGTGTTTCTTATAGCTTGATAGAGGTTCATCTTGAAGGGGGGTCTTGGGGTGTTTCTTATAGCTTGATAGAGGTTTATCTTGAAGGGGGGTCTTGGGGTGTTTCTTATAGCTTGCTAGAGGTTAATCTTGAAGGGGGTCTTGGGGTGTTTCTTATAGCTTGATAGAGGTTTATCTTGAAGGGGGATCTTGGGGTGTTTCTTATAGCTTGATAGAGGTTTATCTTGAAAGGGGGTCTTGGGGTGTTTCTTATAGCTTGATAGAGGTTTATCTTGAAGGGGGGTCTTGGGGTGTTTCTTATAGCTTGATAGAGGTTTATCTTGAAGGGGGGTCTTGGGGTGTTTCTTAAAGCTTGATAGAGGTTTATCTTGAAGAGGGGTCTTGGGGTGTTTCTTATAGCTTGATAGAGGTTTATCTTGAAGGGGGTCTTGGGGTGTTTCTTATAGCTTGATAGAGGTTTATCTTGAAGGGGGGTCTTGATGTGCTTCTTATAGCTTTATAGAGGTTTATCTTGAAGGGGGGTCTTGGGGAGTTTCTTATAGCTTGATAGAGGTTTATCTTGAAGGGGGATCTTGGGGTGTCTCTTATAGCTTGATAGAGGTTTATCATGAAGGGGGGTCTTGGGGTGTTTCTTATAGCTTGATAGAGGTTTATCTTGAAGGGGGGTCTTGGGGTGTCTCTTTTAGCTTGATAGAGGTTTATCTTGAAGGGGGGTCTTGGGGTGTTTCTTATAGCTTGATAGAGGTTTATCTTGAAGGGGGTCTTGGGGCGTCTCTTTCAGCTTGATAGAGGTTTATCTTGAAGGGGGGTCTTGGGGTGTTTCTTATAGCTTGATAGAGGTTTATCTTGAAGGGGGGTCTTGGGGTGTCTCTTATAGCTTGATAGAGGTTTTTCTTGAAGGGGGTCTTGGGGTGTTTCTTGTAGCTTGATAGAGGTTTATCTTGAAGGGGGGTCTTGGGGTGTTTCTTATAGCTTGATAGAGGTTTATCTTGAAGGGGGGTCTTGGGGTGTTTCTTATAGCTTGATAGAGGTTTATCTTGAAGGGGGGTCTTGGGGTGTTACTTATAGCTTGATAGAGGTTTATCTTGAAGGGGGGTCTTGGGGTGTTTCTTATAGCTTGATAGAGGTTTATCTTGAAGGGGGTCTTGGGGTGTTTCTTTTAGCTTGATAGAGGTTTATCTTGAAAGGGGGTCTTGGGGTGTTTCTTATACCTTGATAGAGGTTTATCTTGAAGTGGGGTCTTGGGGTGTTTCTTATAGCTTGATAGAAGTTTATCTTGAAGGGGGGTCTTGGGGTGTTTCTTATAGCTTGATAGAGGTTTATCTTGAAGGGGGGTCTTGGGGTGTTTCTCATAACTTGATAGAAGTTTATCTTGAGGGGGGTCTTGGGGTGTTTCTTATAGCTTGATAGAGGTTAATCTTGAAGGGGGTCATGGGGTGTTTCTTATAGCTTGATAGAGGTTTATCTTGAAGGGGGATCTTGGGGTGTTTCTTATAGCTTGATAGAGGTTTATCTTGAAAGGGGGTCTTGGGGTGTTTCTTATAGCTTGATAGAGGTTTATCTTGAAGGGGGGTCTTGGGGTGTTTCTTATAGCTTGATAGAGGTTTATCTTGAAGGGGGGTCTTGGGGTGTTTCTTATAGCTTGATAGAGGCTTATCTTGAAGAGGGGTCTTGGAGTGTTTCTTATAGCTTGATAGAGGTTTATCTTGAAGGGGGTCTTGGGGTGTTTCTTATAGCTTGATAGAGGTTTATCTTGAAGGGGGGTCTTGAGGCGTTTCTTATAGCTTTATAGAGGTTTATCTTGAAGGGGGTCTTGGGGTGTTTCTTATAGCTTGATAGAGGTTTATCTTGAAGGGGGATCTTGGGGTGTTTCTTATAGCTTGATAGAGGTTTATCATGAAGGGGGGTCTAGGGGTGTTTCTTATAGCTTGATAGAGGTTTATCTTGAAGGGGGGTCTTGGGGGGTCTCTTTTAGCTTGATAGAGGTTTATCTGGAAGGGGGGTCTTGGGGTGTTTCTTATAGCTTGATAGAGGTTTATCTTGAAGGGGGGTCTTGGAGTGTTTCTTATAGCTTGATAGAGGTTTATCTTGAAGGGTGGTCTTGGGGTGTTTCTTATAGCTTGATAGAGGTTTATCTTGAAGGGGGGTGTTGGGGTGTTTCTTATAGCTTGATAGAGCTTTATCTTGAAGGGGTATCTTGGGGTGTTTCTTTTAGCTTGATAGAGGTTTATGTTGAAGGGGGGTCTTGGGGTGTTTCTTATTGCTTGATAGAGGTTTATCTTGAAGGGGGGTCTTGGGTGTTTCTTATAGCTTGATAGAGGTTTATCTTGAAGGGTTGTCTTGGGGTGTTTCTTGTAGCTTGATAGAGGTTTATCTTGAAGGTGGGTCTTGGGGTGTTTCTTATAGCTTGATAGAGGTTTATCTTGAAGGGGGGTCTTGGGGTGTTTCTTATAGCTTGATAGAGGTTTATCTGGAAGGGGGTCTTGGGGTGTTTCTTATAGCTTGATAGAGGTTTATCTTGAAGGGGGGTCTTGGGTGTTTCTTATAGCTTGATAGAGGTTTATCTTGAAGGGGGGTCTTGGGGTGTTTCTTATAGCTTGATAGAGGTTTATCTTGAAGGGGGTCTTGGGGTTTTTCTTATAGCTTGATAGAGGTTTATCATGAAGGGGGGTCTTGGGGTGTTTCTTATAGCTTGATAGAGGTTTATCTTGAAGGGGGTCTTGGGGTGTTTCTTATAGCTTGATAGAGGTTTATCTTGAAGGGGGGTCTTGGGGTGTTTCTTATAGCTTGATAGAGGTTTATCTTGAAGGGGGGTCTTGGGGTGTTTCTTATAGCTTGATAGAGGTTTATCTTGAAGGGGGTCTTGGGGTGTTTCTTTTAGCTTGATAGAGGTTTATCTTGAAGGGGGGTCTTGGGGTGTTTCTTATAGCTTGATAGAGGTTTATCTTGAAGGGGGTCTTGGGGTGTTTCTTATAGCTTGATAGAAGTTTATCTTGAAGGGGGGTCTTGGGGTGTTTCTTATAGCTTGATAGAGGTTTATCTTGAAGGGGGGTCTTGGGGTGTTTCTTATAGCTTGATAGAGGTTTATCTTGAGGGGGTCTTGGGGTTTCTTATAGCTTGATAGAGGTTCATCTTGAAGGGGGGTCTTGGGGTGTTTCTTATAGCTTGATAGAGGTTTATCTTGAAGGGTGGTCTTGGGGTGTTTCTTATAGCTTGATAGAGGTTTATCTTGAAGGGGGGTGTTGGGGTGTTTCTTATAGCTTGATAGAGCTTTATCTTGAAGGGGTATCTTGGGGTGTTTCTTATAGCTTGATAGAGGTTTATCTTGAAGGGGGGTCTTGGGGTGTTTCTTATAGCTTGATAGAGGTTTATCTTGAAGGGGGGTCTTGGGGTGTTTCTTATAGCTTGATAGAGGTTTATCTTGAAGGGGGGTCTTGGGGTGTTTCTTATAGCTTGATAGAGGTTTATCTTGAAGGGGGGTCTTGGGGTGTTTCTTATAGCTTGCTAGAGGTTTATCTTGAAGGGGGTCTTGGGGTGTCTCTTATAGCTTGCTAGAGGTTTATCTTGAAGGGGGGTCTTGGGGTGTTTCTTATAGCTTGATAGAGGTTTATCTTGAAGGGGGTCTTGGGGTGTTTCTTATAGCTTGATAGAGGTTTATCTTGAAGGGGGGTCTTGGGGTGTTTCTTATAGCTTGATAGAGGTTTATCTTGAAGGGGGGTCTTGGGGTGTTTCTTATAGCTTGATAGAGGTTTATCTTGAAGGGGGGTCTTGGGGTGTTTCTTATAGCTTGATAGAGGTTTATCTTGAAGAGGGGTCTTGGGGTGTTTCTTATAGCTTGATAGAGGTTTATCTTGAAGGGGGGTCTTGGGGTGTTTCTTATAGCTTGATAGAGGTTTATCTTGAAGGGGGTCTTGGGGTGTGTCTTTTAGCTTGATAGAGGTTTATCTTGAAGGGGGGTCTTGGGGTGTTTCTTATAGCTTGATAGAGGTTTATCTTGAAGGGGGGTCTTGGGGTGTTTCTTATAGCTTGATAGAGGTTTATCTTGAAGGGGGTCTTGGGGTGTTGCTTATAGCTTGATAGAGGTTTATCTTGAAGGGGGGTCTTGGGTGTTTCTTATAGCTTGATAGAGGTTTATCTTGAAGGGGGGTCTTGGGGTGTTTCTTATAGCTTGATAGAGGTTTATCTTGAAGGGGGGTCTTGGGGTGTCTCTTTTAGCTTGATAGAGGTTTATCTTGAAGGGGGGTCTTGGGGTGTTTCTTATAGCTTCATAGAGGTTTATCTTGAAGGGGGGTCTTGGGGTGTTTCTTATAGCTTGATAGAGGTTTATCTTGAAGGGGGGTCTTGGGGTGTTTCTTATAGCTTGATAGAGGTTTATCTTGAAGGGGGGTCTGTAAACTTATAGCTTGAAAATATAAATAAATAAGCCAATAATTACGGCCATCCCCCCTTTAAGAACACCCGTACAGTCATTGTCAATAAATAAGCCAATAATTACTGCCATCCCCCCTTTAAGAACACCCGTACAGTCATTGTCAATAAATAAGCCAATAATTACGGCCATCCCCCTTTCAGAACACCCGTACAGTCATTGTCAATAAATAAGCCAATAATTACGGCCATCCCCCTTTAAGAACACCCGTACAGTCATTGTCAATAAATAAGCCAATAATTACGGCCATCCCCCCTTTAAGAACACCCGTACAGTCATTGTCAATAAATAAGCCAATAATTACGGCCATCCCCCCTTTTAAAACACCCGTACAGTCATTGTCAATAAATAAGCCAATAATAACGGCCATCTCCCTTTAAGAACACCCGTACAGTCATTGTCAATAAATAAGCCAATTGTTACGGCCATCCCCCCTTTAAGAACACCCGTACAGTCATTGTCAATAAATAAGCCAATAATTACGGCCATCCCCCCTTTAAAAACACCCGTACAGTCATTGTCAATAAATAAGCCAATAATTACGGTCATCTCCCTTTAAGAACACCCGTACAGTCATTGTCAATAAATAAGCCAATAATTACGGCCATCCCCCGTTTAAGAACACCCGTACAGTCATTGTCAATAAATAAGCCAATAAATACGGCCATCCCCCCTTTAAGAACACCCGTACAGTCATTGTCAATACTCGTACACTCGGGTAGTCTCTCGCCCACCCAGGCATATGAGAATTGTTGGACCACCTATATTTTTCTTTTTGCATTTATGATGATCTGGATTAATTTTGGGATAGAACTTGCTTTTCAATTAATAGTACCGGTATATATAGTTTTGTAGTTGATATTAAGGAACACCCCGTTATTAACATTAATCCTCCATTACAAACCCCAATGCACTAGAATAAACTAATGAAAACATATGCTCCTCCCGGGATTATATTCATACATTGGCTTCCAGAGATTTTGTAAACTTCCATAATTAGAAATAAGTGAAGTCCACAAATATCTATGAGTGGGCTAGAGACTATGGTATCAGAGTGTACAGTTGGGGAAGTAAGTCTTTATATACACTCGGCAGTTCTGCCTTTTGTCTCCTTCACTCAAAAAATAAATAAAACAATAATACTCTACCACGGCTGAGAGAAGCTACCTATAAAAGACCTGTTCGGCTGAACTGGTCTTTTATAGGTGGTTTAATTCTCCCAACCATGGTACCAAGTGTGTGAAGACATAGGCTTGTATTCATAAACAATTATTTCCCTTCACAGAGCTGTTAATACCCCATCCGTACTGACGACGTGCGGTATATTTGATTCCGGCTACTATTAGACGACTTTATTCGGTTTAAAAAGGTCTCCAGCAATTGGCCACTTGCAAGTTTCAGGCTATAAGGAAGTTGGAGCCGTGAACATCGATATTAAACAGAAATGAAATAATAATGTACGTTTCTGATGGATAAATGGTATGAGGAATTGGGTTTTATGTATTTATAAATGTACTACGACCGTATTTATAAATGTACTACGACCGTATTTATAAATGTACTACGACCGTATTTTAGCTGGTAATTCTGTTAAATATCGATGTCTACAGCTCCAACATCCTTATAGAACGAAACTCGCAAGTCGGCAATAATTTAACAGGCATTGAACTATCCTGCTTAACCATTTTTACTACCACAGATCTTCCTTTAAACTGCACACAATCGTCTAAATATAGTTAGAATAAGCTTAACAAGATGTCACCGGTACAGAAGGGTTTAAGGGGAGGCAGACCGCTTTTCTGAATCCCCTTCTCCCTAATGTTTAGCCCCACTAGTTTTGAAATTATAAGACGTTCGGCCCATTATTTTGGCGATTTTAACACCTTTCTCCTCATTTCGTTGTCAATTGTAAGACCTTTTAGGTATCGATTATTTCCTAGCGAGCGACAGCGAGCCTGCAATTTTAAGAGGAATCGGCCTTCGGCCGGGACATTTTTCTACCGAAAAATTTACAAATTTATCTTGTAGAGGGGTCTAGGGGGTGTTTTGCAAAGCTTGATGGAGGTCTAGGGAGGAAATGAAACAAATATTATATTCATAAATAAATTAACAGACCAAACAAACGTCTGCCTTCCCTTAATGGACGAAATAACCTGAAAAATGACGTTGCCATTAGAAATTAAAATACTAATCCATGTAATCTCTGTAAACAACGCTCATTCCCACAATATTCGTTCGGTATCAGGCGCTGCGAAGGGAAAGAATCGTTTAAGTGGAGATGGTTAACTTTTTGGCCGATTTTTACATGTATTCATTTTTTTTCAGGTTTCCTCCCTAGACCTCCATCAAATTAAAAACAAACATCCATTCGATCCCCCTTCTAGATTAATTTGTACATTTTTTGGTAGAAAAATTACCCGGCCGAAGGCCGGTTCTTCCAACATTACTGGCTCACTATTGGTCGCCAGGGAAAAAATCGACACCTAAATAGCACGAAAGGTCTAAATATTGACGAAGAAATGGGGCGAAAGGTCTTAAAATCGACTAACTAATGGGGCAAACATCTTAACATCTGAAAACTAATGGGGCTAAACATGAGGGAGAAAGTGGTCCAGAAAACTGGCCCATGTCCCCGAATACCACTCTTAGTTCCCCAACTGTACGTAAAATACTGCATTTTAGCTGCATTTCCATCTTTTAACTTAAGGCGGAAATATTAATCAACGAGTCAACAGTCTATTTTTTTCCAGCTGAGGGTAAATAGTACAAAGGAGTACAAAGGAGTACAAAGGAAATCAAGCAACAACAGATCTAGTGACCCTTCTAGGTTGCTTGTCCTCCAAAACACTGAGGATCAATTGTCCAAACAGTGGTTTAGAGTGGGTAAGGGAACATTGGAAAGGGAATTACTGCCCTGGAACTAATGTCCGTGGCAGGATTAGGAAGTTAGTAGGGGACAGATGGGTTAGTAACTGAGGGGGGGATAAAATAAAGTTATTAATTTACAAACGCAGTTAGTCGCGGGTTTGAAGCGAGATATTTGTCTAGGCGGAGTTTAAATGAATCAACGGTGAAGCAGTCTATAACGTTTCGGGGAAGCCCATTCCACAAGTTGACAACTCGATTGAAGAAGAAATTCTTAGATTCGTGTGAGTTAAAAGATTTACCAATAATTTTGCAACCGTTTCCCCGCGTGTAATTAGATTGGTCGATAGTGAAGTACTTACTACAGTTCATATTGTCGATGCCTTTGATGATTTTGAACACTTGAATTAAGTCACCTCTTAATCTGCGCTGGGTTAAAGGAAATAGATTTAATTCTCTAAGACGCTCTTCGTATGGTTTGTTCTTTAGGCTAGGTGTCATTTTGGTAACTCTACGTTGAACTCGTTCTAGCTTGTTTATATCTTTTTGGTAATAAGGGCACCAGGATTGAACGCAGTATTCCAGAAGAGGGCGGACTAAGGAATTGTAAAGGGTTAGGATAACTTCTTTGGATTTATGCTCAAATGACCTGCCTATAAAGCCAATTATTTTGTTTGCCTTCTTAACAACTTCTGAACATTGTTGACTCGGTTTTAGGTTACTCGATATTGTTACTCCCAGATCGGTTTCTCTGTTTACATTCTTAAGCTGAGTGCCATTCATCGAATAGTTTGCTTTCTCATTTAGGTATCCGATATGTAGTACTTTACATTTATCCGCATTGAAACTCATTTGCCAAATTTGGGCCCAACATGACAATTTATCTAGATTGTGTTGCATATCGTCAACTTGTTCTTTTGAGAGTACGCTATTTGCAATTTTTGTATCGTCAGCAAATTTTGAGATTGTACAGGTGAGGCCCTCATCTATGTCGTTGATGTAAATTAGAAAGAGAATTGGTCCTAGTACCGATCCCTGGGGTACCCCGCTACTTACATTGGTCCATTTAGATGCCTTACCGTTTATGACTACTCTTTGCTTTCTGTCGCTGAGCCAATTTTCTATCCATTTCAACACACCGTCTTGTATTCCATGCGCTTTTAGTTTTAGCAGTAAACGTTTGTGGGGAACTTTGTCAAAGGCCTTTTGAAAATCAAGGTATATAATATCTACAGCTTTACTCTCATCATAGAGGTTGAGGATATCGTGGAAGAAGTCTAAGAGGTTTGTTAAACAGGAACGTTTTTTACGAAAGCCGTGTTGAGTATCTTTAAGTATGTTATTTTCCTCTAAGTGATTTACGAGTCTGTCTCGTATGACCGTTTCTAGCATTTTACATACAACTGAGGTTAAGCTAATTGGACGATAGTTACTGGGTAGGGATTTGCTGCCTTTTTTGAATATCGGTGTTACGTTGGCTAGCTTCCACTGATCAGGCATAGTTCCAGACTGCAAGGATTTATTGAAAAGTAATGTCAGTGGTTTGGAGAGCTCATCCTTAGCTTCCTTCAGAACTCTAGGCGAGATTGTATCAGGTCCAGGCGTTTTATTTACCTTGAGTTTATCTAAACAATTCAATACTTCTCTCTCTGTAACGGTGATATTGCTTAGAACATCTGAATTATCAATCTGAATCGGCGATGGTGTAGGGATATCACTGAGGTCTTCTGTTGTAAACACTGATGCAAAGAAGGTATTGAGGGCATTACTCATTTGTACTTCGTCTTTGGTGTATTCTCCATTTTCATCGACTAACGGTCCAACAGTTGAAGTAACTACTTTTTTCTTTCTGATATAACTATAGAATTCTTTCGGGTTTGTTTTACTTTGATTCGCAATATGTAACTCTAAGGTCTTTTTACTTTGCTTAATTAATGTTTTGGCTTTGCGTCGTAGCTCTACAAATTTCACCCGTTCTTCGTCATTTTGTGAGGATTTTAATCTATCATTAGCAAATTTTTTAGCAAGCAGGCAGTTTGAAATATCTTTATTCCACCATTTGGGCTTATTATTATGGCCTGGACGCCGTATTTTCGATGGTATAGTCATGTTTCTATCTTTGTTACTCGGCTATAAGGTAGATTTTGTAGCGAAATATGATGTTAATTATGAAAACTTGGCATTAATATGACACACAGCCATAGTAGTTTCATATATTTCCATTAAGTATCGAAAAATCAGCTAATTAAGAGATTAAATTTACGATCAGCTGGAAAACAATAGAGTATTAGTACTACTAATGGTACTACTATTATTTGTACTACTACTACTACAACTACTACTACAACTACTACTACTACTACTACTACTACTACTACTACTACAATTTTTTTTTTTTTTTTCCCAACAATAAACATTGATTTTTATTTAATATTTTTCATACATTTCATGTTACTACTACTACCATCACCACCTCCACCATCACCACCACCACTACTTTATATTTAATATTGTACACATACTAAATTTCACAAGCATCAGATACTACTATTCTACACCATGCAACTTCAATCCAGTCTCCTTCCAATGCGACCCTCTGCCACTGCTGCCTCGTAGTCTACTTCTGCCACCGTCACTGGTTGTGGTGCAGACCTTCTTGTTCCCCGCAGGCATAGTAGTGCTGATCTGAGCAATGAGAAAGATAGACGGCATCTCATCCAGGCTACGACGTGGCTCCTAGGCTGTTGCTTCTTCTCTGCGATGATCTCTGCTAGCCTTGAATAGAAGCACTGGGCCCTGGGTCCCATCCCTCCTGATGTGGTGAAGACTAGTGGGGTAAAGCTGCCATGTTCGACTTGTAAGATCCTTTCTCCATATGTCCTGACCTTCTCTCGTTCGTTCCTCTTGTGTGCAGCCTCCAGAGACAGCTCGCTGTAGCTGTGGGCCATTGGGTCAAATACTCTTATGTCAAAGAACGCTCGCTGTACATTTGTCCAAAAGCCTCTTGCACTAACGTCCAATCTTGCTTCAGTGGATGTGTTGGCCGTCCTGTGCTGCATGGTCTCTCCACCCAAGGGAATGAGTGATGGTTCGCTCACCACATCTCTACACACCTCCCTGAGCATGTTCGCTGTTATATCTCTTACTTCATCGTGCCTAATGCTGATGAATCCTCCTTTCTTACATATCATGGTGTGGTCTGTATCGTTGATGGTTCCACAAACGCATCGATCGGGCAGTCCTTCAATCGGCCAATCATACCTCAGTGCAATAGCATCATTAAATTCTTGTTTGTTGAGATTGAAGCTTTTTGCCTTGATTGGTAGTGTTGTCAGCCAATTTGAAGCGCCCGTTTCTTGTGCTATTTGTAGTATTCTTGTTTGTCTCGGGTGAAGTTGTCCCATCAATTGTGCCAGGTCATTTTTCTGTGAGTTTTGCCTCTCTGACGTGATGGTCTTTCTGATGTTGTAGATGTCTGCCTGGTCTACTTCACCGTCAGAATCTTGTGCTATGATACGGTCAGTGAGAGATCCTGTTATCTTTACCGAGTTCTGGTATTCCGTTACCGCCCTCTTCACTGGGTCGATGATTCCCATCCCTCCCAACCTAGGAGGCAGTGCGAGCAGCTCCCTCTCTGTATCATTCGGGGTGTGCGACTTTATCCACGCTGGGATGAGTTTGTCTCTGATGGCATCTTCCAGCGGTTGAAGTAATGCGCTGACATTTGGAACAGTTCTCATCAAGTAGGTCCAGCGATGTTTGACCCCATATGTGAATGCCGAATACGCTGCCTGTAGTTCCGTCTTTGCAATTTTGGCCAGTTTCTCAATTTCATTTACCCATTCTCTGACCTTCTCCTCTATGTATTTGTTCTTGAACTCTTCCGTGCCGATCACCGCCCCAAGGTGACGCTGTCCGTCCTTTGTTACTACCACTTCACTACCGCTGAAAGCTTCCACCGCCCTTTCATAATGTTCTGTTTTTACTATTAGTATTGACTTTCTGGCATTTGGATGGTACCCTATTTTCGGTCCTACCTCTGATATTTGTTCCCACCAGTGCTTGAGATTGTTGACTTTTCCCGCTCCAGTGAGATCGTCTGCATAGGCCACCTGCTTTACTTGTGTCGCCTCATGGCTTGTTAAGGTTAGCAACACTGAGAGACCTAAGGCGTACATTGCCATTGCTACTGGGTCACCTTGTGTGGTTCCTTCCATTGATTTCAGAGGTGTTCCCCTTCGTGTGTTCTGGTTGTTTACTATGAAGAGGTCCGCAGGCTTTTTATAGGGGTTCTCTACGTAGGTGGCAAAACTGGGGCATTTTACTTTGATGTTATGTATTGCCGTCTTTCTGTTGATGGTGTTATAGGCGTTTGTTGCATCCACTAGCAGCACAGCTTCACAGTCCACTTGCTCATATATTTTTCTTATGGCATGAATTGCTGCCTCTCCCCCTGCTTGGTGGCCGGCACACACTTGGAGATTACCAGCCGCTGACCACACATCGTCTTTCACCACTTCCATTATGCATTTTCCGATGATTCTTCTCAGCACTTCACCCACTCCTACTGGTCTGCATCCTGGATTCTTGTCTAAAGGTATTAGGCGACAAGCTGTGTAAGCCTCCAAATGTTGACAATTTTGGGTGGTCATCTTTCTTGCAAGAGCTGCCAGAGCCCTACATAAGTCTGTTGCTGCTAGTCCGAAGATTGCTCTACTCAGGATTGTCCTCCAGCCATTTGCATCCAGCCCTGATGGGCCTGCACTGCCTTGTGTCCCTAGAGCCTTTTTCCAAATCATTTCGCCTGTGATTTGTTCGTATATGACGGTGTTCGGTGGTATATAATCACCCTCTAGCCTCTGACTCTCGTGGACACTAGGTTGTGGATGTTTCTCTTTCAACATTTGGATGGTTTCTCTTGTGATAGGCAGCAACCCACAAGCTGCCTCCTTTGTCAGGGACCTTATTGCAGGCGCCACTTTTCCTTGCCTCATCTGGTCGCCGAATCTCCTGGCCTCGTCTTCATTGTTTTTCTTTTTTTGCCGCCGCCTGCCTAGTCTCCCTTGTAATGCTCTGGCTTCATTGAGTAAGTCATCCATCTTGTTCTCATTCCATAATTTCATTCTTCTTGTTAGCGCAGTCACATTTTCGCCTTGATTAGATTTGTGGTGAGTTTTTTGCAAGAAGAGATGTGGAATGCTGAAAATTATCTTGAGAACATACGGGGCTAAAGATGTGTCATAGACGTAGTTATAAATGAGCTTTGTCATATCGTTCAGCATGTTGGTGGTGGCACCACATTTTGGAGGGTTGAAAAAGTTGTGTGCAGACCAATATACTATTTCTGAGTACGTTGCATCAATCCAAATTCATACTTCCTCTTCCCGTAATCCTTTCCAGAGTATGTTTCCGCCTCTGCCTGCTTCATTTGGCCCCCTTGGAGGACTGCCATCCTCTCTTCCGTCTCGGTTGTCGTCTCCCTCTCTTGTGTCTCTTGTTGGCTCCTCATTACTTTCCGCTTCTTGGGGTTCTTCTACTATTACTACTACTACTACTACAACTACTACTACTACTACTACTACTACTACATTGATTTTTATTTAATATTGTTCATACTTTTTATTTTACAAGCATCAGATATTACTATTCAACACCATGCAACTTCAATCCAGTCTCCTTCCTATGCGACCCTCTGCCACTGCTGCCTCGTAGTCCACTTCTGCCACCGTCGCTGGTTGTGGTGCAGACAGTCTTGTTCCCGCAGGCATAGTAGTGCTGATCTGAGCAACGAGAAAGATAGACGGCACCTCATCCAGGCTACAACGTGGCTCCTGGGCTGTTTCTTCTTTCTCTGCGATGATCTCTGCAAGCCTTGAATAGAAGCACTGGGCCCTAGGTCCCATCCCTCCAGATGTGGTGAAGACTAGTGGGGTAAAGCTGCCATGTTCGATATTTAAGATCCTTTCCCCATATGCCCTGACCTTCTCTTGTTCATTCCTCTTGTGTGCAGCCTCCAGAGACAGCCCGCTGTAGCTATGGGCCATTGGGTCAAATATTCTTACGTCAAAGAATGCTCGCTGTGCTCTTGTCCAAAAACTTTTTGCACTAACGTCCACTCGTGCTTCGTTGGATGTGTTGGCCGTCCTGTGCTGCAAGATCTCTCCCTCCAAGGGAATGAGTGATGGTTCGCTCACCACATCTCGACACACGTCCCTGAGCATGTTCGCCGTTACATCTCTTACTTCATCGTGCCTGATGCTGATGAATCCTCCCTTCTTACATAATCATGCTGTGGTCTGCATCGTTGTTGATTCCACAAACTCATCGATCGGGCAGTCCTTCAATCGGCCAATCATACCTCAGTGCAATAGCATCATTAAATTCTTGTTTGTTTAGATTGAAGCTTTTTGCCTTGATTGGTAGTGTTGTCAGCCAATTTGAAGCACCCGTTTCTTGTGCTATTTGTACTTTTCTTGTTAGTCTCGGGGAAAGTTGTCGCATCAATTGTGCCAGGTCATTTTTCTGTGAGTTTTGCCTCTCTGACGTGATGGTCTTCCTGATGTTGTAGATGTCCGCCTGGTCCACTTCGCCGTCAGGATCTAGTGCTACGATGCGTTCAGTACAAAGGAGTACAAAGGAAATCAAGCAACAACAGGTCTAGTGACCCTTCTAGGTTGCTTGTCCTCCAAAACACTGAGGATCAAGTGTCCAAACAGTGGTTTAGAGTTGGTAAGGGAACATTGGAAAGGGAACTACTGCCCTGCCACTAACGTGGCAGGACTAGGAAGTTAGTAGGGGACATATGGGTTAGTAACTGAGGGGAGGATAAAGTTATTCATTTACAAACGCAGTCAGTCGCGGGTTTGATGCGAGATATTTGTCTAGGCGGAATTTAAATGAATCAACGGTGCTGCAGTCTATAACGTCTCGGGGAAGCCCATTCCACAAGTTGACAACTCGATTGAAGAAGAAATTCTTAGATTCGTGCGAGTTAAAAGATTTACCAATAATTTTGCAACCGTTTCCCCGCGTGTAATTAGATTGGTCGATAGTGAAGTACTTACTACAGTTCATATTGTCGATGCCTTTGATGATTTTGAACACTTGAATTAAGTCGCCTCTTAATCTGCGCTGGGTTAAAGGAAATAGATTTAATTCTCTAAGACGCTCTTCGTATGGTTTGTTCTTTAGGCTAGGTATCATTTTGGTAACTCTACGTTGAACTCGTTCTAGCTTGTTTATATCTTTTTGGTAATAAGGGCACCAGGATTGAACGCAGTATTCCAGAAGAGGGCGGACTAAGGAATTGTAAAGGGTTAGGATAACTTCTTTGGATTTATGCTCAAATGACTGCCTATAAAGCCAATTATTTTGTTTGCTTCTTAACAACTTCTGAACATTGTTGACTCGGTTTTAGGTTACTCGATATTGTTACTCCCAGATCAGTTTCTCTGTTTACATTCTTAAGCTGAGTGCCATTCATCGAATAGTTTGCTTTCTCATTTAGGTATCCGACATGTAGTACTTTACATTTATCCGCATTGAAACTCATTTGCCAAATTTGGGCCAACATGACAATTTATCTAGATTGTGTTGCATATCGTCAACTTGTTCTTTTGAGAGTACGCTATTTGCAATTTTTGTATCGTCAGCAAATTTTGAGATTGTGCAGGTGAGACCCTCATCTATGTCGTTGATGTAAATTAGAAAGAGAATTGGTCCTAGTACCGATCCCTGGGGTACCCCGCTACTTACATTGGTCCATTTAGATGCCTTACCGTTTATGACTACCCTTTGCTTTCTGTTGCTGAGCCAATTTTCTATCCATTTCAACACACCGTCTTGTATTCCATGCGCTTTTAGTTTTAGCAGTAAACGTTTGTGGGGAACTTTGTCAAAGGCCTTTTGAAAATCAAGGTATATAATATCTACAGCTTTACTCTCATCGTAGAGGTTGAGGATATCATGGAAGAAGTCTAAGAGGTTTGTTAAACAGGAACGTTTTTACGAAAGCCGTGTTGAGTATCTTTAAGTATGTTATTTTCCTCTAAGTGATTTACGAGTCTGTCTCGTATGACCATTTCTAGCATTTTACATACAATTGAGGTTAAGCTAATTGGACGATAGTTACTGGGTAGGGATTTGCTGCCTTTTTTGAATATCGGTGTTACGTTGGCTAGCTTCCACTGATCAGGCATAGTTCCAGACTGCAAGGATTTATTGAATAGTAATGTCAGTGGTTTGGAGAGCTCATTCTTAGCTTCCTTTAGAACTCTAGGCGAGATTGTATCAGGTCCTGGCGTTTTATTTACCTTGAGTTATCTAAACAATTCAATACTTCTCTCTCTGTAACGGTGATATTGCTTAGAACATCTGAATTATCAATCTGAATCGGCGATGGTGTAGGGATATCACTGAGGTCTTCTGTTGTAAAAACTGATGCAAAGAAGGTATTGAGGGCATTACTCATTTGTACTTCGTCTTTGGTGTATTCCTTTTTCATCGACTAACGGTCCAACAGTTGAAGTAACTACTTTTTTCTTTCTGATATAACTATAGAATTCTTTCGGGTTGTTTTACTTTGATTCGCAATATGTAACTCTAAGGTATTTTTACTTTGCTTAATTAACTTTTTGGCTTTGCGTCGTAGCTCTACAAATTTCACCCGTTCTTCGTCATTTTGTGAGGATTTTAATCTATCATTAGCAAATTTTTTAGCAAGCAGGCAGTTTGAAATATCTTTATTCCACCATTTGGGCTTATTATTATGGCCTGGACGCCGTATTTTCGATGGTATGCAGTCTTGCACTGCTTTTAGGTAAGTGGAGATTCTGTGAGAGATTCTGTTATCTTTACTGAGTTCTGGTGTTCCGTTGTCGCCCTCCTCACCGGATTGATGATTCCAAGCCCTCCTAACCTAGGAGGAAGTGCGAGCAACTCCCTCTCTGTAGCATTTGGGGTGTGGGACTTCATAAAAGCTGGGATGAGTTTGTTTCTGATGGCATCTTCTAGCGGTTGAAGTTGTGGACCCACGTTTGGAAAGGTACGCATCAAGTAGGTCCAGCGGTGTTTGACCCCATATGTGAATGCCGAATATGCAGCCTGTGGTTCCGTCTTTGCAATTTTGGCTAGTATTTCTATTTCGTTTACCCTCTCTCTGACCTTCTCTTCCATGTATTGCTTCTTGAACTCTTCTGTGCCAATCACTGCCCCTAGATGACGCTGTCCGTCCTTTGTTACGACCACTTCACTACCGTTGAAAGCTTCTAAGGCATTTTCGTAATGTTCTGGTTTTACTATCAGTATAGACTTACTAGCATTTGGAAAGTATCCTATTTCTGGTCCCACTTGTGATACTTGCTCCCACCAGCTCTTGAGATCGTTGACTTTCCCTGCTCCAGTGAGATCATCTGCATAGGCCGCCTGCTTAACATGTGTCGTCTCATGTCTTGTTAATGATAGCAACACCGAGAGACCTAATGAGTACATCGCCATTGCTACTGGGTCCCCTTGTGTGGTTCCTTCCATTGATTTCAGTGCCGTTCCATGTTGTGAGTTTTGGTTGTTTACAATGAAGAGGTCTGCAGGCTGTTTATAGGTATTCTTTACATAGGTGGCTAAGCTGGGGCATTTTACCTTGATGTTGTGTATTGCTGTCTTTCTGTTGATGGTGTTAAAGGCATTTGATGCATCCACTAACAGCACGGCTTCACATTCTTCTTGCTCATATATTTCTCTTATTGCATGAATTGCTGCCTCTCCCTCTGCTTGGTGGCCAGCACACACTTGGAGATTTCCAGCCGCTGACCGCACATCGTCCTTCACCACCTCCATTATGCATTTTCCGATGATTCTTCTCAACACTTCACCCACCCCTACAGGTCTGCACCCTGGATTCTTGTCCAATGGTATTAGACGACAAGCTGTGTAGGCCTCTAAGTGTTGACAATCTTGAGTGGCCATTTTTCTTGCACGATCTGCCAGCGCCCTGCGTAAGTCGGTCGCTGCAACTCCGAAAAGTGTGCTGCTCAGGATTGTTCTCCAACCGTTTGCATCCATCCCTGAGGGTCCTGCACTGCCTTGGGTCCCTAGAGCCTTTTTCCAAATCTTCTCGCCTGTGATTTGTTCGTAGATGACGGGGTTCGGTGGTATATAAGCCCCCTCTAGCTTCTGACTCTCGTATATACTAGGTTGCGGATGTTTCTCTTCCAGCAGCTTGATGGTATCTCTTGTGATAGGCAACAGCCCACCAGCTGCCTCCTTTGTCAGCGATCGTATTGCAGGTGCCACTTTACCATGTCTCATTTGGTCGCCGAATCTCCTGGCCTTGTCCTCAGTGTTTTCTCTTTTGTGTTGCCTTCTGCCTTGTCTCTCTTGTAATGCTCTGGCTTCACTGAGTAAGTCATCCATCTTCTTATCATTCCACAGTTTCACTCTATTTGTTAGTGCAGTCACGTTGTCCGCTTGTCTAGAATTGCGGTGAGTTTTTTGCAAGAAGAGATGTGGAATGCTGAAAAATAACTTGAGAGCATACGGGGCTAAAGGTCTGTCATAGACATTAGTTATAAATGAGCTTTTTCGTCTCTGTCAACAGTTTGGTGGTGGCGTCACATTTAGGTGGGTTGAATAAACTGTGTGCAGACCAATCCACAATTTCTGAGTAAGCTGCCTCTGTCCACATTTTTACCTCCTCTCCCCGTAGTCCTTTCCATTGAAGGGGTCCTCCTCTGCCATCAATTTCTGCGGGTCTCTCCAGGGCTGCTTCCCTCTGTGGTCCCACCTCCCTGTGTGCTTCTCGGGGCTCTTCATTGCGTGGCATGTCGTCGTTTCTACCAGCTATATTTTGCCTTGTTTGCACACCATCCTCCTCTCCAGCATCTCGGTGCTCGTCTCCGTGTCTTTGGACTCCGCTGGGCTCACCGTCACCCACCATGTCATGTGGTTGTCGCCCTTCTCTCGGGCCCCCTGAGGGTCCCGCACCTCCACATGCTCTGTCGGGTTGTTGCCCATCGCCGTGTTGTGTCCCGTCAGCTTCATCCCTTCGCACTCTACTACTACTACTACTACTACTACTACTACTACTACTACTACTACTACTACAACTACTACTACTACTACTATGACTACTACTACTACTACTACAACTACTACTACTACTACTACTACTACAACTACTACTACTACTACTACTACTACCACCATTTTTTTTTTTTTTTTTTTACTACTACTACATTGATTTTTATTTAATATTTTTCATACATTTCATGTTACTACTACTACCATCACCACCTCCACCATCACCACCACCACTACCTTATATTTAATATTGTACACATACTAAATTTCACAAGCATCAGATACTACTATTCTATACCATGCAACTTCAATCCAGTCTCCTTCCAATGCGACCCTCTGCCACTGCTGCCTCGTAGTCTACTTCTGCCACCGTCACTGGTTGTGGTGCAGACCTTCTTGTTCCCTGCAGGCATAGTAGTGCTGATCTGAGCAATGAGAAAGATAGACGGCATCTCATCCAGGCTACGACGTGGCTCCTAGGCTGTTGCTTCTTCTCTGCGATGATCTCTGCTAGCCTTGAATAGAAGCACTGGGCCCTGGGTCCCATCCCTCCTGATGTGGTGAAGACTAGTTGGGTAAAGCTGCCATGTTCGACTTGTAAGATCCTTTCTCCATATGTCCTGACCTTCTCTCGTTCATTCCTCTTGTGTGCAGCCTCCAGAGACAGCTCGCTGTAGCTGTGGGCCATTGGGTCAAATACTCTTATGTCAAAGAACGCTCGCTGTGCATTTGTCCAAAAGCCTCTTGCACTAACGTCCAATCTTGCTTCAGTGGATGTGTTGGCCGTCCTGTGCTGCATGGTCTCTCCACCCAAGGGAATGAGTGATGGTTCGCTCACCACATCTCTACACACCTCCCTGAGCATGTTCGCTGTTATATCTCTTACTTCATCGTGCCTGATGCTGATGAATCCTCCTTTCTTACATATCATGGTGTGGTCTGTATCGTTGATGGTTCCACAAAAGCATCGATCGGGCAGTCCTTCAATCGGCCAATCATACCTCAGTGCAATAGCATCATTAAATTCTTGTTTGTTGAGATTGAAGCTTTTTGCCTTGATTGGTAGTGTTGTCAGCCAATTTGAAGCGCCCGTTTCTTGTGCTATTTGTAGTTTTCTTGTTTGTCTCGGGTGAAGTTGTCCCATCAATTGTGCCAGGTCATTTTTCTGTGAGTTTTGCCTCTCTGACGTGATGGTCTTTCTGATGTTGTAGATGTCTGCCTGGTCTACTTCACCGTCAGAATCTTGTGCTATGATACGGTCAGTGAGAGATCCTGTTATCTTTACCGAGTTCTGGTATTCCGTTACCGCCCTCTTCACTGGGTCGATGATTCCCATCCCTCCCAACCTAGGAGGCAGTGCGAGCAGCTCCCTCTGTGTATCATTCGGGGTGTGCGACTTTATCCACGCTGGGATGAGTTTGTCTCTGATGGCATCTTCCAGCGGTTGAAGTAATGCGCTGACATTTGGAACAGTTCTCATCAAGTAGGTCCAGCGATGTTTGACCCCATATGTGAATGCCGAATACGCGGCCTGTGGTTCCGTCTTTGCAATTTTGGCCAGTTTCTCAATTTCATTTACCCATTCTCTGACCTTCTCCTCTATGTATTTGTTCTTGAACTCTTCCGTGCCGATCACCGCCCCAAGGTGACGCTGTCCGTCCTTTGTTACTACCACTCACTTCACTACCGCTGAAAGCTTCCACCGCCCTTTCATAATGTTCTGTTTTTACTATTAGTATTGACTTTCTGGCATTTGGATGGTACCCTATTTTTGGTCCTACCTCTGATATTTGTTCCCACCAGTGCTTGAGATTGTTGACTTTTCCCGCTCCAGTGAGATCGTCTGCATAGGCCACCTGCTTTACTTGCGTCGCCTCATGGCTTGTTAAGGTTAGCAACACTGAGAGACCTAAGGCGTACATTGCCATTGCTACTGGGTCACCTTGTGTGGTTCCTTCCATTGATTTCAGAGGTGTTCCCCTTCGTGTGTTCTGGTTGTTTACTATGAAGAGGTCCGCAGGCTTTTTATAGGTGTTCTCTACGTAGGTGGCAAAACTGGGGCATTTTACTTTGATGTTATGTATTGCCGTCTTTCTGTTGATGGTGATAAAGGCGTTTGTTGCATCCACTAGCAGCACAGCTTCACAGTCCACTTGCTCATATATTTTTCTTATGGCATGAATTGCTGCCTCTCCCCCTGCTTGGTGGCCGGCACACACTTGGAGATTACCAGCCGCTGACCGCACATCGTCTTTCACCACTTCCATTATGCATTTTCCGATGATTCTTCTCAGCACTTCACCCACTCCTACTGGTCTGCATCCTGGATTCTTGTCTAAAGGTATTAGGCGACAAGCTGTGTAAGCCTCCAAATGTTGACAATTTTGGGTGGTCATCTTTCTTGCAAGAGCTGCCAGAGCCCTACATAAGTCTGTTGCTGCTAGTCCGAAGATTGCTCTACTCAGGATTGTCCTCCAGCCATTTGCATCCAGCCCTGATGGGCCTGCACTGCCTTGTGTCCCTAGAGCCTTTTTCCAAATCATTTCGCCTGTGATTTGTTCGTATATGACGGTGTTAGGTGGTATATAATCACCCTCTAGCCTCTGACTCTCGTGGACACTAGGTTGTGGATGTTTCTCTTTCAACATTTGGATGGTTTCTCTTGTGATAGGCAGCAACCACAAGCTGCCTCCTTTGTCAGGGACCTTATTGCAGGCGCCACTTTTCCTTGCCTCATCTGGTCGCCGAATCTCCTGGCCTCGTCTTCATTGTTTTTCTTTTTTTGCCGCCGCCTGCCTAATCTCCCTTGTAATGCTCTGGCTTCATTGAGTAAGTCATCCATCTTGTTCTCATTCCATAATTTCATTCTTCTTGTTAGCGCAGTCACATTTTCGCCTTGATTAGATTTGTGGTGAGTTTTTTGCAAGTAGAGATGTGGAATGCTGAAAATTATCTTAAGAACATACGGGGCTAAAGATGTGTCATAGACATAGTTATAAATGAGCTTTGTCATATCGTTCAGCATGTTGGTGGTGGCACCACATTTTGGAGGGTTGAAAAAGTTGTGTGCAGACCAATATACTATTTCTGAGTACGTTGCATCAATCCAAATTTTTACTTCCTCTTCCCGTAATCCTTTCCAGAGTATGTTTCCACCTCTGCCTGCTTCATTTGGCCCCCTTGGAGGCCTGCCATCCTCTTCCGTCTCGGTTGTTGTCGTCTCCCTCTTGTGTCTCTTGTTGGCTCCTCATTACTTTCCGCTTCTTGGGGTTCTTCTACTACTACTACTACTACTACTACTACTACTACTACTACTACTACTACTACTACTACTACTACTACATTGATTTTTTTTAATATTGTTCATACATTTTATTTTACAAGCATCAGATATTACTATTCAACACCATGCAACTTCAATCCAGTCTCCTTCCTATGCGACCCTCTGCCACTGCTGCCTCGTAGTCCACTTCTGCCACCGTCGCTGGTTGTGGTGCAGACAGTCTTGTTCCCGCAGGCATAGTAGTGCTGATCTGAGCAACGAGAAAGATAGACGGCACCTCATCCAGGCTACAACGTGGCTCCTGGGCTGTTTCTTCTTCTCTGCGATGATCTCTGCAAGCCTTGAATAGAAGCACTGGGCCCTAGGTCCCATCCCTCCAGATGTGGTGAAGACTAGTGGGGTAAAGCTGCCATGTTCGATATTTAAGATCCTTTCCCCATATGCCCTGACCTTATCTTGTTCATTCCTCTTGTGTGCAGCCTCCAGAGACAGCCCGCTGTAGCTATGGGCCATTGGGTCAAATATTCTTACGTCAAAGAATGCTCGCTGTGCTCTTGTCCAAAAACTTCTTGCACTAACGTCCACTCGTGCTTCGTTGGATGTGTTGGCCGTCCTGTGCTGCAAGATCTCTCCCTCCAAGGGAATGAGTGATGGTTCGCTCACCACATCTCGACACACGTCCCTGAGCATGTTCGCCGTTACATCTCTTACTTCATCGTGCCTGATGCTGATGAATCCTCCCTTCTTACATAATCATGCTGTGGTCTGCATCGTTGTTGATTCCACAAACGCATCGATCGGGCAGTCCTTCAATCGGCCAATCATACCTCAGTGCAATAGCATCATTAAATTCTTGTTTGTTTAGATTGAAGCTTTTTGCCTTGATTGGTAGTGTTGTCAGCCAATTTGAAGCACCCGTTTCTTGTGCTATTTGTACTTTTCTTGTTAGTCTCGGGGAAAGTTGTCGCATCAATTGTGCCAGGTCATTTTTCTGTGAGTTTTGCCTCTCTGACGTGATGGTCTTTCTGATGTTGTAGATGTCCGCCTGGTCAACTTCGCCGTCAGGATCTAGTGCTACGATGCGTTCAGTGAGAGATTCTGTTATCTTTACTGAGTTCTGGTGTTCCGTTGTCGCCCTCCTCACCGGATTGATGATTCCAAGCCCTCCTAACCTAGGAGGAAGTGCGAGCAACTCCCTCTCTGTAGCATTTGGGGTGTGGGACTTCATCCAAGCTGGGATGAGTTTGTTTCTGATGGCATCTTCTAGCGGTTGAAGTTGTGGACCCACGTTTGGAAAGGTACGCATCAAGTAGGTCCAGCAGTGTTTGACCCCATATGTGAATGCCGAATATGCAGCCTGTGGTTCCGTCTTTGCAATTTTGGCTAGTATTTCTATTTCGTTTACCCTCTCTCTGACCTTCTCTTCCATGTATTGCTTCTTGAACTCTTCTGTGCCAATCACTGCCCCTAGATGACGCTGTCCGTCCTTTGTTACGACCACTTCACTACCGTTGAAAGCTTCTAAGGCATTTTCGTAATGTTCTGGTTTTACTATCAGTATAGACTTACTAGCATTTGGAAAGTATCCTATTTCTGGTCCCACTTGTGATACTTGCTCCCACCAGCTCTTGAGATCGTTGACTTTCCCTGCTCCAGTGAGATCATCTGCATAGGCCGCCTGCTTAACATGTGTCGTCTCATGTCTTGTTAATGATAGCAACACCGAGAGACCTAATGCGTACATCGCCATTGCTACTGGGTCCCCTTGTGTGGTTCCTTCCATTGATTTCAGTGCCGTTCCACGTTGTGAGTTTTGGTTGTTTACAATGAAGAGGTCTGCAGGCTGTTTATAGGTATTCTCTACATAGGTGGCTAAGCTGGGGCATTTTACCTTGATGTTGTGTATTGCTGTCTTTCTGTTGATGGTGTTAAAGTCATTTGATGCATCCACTAACAGCACGGCTTCACATTCTTCTTGCTCATATATTTCTCTTATTGCATGAATTGCTGCCTCTCCCCCTGCTTGGTGGCCAGCACACACTTGGAGATTTCCAGCCGCTGACCGCACATCGTCCTTCACCACCTCCATTATGCATTTTCCGATGATTCTTCTCAACACTTCACCCACCCCTACAGGTCTTTACCCTGGATTCTTGTCCAATGGTATTAGACGACAAGCTGTGTAGGCCTCTAAGTGTTGACAATCTTGAGTGGCCATTTTTCTTGCAAGATCTGCCAGCGCCCTGCGTAAGTCGGTCGCTGCAACTCCGAAAAGTGTGCTGCTCAGGATTGTTCTCCAACCGTTTGCATCCATCCCTGAGGGTCCTGCACTGCCTTGGGTCCCTAGAGCCTTTTTCCAAATCTTCTCGCCTGTGATTTGTTCGTAGATGACGGGGTTCGGTGGTATATAAGCCCCCTCTAGCTTCTGACTCTCGTATATACTAGGTTGCGGATGTTTCTCTTCCAGCAGCTTGATGGTATGTCTTGTGATAGGCAACAGCCCACCAGCTGCCTCCTTTGTCAGCGATCGTATTGCAGGTGCCACTTTACCTTGTCTCATTTGGTCGCCGAATCTCCTGGCCTTGTCCTCAGTGTTTTCTCTTTTGTGTTGCCTTCTGCCTTGTCTCTCTTGTAATGCTCTGGCTTCACTGAGTAAGTCATCCATCTTCTTATCATTCCACAGTTTCACTCTATTCGGTACTAGGACCAATTCTCTTTCTAATTTACATCAACGACATAGATGAGGGCCTCACCTGTACAATCTCAAAATTTGCTGACGATACAAAAATTGCAAATAGCGTACTCTCAAAAGAACAAGTTGACGATATGCAACACAATCTAGATAAATTGTCATGTTGGGCCCAAATTTGGCAAATGAGTTTCAATGCGGATAAATGTAAAGTACTACATATCGGATACCTAAATGAGAAAGCAAACTATTCGATGAATGGCACTCAGCTTAAGAATGTAAACAGAGAAACCGATCTAGGAGTAACAATATCGAGTAACCTAAACCGAGTCAACAATGTTCAGAAGTTGTTAAGAAGGCAAACAAAATAATTGGCTTTATAGGCAGGTCATTTGAGCATAAATCCAAAGAAGTTATCCTAACCCTTTACAATTCCTTAGTCCGCCCTCTTTGGAATACTGCGTTCAATCCTGGTGCCCTTATTACCAAAAAGATATAAACAAGCTAGAACGAGTTCAACGTAGAGTTACCAAAATGATACCTAGCCTAAAGAACAAACCATACGAAGAGCGTCTTAGAGAATTAAATCTATTTCCTTTAACCCAGCGCAGATTAAGAGGTGACTTAATTCAAGTGTTCAAAATCATCAAAGGCATCGACAATATGAACTGTAGTAAGTACTTCACTATCGACCAATCTAATTACACACGGGGAAACGGTTGCAAAATTATTGGTAAATCTTTTAACTCACACGAATCTAAAAATTTCTTCTTCAATCGAGTTGTCAACTTGTGGAATGGGCTTCCCCGAAACGTTATAGACTGCATCACCGTTGATTCATTTAAACTCCGCCTAGACAAATATCTCGCTTCAAACCCGCGACTGACTGCGTTTGTAAATGAATAACTTTATTTTATCCCCCCCTCAGTTACTAACCCATCTGTCCCCTACTAACTTCCTAATCCTGCCACGGACATTAGTTCCAGGGCAGTAATTCCCTTTCCAATGTTCCCTTACCCACTCTAAACCACTGTTTGGACACTTGATCCTCAGTGTTTTGGAGGACAAGCAACCTAGAAGGGTCACTAGATCTGTTGTTGCTTGATTTCCTTTGTACTCCTTTGTACTCCTTTATTTGTTAGCGCAGTCACGTTTTCCGCTTGTCTAGAATTGCGGTGAGTTTTTTGCAAGAAGAGATGTGGAATGCTGAAAAATAACTTGAGAGCATATGGGGCTAAAGGTCTGTCATAGACATAGTTATAAATGAGCTTTTTCGTCTCTGTCAACAGTTTGGTGGTGGCGTCACATTTAGGTGGGTTGAATAAACTGTGTGCAGACCAATCCACAATTTCTGAGTAAGCTGCCTCTGTCCACATTTTTATCTCCTCTCCCCGTAGTCCTTTCCATTGAAGGGGTCCTCCTCTACCATCAATTTCTGCGGGTCTCTCCAGGGCTGCTTCCCTCTGTGGTCCCACCTCCCTGTGTACTTCTCGGGGCTCTTCATTGCGTGGCATATCGTCGTTTCTACCAGCTATATTTTGCCTTGTTTGCACACCATCCTCCTCGCCAGCATCTCGGTGCTCGTCACCGTGTCTTTGGACTCCGCTGGGCTCACCGTCACCCACCATGTCATGTGGTTGCCGCCCTTCTCTCGGGCCCCCTGAGGGTTCCCCACCTCCACATGCTCTGTCGGGTTGTTGCCAATCGCCGTGTTGTGTCCCGTCAGCTTCATCCTTTTGCACTCTACTACTACTATTACTACTACTACTACTACTACTACTACTACTACTACTACAACTACTACTACTATACTACTACTACTACTACTACTATTACTACTACTACTACTACTACTATTACTACTACTACTACTACTACTACTACTACTACTACTACTACAACTACTACTACTACTACTACTACTACTACTACTATTTTTATTTTTATTTTTATTTTTATTTTTTTTTTTTTTTTTTTTTTTTTTACTACTACTACATTGATATGTATTTAATATTTGTCATACATTTCATGTTACTACTACTACCATCACAACCTCCACCATCACCACCACCACTACCTTATATTTAATATTGTACACATACTAAATTTCACAAGCATCAGATACTACTATTCTACACCATGCAACTTCAATCCAGTCTCCTTCCAATGCGACCCTCTGCCACTGCTGCCTCGTAGTCTACTTCTGCCACCGTCACTGGTTGTGGTGCAGACCTTCTTGTTCCCCCCAGGCATAGTAGTGCTGATCTGAGCAATGAGAAAGATAGACGGCATCTCATCCAGGCTACGACGTGGCTCCTAGGCTGTTGCTTCTTCTCTGCGATGATCTCTGCTAGCCTTGAATAGAAGCACTGGGCCCTGGGTCCCATCCCTCCTGATGTGGTGAAGACTAGTTGGGTAAAGCTGCCATGTTCGACTTGTAAGATCCTTTCTCCATATGTCCTGACCTTCTCTCGTTCGTTCCTCTTGTGTGCAGCCTCCAGAGACAGCTCGCTGTAGCTGTGGGCCATTGGGTCAAATACTCTTATGTCAAAGAACGCTCGCTGTGCATTTGTCCAAAAGCCTCTTGCACTAACGTCCAATCTTGCTTCAGTGGATGTGTTGGCCGTCCTGTGCTGCATGGTCTCTCCACCCAAGGCAATGAGTGATGGTTCACTCACCACATCTCTACACACCTCCCTGAGCATGTTCGCTGTTATATCTCTTACTTCATCGTGCCTGATGCTGATGAATCCTCCTTTCTTACATATCATGGTGTGGTCTGTATCGTTGATGGTTCCACAAACGCATCGATCGGGCAGTCCTTCAATCGGCCAATCATACCTCAGTGCAATAGCATCATTAAATTCTTGTTTGTTGAGATTGAAGCTTTTTGCCTTGATTGGTAGTGTTGTCAGCCAATTTGAAGCGCCCGTTTCTTGTGCTATTTGTAGTTTTCTTGTTTGTCTCGGGTGAAGTTGTCCCATCAATTGTGCCAGGTCATTTTTCTGTGAGTTTTGCCTCTCTGACGTGATGGTCTTTCTGATGTTGTAGATGTCTGCCTGGTCTACTTCACCGTCAGAATCTTGTGCTATGATACGGTCAGTGAGAGATCCTGTTATCTTTACCGAGTTCTGGTATTCCGTTACCGCCCTCTTCACTGGGTCGATGATTCCCATCCCTCCCAACCTAGGAGGCAGTGCGAGCAGCTCCCTCTCTGTATCATTCGGGGTGTGCGACTTTATCCACGCTGGGATGAGTTTGTCTCTGATGGCATCTTCCAGCGGTTGAAGTAATGTGCTGACATTTGGAACAGTTCTCATCAAGTAGGTCCAGCGATGTTTGACCCCATATGTGAATGCCGAATATGCGGCCTGTCTTTGCAATTTTGGCCAGTTTCTCAATTTCATTTACCCATTCTCTGACCTTCTCCTCTATGTATTTGTTCTTGAACTCTTCCGTGCCGATCACCGCCCCAAGGTGACGTTGTCCGTCCTTTGTTACTACCACTTCACTACCGCTGAAAGCTTCTACCGCCCTTTCATAATGCTCTGTTTTTACTATTAGTATTGACTTTCTGGCATTTGGATGGTACCCTATTTTTGGTCCTACCTCTGATATTTGTTCCCACCAGTGCTTGAGATTGTTGACTTTTCCCGCTCCAGTGAGATCATCTGCATAGGCCACCTGCTTTAATTGCGTCGCCTCATGGCTTGTTAAGGTTAGCAACACTGAGAGACCTAAGGCGTACATTGCCATTGCTACTGGGTCACCTTGTGTGGTTCCTTCCATTGATTTCAGAGGTGTTCCCCTTCGTGTGTTCTGGTTGTTTTCTATGAAGAGGTCCGCAGGCTTTTTATAGGTGTTCTCTACGTAGGTGGCAACACTGGGGCATTTTACTTTGATGTTATGTATTGCCGTCTTTCTGTTGATGGTGATAAAGGCGTTTGTTGCATCCACTAGCAGCACAGCTTCACAGTCCACTTGCTTATATATTTTTCTTATGGCATGAATTGCTGCCTCTCCCCCTGCTTGGTGGCCGGCACACACTTGGAGATTACCGGCCGCTGACCGCACATCGTCTTTCACCACTTCCATTATGCATTTTCCGATGATTCTTCTCAGCACTTCACCCACTCCTACTGGTCTGCATCCTGGATTCTTGTCTAAAGGTATTAGTCGACAAGCTGTGTAAGCCTCCAAATGTTGACAATTTTGGGTGGTCATCTTTCTTGCAAGAGCTGCCAGAGCCCTACATAAGTCTGTTGCTGCTAGTCCGAAGATTGCTCTACTCAGGATTGTCCTCCAGCCATTTGCATCCAGCCCTGATGGGCCTGCACTGCCTTGTGTCCCTAGAGCCTTTTTCCAAATCATTTCGCCTGTGATTTGTTCGTATATGACGGTGTTCGGTGGTATATAATCACCCTCTAGCCTCTGACTCTCGTGGACACTAACTACTACAACTACTACTACTACTACTACTACTACTACAACTACTACTACTACTACTACTACTACAACTACTACTACTACTACTACTTCAACTACTACTACTACTACTACTACTACTACTACTACTACTACAACTACTGCTACTACTACTACTACTACTACTACTACAACTACTACTACGACTACTACAACTACTTAATATTTAAATGTATCCCTCATTTTATTCAATTTGTTGGATTATCATTTATTATCTATTTTGAGTTTTGTACTAATTTTAGCAGTTGCTTTTAAATGGCACTTACGACTAATTTGTTGTGTAAAATAATTTGTATTTGATATTTTGTGCAGCTAAGGGAGAATAAGTTCAGCGGTTGCTATATAATTAATTTCTGTCTAGACATTTGTGTTAAATACATTATTTTAATAGTAAAACACTCACACTGGTAACTATTATTGCATTGAAACTTTACTACTCATCCACTATGTAATATATGTTATACAATATAATAATAATAATAATAATACAAATAAATATTAGTATTATTAATATTAGTTATGTAGTACTGATACTGTTGTTGTTGTTAATATTTGTTTAATTATAATTAGTTTGTCCTCGGTACTAAATTAAGCTGACTACTGTATATTAGTCTTCAAAACGGGAAACTGTTTTGAAATATTGATTGATGGTTCATAAATCTACAAGTGTATTTTTGAACCCTGTTGAAAATACGACACTCAAATGTTGCCTTATCCTTCAATACCGGTGTCGAAAAAAATAAATAAATATATAAATACAAATAATAAATAAATATATTAATACAAATAATAATAAATATATAAATATATAAATATATAAATACAAATAATAAATAAATATATAAATACAAATAATAAATAAATATATAAATATATAAATATATAAATACAAATAATAAATAAATATATAAATATATAAATATATAAATACAAATAATATATAAATATATAAATACAAATAATATATAAATATATAAATACAAATAATAAATAAATATATAAATACAAATAATAAATAAATATATAAATACAAATAATAAATAAATATATAAATACAAATAATAAATAAATATATAAATACAAATAATAAAATATATATATATATACAAAAAATAAATAAATATCCACATGTGTCTCCAAAGCACTTAAGGGAGCCTACCTCGCTTGTTTTTATCTTTCTCACCCTCTCTCTTTGGCTTGTATCCATTCGGCCCTATTCAGCCTACTGTTTTAAGACGCTTTCCCCCATGCAGGTGTCAATATTTTCCTGGCGAGCGGTAGCGAGCCACAGTATATAAATATTTTTGTTTTGACATTCAATGCTGGCTCGCTATCGCTTGCCAGGAAGAAATCGACACCTGGATGGGGATAAACGTCTTAAAACAGTTGGCTGAATGGGGCCGAATGGATACAAGCCAGGGAAAGAGAAAAAAAACCCGGTGACCTCCCTTAACCCCTTGACGATCATGATGCGTCTTGACAGTTTATTCAGGCTATCATTGGACGATGCTACACAGCTTAGGAAGGATCTGTTGGGATGAAAAGGGTAAAGACTATCCCAATTAACCATCTGACTTCCACATATCCTTCCTAATCTGAATATATTCGTCTAATATTAGCCAGAAAACAGGACAGACGCAATTTGTTTCTATACTTCCGGTTATTATTGGACGATTTTATTCAGATTAGGAAGGGTATATGTCAGTCAGAGGGTTGATTGAGATAGTCTTTACCCTTCTAACACCTACCGCTTTAAGACGTTTACCCCCATCCAGGTGTCAATATTTTCCTGGCGAGCAGTAGCAAGCCAGCATATATATATTTTTGTTTTGTCAGCATTTTTCGATAGAAAATCTCTCCGGCGCAGTCGGATTTCTCCATACAATGCTGGCTCTCTATCGCTCGCCAGGAAGAAATCGACACCTGGATGGTAATAAACGTCTTAAAACAGTTGGCTGAATGGAGCCGAATGGATACAAGCCAGGGAAAGAGATAACAAGAGAGAAAGATAAAAAAAATAAGAGTTATCAGCCACTAATGTCAGTAAGTTGAGAACAAGACTTGGATAATAATAGTACCCCCGGAGAGAAAGATCAGAAAACGTGCCTTAAAGGGAGATGGGCCGGTTTTCTGGACCACTTTCTCCCTCATGTTTAGCTCCATTAGTTTTCAGATTTTAAGATGTTTGCCCTATTATTTTGTCGATTATAAGACCTTTCGCCCTATTTCTTTGTCAATATTAACACCTTTCGTGCTATTTAGATGTCGATGATTTTCGTGGCAAACGATAATGAGCCTATAATTTGTGAAGAACCGGCCTTTGGCCAAGACATTTTTCTACCTAAAAATGTACAAATTAATCTGGAAGGAGGATGAAATGGATGTTTTTATATTAAAGTTTGATGGATGTCCAGGGAGGAAGCTTTAAAAAATAATAAATATATGAACAAGTCGGCCAAAAAATTAACCATTCCCCTTAAGTGTAAAATGCTGGATTCACACGGGCATTCTTCCCAGCAGCTTAGCAAAAAAAATAAATAAATAATAATAATAATTTTAGTTTAGTCGCCGATACCAGCGAACAATTTGGATATCAAGCCTTGCCGAAAACACTCCGCTCGTGTGTAAATCCGCACCCGCGTACAGCCATGCACTTGATGAGTCAGTCAATATCTCGTCAGCGTACGGGCAGATTTTCACTTGAGGTTTTTGTTTTCTGGAACCTCATTTTGCCTCATGTTTAGCTTTAGTTTTGAGATCTTAAGAAGTTCGCCCACAATATTTTCGCTATTTTAGGATAATTTGCCCATTTCGGTAAATTTTAACACCTTTCGTCCAATATACTGTGTCGATTTTTTCCTAGCGAGCAATAGCGAGCCTGCAATTTAGGAGGAACCGGCCTTCGGCCAGGACATGTTTCTACCGAAAAATGTACATATTTATCTCGAAGCAGGGTCTTGGGTGTAATATCTAAACCTTGATGGGATACGAGAAGGGTTGGGTATGAAAGGGATCTGCCACGAATGGGCCAATCGGCTCTCTGCAGACTCCCGTTTTCTTATGTTCTTATGATGGATGTCTAGGGAGCAAATTGAAAACCTCTCCATAAAATAAACAGGCTATAGGATAAACTTGCTGATCAAACTTTGCCCCCCCCCCCCCCCCAAACAAAAATGCTTGTGTAAATCCTCGTCTGTCTAGCCCGTGTATGAGTCCGAATAAACGAGTATGAGGTCATTATATGTGTGATTAAAACAGCTCTGACGGTATTGTGCAGCATAATTTACTGGTTCGGCTCAATGGTTTAAGGAAGGGGTTTAGTTTACTCTCTATATCTCCATCAAACTGTAAAAAACATCCACAAGACCCTCCTTCGATATAAATTTGTACTTTTTTCAGTAGAAAAATATCCCGGCCGGAGGCCGATTCCTCTTCAAATACAGGCTTGCTATCGTTCGCCTGGAAAAAATCGACACCTAAATGGCACGAAAGGTCTTAATATTGGCAAAGAAATGGGGCAAAAGGTCTGAAAATCGCCAAACTAATGAGACGAATGTCTTGAAATCTCATAACTAATAGGGCTAAACATGTGGGAGGAGGAGGACTCGAAAAACCAACTGCCTCCCCTTAAAACAGGTGCTGAGACAAGGCGGAAGAGGGGGAGGGTTGCGAGAGGGGGGTGGGGGGGGGGAGGTTGTGACCCATGTTCTGGATGGTGGTTCCTTATTGCAAAGGATTCCATGGAAGAAGGGTGACACATTTGAGGACATTGCAAGCATGTACATGAAGCATGTTTCCAAAAACTTTCTCAACCCGGTGGTTGTATTCGACGGTTATAAATCAAGACCTACTACCAAGGACATGACACACAATCGACGATCAAAAGGAGTCTTTGGTCAAAAGGTGATGTTCACTCCAACCATGCCCCTTCGGTCAAAAAAGGAAAACTTCTTGTCAAACTCGGACAATAAGCAAAACTTCATTGACTTATTGTGTGAAACATTCAAGGCAAATGGAATTGACTGTGTCAATGCGCCAGCAGATGCAGATGTCATGATTGCGAAGAAGGGAATTGAGCATGCAAGGGAAACCGTGACATATGTGATAGGTGAGGACACAGACTTGTTGGTGCTGTTGTGTCATTATGCGGAACGAGGGATGAATGATTTGTACTTCAAGTCGAGCAAGGAAGGTGGGAAATGTTGGCATATTAACTCAGTAGCAGAAGCTCTCGGTGAAAGCATCTGTCGTGTCCTGCCAGTTGTCCATGCACTCTGTGGATGTGACACAACCTCACGACTGTATGGTATTGGTAAAGGGGCTGCCTTGAGGAAAGTGAGGGAAGACAACGGTTTCTTGAAATGTATAGAAGCATTCTGTTGCCAAAGTGGAAGTAAAGACGCGATATCATCAGCTGGTGAAAAGGCCTTGGTTTATTTGTACGGGGGAAAAGGAAATGACACCCTTGACGGACTGCGAAAGACAAAGTTTTGCAACAAGGTGGCAAAAAGTTCAACTACCGTTGAAGTTCACAGCCTTCCCCCAACAACCGATGCAGCCAAATACCACTCGTTCCGAGTTTATTGTCAGGTCCAGGAATGGATGGGGAACTGTGTGGACCCCGAGAAATGGGGCTGGTGTCTGCGGAAGGGACAGCTTGAACCGAAGACGATGGATTCGCCAGTGGCTCCTGATTCACTACTGAAATTGGTCAGATGTCAGTGTAAGGGCAACTGTGACACTCAACGCTGTAGTTGCAAACGGAATGAGCTTGAATGTTCCAGTGCATGTGGTCAATGTAAAGGACTCTGTCAAAATAGCAACTTTGATGCAAGCACCGATGATCCAAGTGAATACGAACTCCTATCATGAATTACATAATTGGCTCTGCATGACGTCATACTACGTCATGTTTTGTTTTTTGTTTTTTTTATAAAAAAGAGGGACAACAGGTCAAAAAACCCATACAAGCACAAAGTGCCTGTGTCACCCCTTGTGAAAGAGACAGTTCAGCCTGTCTGTAAGGTTTTTCGGCTGTAAATTAACCACTTTCCAGGTGTCCAAAAGTTGGAGACTTTTTATATGTTCATCAGAGGGACCTAATAAACAAGTTAAAGCCAAAAAACGTTGTTTGTAATACATTTATAGGGTCTAGGAGCAACCAGAAAAAAGTTATCTGTAAATTGAAGCTTTGGACGGCGGCCATCTTGAATTTATGCAAATTAACCACTTTCCCAGTGTCCAAAAGTTGGAGACTTTTTATATGTTCATCAGAGGGACCTAATAAACAAGTTAAAGCCAAAAAACCTTCTATTGCAATTTGTTCTAGGTCCAGTTAAATGATTGCTAGATTTACTGGACTACTAGGCCGTAACGGAGCCCTTTTCTTAAATTTCGTTCTGGGCGACCCGCTAATCGGCGCCTTCTGCAGTAGTGGTGAAAAATATAATGTCCACCTGTTTGGAAATTGCTAATGCCCCTTTCACACATACAGGAATAGGGTGCCGCATGCAGCAGAGTAGCTACTCTGCTGCATGCGCACCCGAGTCGGCACCTAGTCCTGACCATGCGGCCGTAGTCGTCTGTAGTCTGGTGAAGTCCTGGCAATGCGTGTCAAGTCGTGGCCCCAGAACAAAATGTTTGTGAGTTTCAAAATTTGGTCCAGACTTGAGATTTGTCTGGTGGATGCGGGGAGTAGTCTGCGCTAGTCGGCGCTAGTCGTAACTAGTCTTCTGTATGCGGCTGTAGTCCTTGAGTATAGCGTAGCGAATTGTGTGTCATGTGTAGCATAAAGACTACAGCCGCATACACCCGAGTACAGCCGACAGACACGAGTACAGCCGCATAGGTCTGCTGAAGTCGTGTGCATAAATTTACATATATTTGCATATAATTCTTCAATAATTATGCAATAATATGAGTCAAACGAGTACAACCGACAATAGAGGATTTCAGCCGCAAGCAGCCGCACGCAGCAGACTCCAACCACATTGACAGGAGTGCAGACGTACGACAACACCCGGAACCCAATATGGCAGAAGAGTCGAGCCAACTTGAGCAGACAAGTAACCGACAACAGAAACATCCAACCGAAAACACAAAACTCGAACCGAAAACAGCCGCATCAAGCCGACAAGAAATATAAGAAATTTTTCCCAACAACAGAACGGCAACACGGCCCCTATATATAGGCCCCAGGCAGCGCACTCCCCCACAGTTTTCGATGAGACCCCCCACGACGCACACCTATCACCCTCTCCCTCGCCTCGCCTCTACCCTGACCTCTACCCTCACCTATACCGCCTGTACACCATGCCAGCACCCAATAGAACAACAAAGGCCAGGAAGTCGCATAGTCCACAGAAGATCGAGAGGCCAGCAGACGACAACCGATTGGAAGACTTCTTTGGAGACGAGACCCAGATGAGTGAAGAAGACAGCTTGGATGTAGTACAAGACAGCCAGACTCCACGCCAAGCCCCCCCCGCTGCCAAGCGGCAACCACCGCCACCACCACCACCAGCCCCTGCCAAAACCAGCATGCTACCGCCAGGGAGCAGCCAGGACACCCAGGACACCCAGGATAGTGAGACAGGTGACGAGGCCTCCCCTGATGCTACCATCTACGGCGTAAAGGCGAAACGTACCATAACAAGGGTAGTGTTGCGCCCCGAGGACGAGCTCGCCGTGAGGGAGTGGCTGCGGGTCCATACATTCATGTACGACAAGCAGGCCCGGGAATTCAAGGACTCTGACCGGAAGTGGCGCCTGTTTGAAAAGAAGGCCAAGACTCTGACCCCTCCAATTAAAGGTTAGTTTCCCCATATTGATACGTGAAATGTGATATGAATATTGACGTTGTTTATCTGTATTAATAAGTGTTCTGTGTTGTGATGGATAGTGACACTGTTTACCTGGGTTGATACCTGTAATATGGGGTGATATATAGACATTGTTGTGTGATATAAACGTTTCTATTATATGTGATTTTGTCTTGCAAACAGGTGCTCAGCTGAGGAGCTGGTGCGATAACATCCGTTCCAGGTTTGGGAAACTGACGGCAAGGAAGAGTGGTGCTGGGGCAGAAGTGCGGCACAGCGACTGTGATCAGTGGATCCTGGAACAGGGCAGTTTATTCAGGGGTCACATTGTGCGGAACAAGCCTCGTAGCACCGGTGACGTGAGTGTTTATTATATATGTTCTTCAAATTCAGCAATAGTAATTTAATCATTTCCAATTATTCCCTTAAGGCAGTTTTTATGTTACATTTTGCTGTCATGTTATGTAATAATGCATGCTTTGTGGTTTTCAAGGAAACAATATCCATAGATTTTTTATTTAATTAATAATTATTTATTAACCTCATTACAACACCAAACTCCTACCCACAAATGCCATTCATTACAGTATAACACATCCCGACTCACCACATTACAGTATAAATTATATATCTGCTTTCCTCCGATAACACAGTTCATATACCCGGCCGCATCACAACATACCATTATAAAATAATCTTCTTGCTTTCACCCCAACCAACAGTTACCACAGCCTGCCACATCCGACGCCACCGATGATGCGCCTGACCTGGACGACCCTGTACTCGCGGGCAGGACAGAGGACGAGGACCCTGCGTCTGGGGCCTCCCGGCACAGTACAACAACAGGCACCAAGCGGCAGAAGACTTCAACCAACTCCGCTGAAATAGATGAGGTAAGAAAGATTATAGAAATGTGCATATGCAAAAAAATGAATGTAAGCTGTGGAAAGGTAAGACAAGTTATATAATGTTAAGAGGTTCTCTGGACTGCGAACGCGCCACTCCTACTGACACGGTAAGGCAAATATTGACATGCGAAACTAACTTCATTAATGATGTAAACTAAACATATTGTATGTACATGTACCTATTATGTAATATTTCTAATACATATCTTACAGAAATCTGGAATGCAGATGGAGATTTATGTTATTTATGAGTGTGCATTGCATAATTATCCTGACACTGTCTGATAATAATCAACTTCTTTGACATCTCTCTTTATAGATACAGCAGACGGTGGCCGCCTTCCGCAAGGACGTCACTGAACTCCGGGAATGCGTGAAGACAGGAGGTGGCCGCATCAAGCCTCATGTTTCCGCGTTCGTTGCCTACATTGCGGAAGTAATGAACGAGTGGTCTTCCGAAGACTGCAACATGGGTCAGCAGCAGATCACAACGTATGTGCTGCAGGTAGACCAGATGGCGCGGCAACGGGCTTCGGGGGCAACTGCAACCCCAGCGACTGCGGCACCACCCCCCGTCCAACCTCCACAACCCTCCGTCAGCGGCCTGCAGCTTGGGCCACAAGTGTACCAACAACGTGGGCCACAGCTGACTCCACACCTGGCCCAACCACTTGGACCGGCCCCACAGTTTACGCCCAGCTTGTGGGGCAGCTCCACCCCCACATATGGGACACACCTCGCGGTGCCCGCCACACCAGGGAGAGGTTACCAGAGGCAACTCTTTGATGTGAGTCTCAGTAACCTGGACTCCCCTAACCAAACACTACACACACCGCAGCACGAGGGGCAGTAAACAATGTCAGTACCATATACACATTAAAATAAAATTATGTTGTGAGTATTGTGTTTAGAATTCCAATCCCATATGACAGTAATATGTTATGAAACAATAAATAATACTTATGTTTGCTGAAAATAGTCTCCAGTAATAATAAAAAAAAATATGTCCTTAAATAACATGGCAAGAAAATATTTACGACTTCACATTCATTCACAGAAGTTAGTACTAAATAAAATATAGATGAATATAATATATGTTTAAAATATAGATGAATATAATATAGGTTTTTTGAAAGTAATATACACTCATCATATACAAATGGCAGTGACGGCAATAACAAGGCAAGAAAGTAATGGCCTGATATGTATAAATATGAATATATAATAATAAAATGTAAATGATGCATTACAGTGACATAATAAGTTACTGAATGTCAGGGAAATACTGAATAATTAAATAAAATGCCAAATCAAATGACTGAAGAGAAGTGAAAATGAAAGTAATAATTATTAATAAGAAACATATGAACATAACAAATATGCAAATGATATGGACAATGGCACGTATGATTTAATTAGAAAGAGCTGCAAATTAGGTCAGTTAATATATAATTAAAATACACACAATCATCGTACCTTCATGAGTCACTGAACCGGCGATCCTGCCAGCTCACACTGCCCCGGGGTGATGTGAAGTAGTCTGCCATGTAGCGACGCAACTCCTTTGCGTAATTAGTGGCCTGGTTTCCGGTCAGTGGCATGAGCGGCTCCAACTGGTCACCATCCCTCCAAGAACCTGGCGTCACCCTGTGGGTGCGTGGGTTCTCCCTGTCAAGGAAGCCAGCGTGGTGACTGGGGAAACGGCGACTGATGAGGTTGTGTAGGCAACAGCATGCCAGCACCACTGACTCCACTCTCTTGGGTTGCAGGGGAATGGTGGTGAGCAAACATCTGAACCTGTAGAATAGGGAGACACAAAACATGGTTATTATCAAATACCTGCCTCTGCAAAGAGAATTAGTTAGTAATGCAAGTGTATAGCCTTATTAATGGCATTAACACCACAAAAAATAGAAGATATTTACCTGTTAGCCAAGATGCCAAAGGCATTCTCCACCACCCGTCGAGCCCTGGACAACCGGTAGGAGAAGATCATCTGACCCATGTCCGTTGAGCGATGTGGGAATGGTTTCAGTAGCCAGGGTCGCATGGGGAATGCGTCGTCAGCTAACAGGAAGTAGGGCACAGGCCTGTCACCAGTGTGTAGGGGTTGAGGAGGCGGAAATCCCAGGGTGTTGTTCTCCAGGCCGGCCCTGATAGGTGTCTGTGCAAAGACACCACCGTCAGACACCGAACCAGTGGCACCCACATCGCAGTACAGGAACTTGTAGTCAGCATCCACAACTGCCATAAGCACAATAGAGTGGAATCCCTTGTAGTTATAGTAAAGGGACCCAGCATTGGCAGGGCAGCGAATGGCTATGTGCTTACCATCAATAGCACCAACGGCGTGTGGAAACTGCCAGCGTTCTTCGAAGAGGTCAGCACATTTCTTCCAATCTTCCGGGGTCTTGGGGCATGGCAGAATGAGAGGGTGGTATTCTTGGTAGATGGCCTCACAGGTGTCAGGAACCAGCAGTGAAATGCTGTTATGGGCGACGCGGAAATCATAGGAGAGTGTTTGATATGAGTCACCAGTCGCCAGGTAGCGCAGAGTAATGGCGAGACGAAGGGCAGGGCTCAGGGATTTCCGCCAGAAGGTGTTCTGTCTCTCTATCCTGGGTGTGATCTTCTCCACCATTTCCCAGAACATGTCCACGTCCAACCTGGTGAAGTTTCTGAAGCTGCGGTGGTCTTCGCGCATGAACTCATGCATGATATTCTCGTAGTGGCCATACATTTGCCGCCGCAGGAGCCAGTTCCGCGTCCACACTGACCTCCTCTTCCTCCTTCGTTGTTTAATGGCTATTTTCAGAGCTAACAGATCAACCTGGAGAGTTAAATCCATGGACATGGTCGCCAGGTATATGTCGATATTTTGGCGCTGGGAGGGTGTTATTAATACGTGCGCAGCCATGTTGCACGGTAGAGTGTCACCGTACCTATTGACGCAACGGTGGAGTCGACTGTAATGATGTTCAGCCCTGGTAGAGCGCCCTTTATATACATCCGTTGGCCACACAACTTGTATGTGTCGGCTTTATGCGGGTGTATGCGGATCGACTCTGAAGTAGATCGTCTGTATTCTGGAGTCGATCGTCTGAAGTCTTATAGATGCGGGTGAAGTCGGCATGTACAAATGACCGTTATTTTTTTTTTCGGTTCGAGTCTCAAGACTTCTCCGGAGTCAAGACGACAACGTCGGCTGTATGCGGCTGTAGTCTGGTGAAGTCCTTTGGATGCGGCATACCGAGCCAGCTCCAAAAGTCGGGGGACAAAAACGCCACGACTAGCTACTCTGCTGCATGCGGCACCCGAGTCCTGTATGTGTGAAAGGGGCATAAGGCATATTTCATAGAACTCTTTATGCATAGAGACTCTTGCTCATTGATCAGGCTTTAAGAAGGCACTTTTAAAATACTTCGCCCTTGGTGGGGCCCCTTCCTTCTACAGGAGTAGATGGAAAAGGTTATCGGCTGTCTTTTGGGGTCTTTGCTTTTCTAATTCCATTCACATGCATACTGTATAGTTTCCCTGACCATAACGGAGTCCAATATCCAACTTTAGCCCAGGGCGCCTCGCTACTGTCTCCCTTCTACAGGAGTGACGAAAAATGAGATATATATATATATATATATATATATATATATATATATATATGTGATTAATGAACCACACATAATAATGTACATACAAATACTTTCAATTAATAATTGGATCCAACATGTCGGCCATGGCGCCCTACCACAGGCCCCCTTCTACAGGAGTGACGATATTGAAAACGGTTGTGTTAAGGCGGTGTCACAAGAGCGCTTTTTCCATCAATTTTTACGAGCAATTGTTGTCTGGCAGCTTCAAAGTATAAGTTCCATAAGAATTACGCTATCTAACATAATCTACCTTCCATTTATTGTCCGATCCCAATGCCAAAGAGCCTCAAAATAGTACGATGAAAAACTTGCTTATCGAAAATTGCTTGTTTTGTTTGTGTATTCAATATTCTTATTTCTATCAAGGCATAATGGTATAACAAAACAATAAAAGAATAGGAGGTAGTGGAATATTCAACTACGTCATTAAGGGGGGGGGGGTCACCGGATTTTTTGTAATCTTTCTCTCCGTTTCTCTCTTTCTTCGGCCCCATTCAGCCAACTGTTTTAAGACGTTTATCCCCATCCAGGTGTCGATTTCTTCCTGGCGAGCGATAGTGAGCCAGCATTGTATGGAGAAATCCGGCTTCACCGGAAAAAAAATTCTATCGAAAAATTTACAAATTTACCATGCTGTCAAAACAAAAATATATATATGCTGGCTCGCTACCGCTCGCCAGGAAAATATTGACACCTGAATGTTGGTAAACATCTTAAAGCAGTAGGCTGAATGGGGCCGAATGGATACAAGCCAAAGAGAGAGGGAGAGAAAGAAAAAACAAGTTAGGTGGGCTCCCTTATGATTATACCATTTAATTTTCTTTTGGATAACACTGGGAACTGTTTTGGGTTCCCCTGAGAACAGCTATACACAGATATGAATATAATATAGTGGGAGCCTGCAGAAAGCTGATTGACCCATACGAGGCAGATCCCTCTCAAAACCGACCTAGTACCTATCACAGATAGTGTGCGGGATGCTGAGGCCAAATTAAAGATACTCAACACGGCTTTCGTAAAAAACGTTCCTGTTTAACAAACCTCTTAGACTTCTTCCACGATATCCTCAACCACAATGATGAGAGTAAAGCTGTAGATATTATATACCTTGATTTTCAAAAGGCCTTTGACAAAGTTCCCCACAAACGTTTACTGCTAAAACTAAAAGCGCATGGAATACAAGACGGTGTGTTGAAATGGATAGAAAATTGGCTCAGCGACAGAAAGCAAAGAGTAGTCATAAACGGTTAGGCATCTAAATGGACCAATGTAAGTAGCGGGGTACCCCAGGGATCGGTACTAGGACCAATTCTTTCTAATTTACATCAACGACATAGATGAGGGTCTCACCTGTACAATCTCAAAATTTGCTGACGATACAAAAATTGCAAATAGCGTACTCTCAAAAGAACAAGTTGACGATATGCAACACAATCTAGATTAATTGTCATGTTGGGCCCAAATTTGGCAAATGAGTTTCAATGCGGATAAATGTAAAGTACTACATATCGGATACCTAAATGAGAAAGCAAACTATTCGATGAATGGCACTCAGCTTAAGAATGTAAACAGAGAAACCGATCTGGGAGTAACAATATCGAGTAACCTAAAACCGAGTCAACAATGTTCAGAATTTGTTAAGAAGGCAAACAAAATAATTGGCTTTATAGGCAGGTCATTTGAGCATAAATCCAAAGAAGTTATCCTAACCCTTTACAATTCCTTAGTCCGCCCTCTTCTGGAATACTGCGTTCAATCCTGGTGCCCTTATTACCAAAAAGATATAAACAAGCTAGAACGAGTTCAACGTAGAGTTACCAAAATGATACCTAGCCTAAAGAACAAACCATACGAGCGTCTTAGAGAATTAAATCTATTTCCTTTAACCCAGCGCAGATTAAGAGGTGACTTAATTCAAGTGTTCAAAATCATCAAAAGCATCGACAATATTAACCGTAGTAAGTACTTCACTATCGACCAATCTAATTACAAGCGGGGAAACGGTTGCAAAAGTATTGGTAAATCTTTTAACTCACACGAATCTAAGAATTTCTTCTTCAATCGAGTTGTTAACTTGTGGAATGGGCTTCCCCGAAACGTTATAGACTGCATCACCGTTGATTCATTTAAACTCCGCCTAGACAAATATCTCGCATCAAACCCGCGACTGACTGCGTTTGTAAATGAATAACTTTATTTTATCCCCCCCCTCAGTTACTAACCCATCTGTCCCCTACTAACTTCCTAATCCTGCCACGGACATTAGTTCCAGGGCAGTAATTCCCTTTCCAATGTTCCCTTACCCACTCTAAACCACTGTTTGGACACTTGATCCTCAGTGTTTTGGAGGACAAGCAACCTAGAAGGGTCACTAGATCTGTTGTTGTTGTTGTTGTTGTTGTTCCCTAAGCTGCCTGGCCGAACAGCCCCGAGTCCCTGAGAAAGGCCATGGCCACGATCGGGCTTTCCCACAGAGCTCTCATTGAGTGTAGATTGTGTTGTTGGCGTAAGTGGTTGTGTGAAATGCAGTCTTCTATGATGTGTTTAATGGTATGGGGTGCTGTGTTACATCCCGGGCAGGCGTCGACAACGGAGTCATCCAGTCTCTTCTGATAGCTCAGGAGAGCTGGATGGTGTCCGCATCTCAGCCTGGCCAGGTGGACTCTGTCCTCGCGAAGAAGGGAGGATTCGGAAGGATGGATTTCGGGAGGTCGTGCATGCAGCTGCGTGTTGTCTGTGAGTGAGTGGATGGATCGGTGAGAGATATGAGTATGGATGTGCTTCTGGAAGTTGGTTCGGGGTGGGCAGGGAGGGAGAGAGGACAATAATTGTGTGTGATACCGTGTGCTGGGTGTTGTTTTTGATATTTCTTGGTGTCTGTGGGTGTGTTGCCATGTAGTTTAGTGGGTGGTCTTGGTTCGTGGAGGCTGCTGCCAGGAATTGAGTGCCTCTCATGTCCAGATGGTCTTTGACTTTGAGGATTTGGGTTTCTTGATGTAGGTGATCTGTGGGTGCAGTAGCTGTGCAGCCTGTAATGATCTTCAGGGCTTTGTTTTGAATAGTCTGTAAGGTCTTATGATGTGTTTCAGCTAGGTTAGAAGCCCAGGCTGGGCTTGCGTATTCCATCACTGATCTTATGTATTGTTTATATACTGTGGTGGTAGTTTCTTTGTTGTGTCCAAATTTTGTGTGAGCAAGTGACCTGAGGGCGTTAAGTCTGGGTGTCAGTTTCTTTTTAATGTTTGTGGTGTGCTGTTTGAATGTCATATGAGTATCATATGTTACTCCTAGGATTTTGGGTGTGTGTGTGTATGTGTTAGGGGTGTGTTGTTTATGGTGAGTTGAGGGATGTATTCGTGTTCTCCTGTCCAACTTGTGAGCAGGGTTGCGGTGGATTTGGCTGGGGCTAGATTAAGTCTGTTTGTAGTGCACCAGCCATGTAGTGTGTTGAGATAGGGTTGAAGGAGATCGGTTGCTCTTTTTGGGTCATGGTGTGTGCATGTACAAAGGAGTACAAAGGAAATCAAGCAACAACAGATCCAGCGACCCTTCTAGGTTGCTTGTCCTCCAAAACACTGAGGATCAAGTGTCCAAACAGTGGTTTAGAGTGGGTAAGGGAACATTGGAAAGGGAATTACTGCCCTGGAACTAATGTCCGTGGCAGGATTAGGAAGTTAGTAGGGGACAGATGGGTTAGTAACTGAGGGGGGGATAAAATAAAGTTATTCATTTACAAACGCAGTCAGTCGCGGGTTTGATGCGAGATATTTGTCTAGGCGGAGTTTAAATGAATCAACGGTGATGCAGTCTATAACGTTTCGAGGAAGCCCATTCCACAAGTTGACAACTCGATTGAAGAAGAAATTCTTAGATTCGTGCGAGTTAAAAGATTTACCAGTAATTTTGCAACCGTTTCCCCGCGTGTAATTAGATTGGTCGATAGTGAAGTACTTACTACAGTTCATATTGTCGATGCCTTTGATGATTTTGAACACTTGAATTAAGTCGCCTCTTAATCTGCGCTGGGTTAAAGGAAATAGATTTAATTCTCTAAGACGCTCTTCGTATGGTTTGTTCTTTAGGCTAGGTATCATTTTGGTAACCCTACGTTGAACTCGTTCTAGCTTGTTTATATCTTTTTGGTAATAAGGGCACCAGGATTGAACGCAGTATTCCAGAAGAGGGCGGACTAAGGAATTGTAAAGGGTTAGGATAACTTCTTTGGATTTATGCTCAAATGACCTGCCTATAAAGCCAATTATTTTGTTTGCCTTCTTAACAACTTCTGAACATTGTTGACTCGGTTTTAGGTTACTCGATATTGTTTACTCCCAGATCGGTTTCTCTGTTTACATTCTTAAGCTGAGTGCCATTCATCAAATAGTTTGCTTTCTCATTTAGATATCCGATATGTAGTACTTTACATTTATCCGCATTGAAACTCATTTGCCAAATTTGGGCCCAACATGACAATTTATCTAGATTGTGTTGCATATCGTCAACTTGTTCTTTTGAGAGTACGCTATTTGCAATTTTTGTATCGTCAGCAAATTTTGAGATTGTACAGGTGAGACCCTCATCTATGTCGTTGATGTAAATTAGAAAGAGAATTGGTCCTAGTACCGATCCCTGGGGTACCCCGCTACTTACATTGGTCCATTTTGATGCCTTACCATTTATGACTACTCTTTGCTTTCTGTCGCTGAGCCAATTTTCTATCCATTTCAACACACCGTCTTGTATTCCATGCGCTTTTAGTTTTAGCAGTAAACGTTTGTGGGGAACTTTGTCAAAGGCCTTTTGAAAATCAAAGGTATATAATATCTACAGCTTTACTCTCATCGTAGAGGTTGAGGATATCGTGGAAGAAGTCTAAGAGGTTTGTTAAACAGGAACGTTTTTTACGAAAGCCGTGTTGAGTATCTTTAAGTATGTTATTTTCCTCTAAGTGATTTACGACTCTGTCTCGTATGACCGCTTCTAGCATTTTACATACAACTGAGGTTAAGCTAATTGGACGATAGTTACTGGATAGGGATTTGCTGCCTTTTTGAATATCGGTGTTACGTTGGCTAGCTTCCACTGATCGGGCATAGTTCCAGACTGCAAGGATTTATTGAATAGTAATGTCAGTGGTTTAGAGAGCTCATCCTTAGCTTCCTTTAGAACTCTAGGCGAGATTGTATCAGGTCCAGGCGTTTTATTTACCTTGAGTTTATCTAAACAATTCAATACTTCTCTCTCTGTAACGGTGATATTGCTTAAAACATCTGAATTATCAATCTGAATCGGCGATGGTGTAGGGATATCACTGAGGTCTTCTGTTGTAAAAACTGATGCAAAGAAGGTATTGAGGGCATTACTCATTTGTTCTTCGTCTTTGGTGTATTCTCCATTTTCATCGACTAACGGTCCAACAGTTGAAGTAACTACTTTTTTCTTTCGGATATAACTATAGAATTCTTTCGGGTTTGTTTTACTTTGATTCGCAATATGTAACTCTAAGGTCTTTTTACTTTGCTTAATTAACTTTTTGGCTTTGCGTCGTAGCTCTACAAATTTCAGCCGTTCTTCGTCATTTTGTGAGGATTTTAATCTATCATTAGCAAATTTTTTAGCAAGCAGGCAGTTTGAAATATCTTTATTCCACCATTTGGGCTTATTATTATGGCCTGGACGCCGAGTTTTCGATGGTATGCAGTCTTGCACTGCTTTTAGGTAAGTGGCTTCGAATAACTTCCAAGATGTATTATGTCGTTATTGTGAATTAAAAAACTCCAGTCAGTTTCTTTAAAACATAGCTCTAAGTTTATGGAAGTTTGCTTTCTTGAAATTTGGGACTTTTTCGATGCTACTATTTGGTTCGTTACTAGTAAACTTTAACAGAGGATGGTCCTATTTATATTACCAACATTCAAATTCTCTATTAATTCTTCTTTTGTTGCAAGTACAATGTCAAGAACGTTATTACCACGGGTCGGCGTTCCAACAAATTGATAAAGCGAACTCTCTTGCAAGTTCGTATACAAGTCATGTCCCGCGTGTGACGTAAGAGTATCGCCCCACTTGGTCACAGGTAAATTAAGTCACAAAATTACGGTATCTTGTGAGTTACTTACATCTGCAATTTGGTTTCGTAAATTTCTCGGTCAGTTTGCACTGATTGAGCTGGAGGTCTGTATATTAATGCAAGTTATTATTTCTTTATTAGCACAAAAGATGCGTCGACGTTCACAATTTGAGGTTTTGACAAGAGGGTAGGGTTAAGACTTTCTTTGATATAAAGTAAAACGCCACCTCCATTTCGATTTATTCGGCTTTTCTCAAACATTACATAACCGGGAAGTCTCTATCTTCTGTATTGAGCCAAGATTCTGTTATGCCAATCACATCATAATTTTCTGTAAACACTAGCTCCTCTAAATCTGAAATTTATTGCGTATGCTACGAGCGTTTGCATAGAAAACCTTTAAATTTGTTATTTTAGAACTCACGGAACGCGCTTTAATAATATTTTTGGTTCTTGTCGGATCTACATTTATGTTCATGTCTGTCCTCGGTCCTCGCTGTCTCCGGTCCTTATCGCTGGTGGTCCTCGGTTGCCTCTGTTTTTTTCTTGGCGTTGGATGATTTATGTCACTGCTGCTTCTTCTCGGATGGCGTTTTTTGATCCATGGCTGCGGACTGAGTGAGTGAGTGAGTGAGTGACTGAGTAAGTGAGGATGTGAGTGTTATGTCATCTGCATAGGAGGCTAAGTTTATTTGGGGCGTATTGGGTGTAGTTATATCGTGCATGTACAGATTGAAGAGTGCGGGCGATAGGACGGATCCTTGTGGGACTCCGTTTGGAAAGTTTCTGATTTTAGATGACTGACCGGCAAAAGATACGTGTGATCTGTTGTTGCTTGATTTCCTTTGTACTCCTTTGTACTAATTATGATGCCACTTGAGGGGGTAGGGCTTTATCTTTCTCTCCTTTTCTCTTTTTCCTTGGCTTGTATCCCTTCGGCCCCATTCAGCCAACTGTTTTAAGACGTTTATCCCCATCCAGGTGTCGATTTCTTCCTGGCGATCGATAGCGAGCCAGCATTGTATGGAGAAATCCGGCTTCGCCAGAGACATTTTTCTATCGAAAAATTTACAAATTTAGCTTGCTGTAAAAAAAAAAATAGCCTATATATGCTGGCTCGCTACCACTCGCCAGGAAACTATTGACACCAGGATGGGGGTAAGCGTCTTAAAAGAGTAGGCTGATTGGGGCCGAATGGAAACAAGCCAAAGAAAGAGGGAGATAAAGAGAAAATAGCTAGGTGGGGAGCCTTAAGGGGGTAGGGTTTGTTTCTTAGCTTATTTAATAATATTATTAGTAGGTTTAGGGATATTTCTTCGAGAGGCCGGTCTATATGATCTGTGCCCCATGAATATTCTTTCCTCTCACTTAAACAGTAGGCTACCATAGTGCGGTTGGGAATATGAACATGATTAGATTAATATCCTGTATTCGAGAATGGATAATAAGTCGTAGGCGTGTGCATAAACCTTTAACCATCCTGGTGGTGTAATGGTTAAGGTGGCAAAAATATGTGTGTGATAACCCGGGTTCGAATCCCGGTGGATCATATATACTTTAATTAATTTCATTGGGGGTGTGGTGGTGAGATTAATATAAATAATATTATATATTTATTCTGTATTGTTTTAGTTTCCTCCCTAGACCTCCATCAAACTTTTTATATTATCCTCAAGATCCCCGTTCAAGATAAATTTGTAAATTTTTCGGTAGAAAAATGTCCCGGCCGCCGAAGGCTGATTCCTCCAAAACTACAGGCTCGCAACGCTTGCCAGGAAAACATCGAAACCTAACTGGAACGAAAGGTCTTGATATTGATAGAAAAATGTGACGAAAGGCCTTAAAATCTACTAACTAATGGGGAAGAACGTCTTAACATTTCAAAACTAATGGCGCTAAACATGAGGGAGAAGGGGGTCCTTAAAAAGCAACTACCTCCCCCTTAATTTTAAACCCTCAAGTTGGATTCTGTTCATTCGTACTGGTTCCCATTACACGGCTTTATTAGGATTAGGAAGGACGTGTTAGAGTCAAAGATTAAGGGGGTAGTACTAGCTTTTTCTGGACCCCCTTCTCCCTCATGTTTAGCAATATTATTAGTTTTGGGGATTTTAGACGTTCGTTCCGTTAGTTTGGCGAGTTTGAGACGTTTCGCCTCGTTGTTTTTATCAATATTAAGACCTTTTGTGCCCTTTAGGTGTCGATTTCTTCCTGAAGAGCGATAACGAGCTTCTAATTTTAGAAGGAACCGGCCCTCTACCGGGATATTTTTCTACCGAAAAAAGTATAAATTTTTCTTGAAAGGGGGTCTAGGGGGTGTTTTTCTTGAAAGGGGGTCTAGGGGGTGTTTTTCTTGAAAGGGGGTCTAGGGGGTGTTTTTCTTGAAAGGGGGTCTAGGGGGTGTTTTTCTTGAAAGGGGGTCTAGGGGGTGTTTTTCTTGAAAGGGGGTCTAGGGGGTGTTTTTCTTGAAAGGGGGTCTAGGGGGTGTTTTTCTAAGCTTGATGGAGGTCTAGCAAGGAATCTCAAAAATAAATAAATAAATAAATATATAGACCAAAAGCCAAGCACTACCCCCTTAACTAACTAATTGAGGTTGAGGCCTTGAGATCCGCGGCGCCGCCACGCACGTCGCACCCAGTTTGCACGAACCACGGAGGGAGGAGGACGCACTCTCTAACACACATAACAAAGCCACTCCAACAGCTTCCTCTCTCCAACACCACTTCTCCCCTCTAATAACACACATAACAAAGCCACTCCAACAGCTTCCTCTCTCTCCAACACCCCTTCTCCCCTCTAATAACACACATAACAAAGCCACTCCAACAGCTTTCACTCTCTCCAACACCCCTTCTCCCCTCTAATGACACACAAAACAAAGCCACTCCAACAGCTTCCTTCCTCTCCAACCCCTTCTCCCCTCTCAACACACATAACAAAGCCACTCCAACATCTTCTTACCTCTCCAACACCCCTTCTCCCCTCTAATAACACATAACAAAGCCACTCCAACAGCTTCCTTCCTCTCCAACACCCCTTCTCCCCTCTAATAACACATAACAAAGTCACTCCAACAGCTTCCATCCTCTCCAACACCCCTTCTCCCCTCTCAACACATAACAAAGCCACTCCAACAGCTTCCTTCCTCTCCAACACCCCTTCTCCCCTCTCAACACATAACAAAGCCACTCCAACAGCTTCCTTCCTCTCCAACACCCCTTCTCCCCTCTCAACACACATAACAAAGTCACTCCAACAGCTTCCTTCCTCTCCAACACCCCTTCTCCCCTCTCAACACACATAACAAAGCCACTCCAACAGCTTCCTTCCTCTCCAACACCCCTTCTCCCCTCTCAACACTCTATAGGGGCAGCAGAAAGTAGCTACGAGGTGCCGTTGTAATGGCTTATCCCTCAATACCTTCACCTGACCTGACCTGCTATCCACACAGCCGTCTCTTAATTAACTATACCCTGTTCCAAGTAAGTAGGACAAAACTCTTAAGGGGAGATGGGCAGGTTTTCTGGACACTTTTCTCCGTCGTGTTTAGCCCCATTAGTTTTCAGATTTTAAGACATTCGGCCCATTAGATTGGCGATTTTAACACCTTTCGCCTCATTTCTTTGTCTATTTTAAGACCTTTTGTACCATTTAGGTGTCTATTTTTTCCTGGCGAGTGATAGCGAGCCTGTATTTTTAAGAGAAACCGGCCTACGGCCGGTAGATTTTTCTACCGAAAAATGTACAAATTTATCTTGAAGGGTTATCTAGAGGGTGTTTTTCTAAGCTTGTTGGAGGTCTAGTGAAGAAACTAAGAAAAAAAGGAAAAATTTAATTAATAAACCAAAAAAACAGCCCATCTCCCCATAAACATTAACCTTTATATATTCTCCCCATAAACAGCCCATCTCCCCATAAACATTAACCTTTATATATTCTCCCCATAAACAGCCCATCTCCCCATAAACATTAACCTTTATATATTCTCCCCATAAACAGCCCATCTCCCCATAAACATTAACCTTTATATATTCGATAAATGGATATATAATTGTAGTCGTGTACTTAACCTTTAACTCCTTCAGACATATTATGTTC
>CM064559.1:1063687-1168687 GCA_032716605.1 Paralithodes platypus
GGGGGGAGGGGGGAGGGGGGGGGGAGGGGGGGGGGGAGGGGGGAGGGGGGGGGGGGGAGGGGGGGGAGGGGGCATAAACATAGATAAATACATAAAACACGAATTATATTATATATATAGATTATAGATTATATAATAATTATATATATAAATATATATATATATATATATATAGATATATATATATATTATATATATATAATATATATATATATATATATATATATATATATATATATATAATTATATATAATAAGAGTGTGTGGTGGGGGACATTTATGTTGGGTATAATAATAAATAATAATAATAATAAATAATAATAATAATAATAATAATAATAATAATAATAATAATAATAAATTATAATATAATAAAGCAAAAATATAAATGAAATACAAATATAAATACTTTGTATGGGTGATCCCATACACAGGAATAACAGGTATAATAATAAATAATAATAATACAAATAATAAAATAGGCCTAAACACAAAAATAATAAAAATAATAAAATGGTGGTGGTGGTGGAGATGGTGGTGGTGTTGGTGGAGATGGTGGTGGTGTTGACACAAATTGGGTTGGGTTCATTTTCTGACCTGGCCCACGGTCAGAAAAGGGACCCTACCCTATTGGTGTCAACACCACCACCATCTCCACCAACACCACCACCATCTCCACCACCACCACCACCATCTCCACCACCACCACCACCCCGACCATCACCACCACCACCATCATCACCACCACCACCACCACCACCACCATCTCCACCACCACCACCACCACCACCACCAAAAATTTTGACTGTACTTACTCACACTGCTGAGATTCCCTCGTGGCCACCAAGCCGTATATGTAGAGTGCTTTTGCCCATAAAAAACTTACCTCCCAAGCACTTTCCACCAATAAATTATCGAGCAAAAATGCAAGCACTTTCCACCACTAAATTATCGAACAAAAATGCACAGGGCTGAGGGAGCATGGCGACATATGCTCGACCAGTAATGAACGTTTTTTCACTAAGAAACACTAATACAAGGTAAGATACACTACTTGAACGGATAAATAGCAATATAATTGACTGATATTTATATGAAGGTGTTCCACAAACAAGCAAAACGTTTGGCAAAAAGCATGGCCCCTCCCTCCACCACCTTGGTCACGTAGCCTACACCAGAGAATGCTCGATCAGTAATAAAAGTGTTTTCACTATAAACACTTATACAAGTAAAATACACTACTTCAAGTGATAAATAGCAATATAATTGACTCAATATGGTATGAAAGTGATCCACAAACAAGCGAAACCATGGCCCTCGTGGAGCCCACCTTGGTCACGTACACCAGACTAGCAAAACACTTCACTAACATGGTTTTTATACCCTAAATAAGAATAACACAATAATCCATCGATAACCCAACGATATAGCACTTCGTTTGGGTTATATTAGGGCGGTAATACCAGCCAGGCTGGGCAAAATGGAGGCCCCTTGGTTTAAAGGGCTGCACACACCCACCTACTAGGCTGGCTGATGGGAAGAAACTGACTCTCTCTACCACCGCGGGGCCCTCACAGGGACGCTAGGGGGTTGCTAGATTTTTCCACATGTACATCTAACTTATCGGACTTACCAGCCAAAAAACCGGCTCAATTGCGTCATAAACTTATTTTCTAGCAATATAATAAGTCCATATGACGCGATCGCGTCATATGAGTTTTTGGTTCACTCTGCCATATGACTCGATCGCGTCATATATGTCTGGGAGAGTTAAAAAAAACTAATGTTATACGGATACTTAAAATACCAAGCATACATTTTGGTTCACTTTTTATGCGATTTTTGCATGTATTCGTTATTTTTCTAGTTTCCTCCCTAGACCTCCAAATTTAAAAAATCATCCATTAGATCCCCTTCTAGATAAATTGTAAATTTGTCGGTAGAAAAATGTCCTGGCCAAAGGCCGGTTCTTCCAACATTACAGGCTCACTATCGTTCGCTAGGGAAAAAATGGACACCTAAATAGCACGAAAGGTCTAAATATTGACTAAGAAAGGGGGTGAAAGGTCTTAAAATCGACTAACTATTGCGGCAAACATCTTAACATCTGAAAACTAATGTGGCTAAACATGAGGGAGAAAGTGGTCCAGAAAACCGGCCCTTTTACCGTATCGTAAGGCTGAAAGAAAAATAACTAAACAGAAATCTAATCTGAAGTGTCCCTGATCACGATGCACCAAGTACCATCTTTCTTCCCTCGTCTGGTCTGCTCCTTTAAGCCGGTATCACACGAGCGCTTTTTCACTGAACAGTTATCCTCAACATTGTTCTGGCAGCTTATGAAGTCAACATATAAAATATTTCTTTTGCCTAAATTCATATTTCAGTCTAGTTTCCGATACCAGTGCAAAATATTTCAGAAATGTTGCCAGAAAAATGTTGATTATCGAATGTTGACCATAAAACCTCTCATGTGATACTGGCGTTAGTCCAGCTTCGGTTCCAGTCTGCAAATGTATACAGAATTAGTATATTCAGAATTTATTGATATATATTAACCCCTTAAGGGGAGGCAGACCGTTATTCTGGACCACTTGCTCCCTAATGTTTAGCCCCACTAGTTTTGAGATTATAAGACGTTCGGCCCATTAGTTTGGCGGTTTTAACACCTTTCGCCCCATTTCGTTGTCAATTTTAAAACCTTTCGTGCCATTTAGGCATCTATTATTTCCTGGCGAGCAATAGCGAGCCTGTAATTTTAAGAGGATAATTTTTTTCGGTTGGGACAATTTTCTACCGAAAAAAGTAAAAATTTATCTTGAAGGGAGGTCTAGGGGGTGTTTTCTAAGCTTGATGGAGGTCTAGGGAGGAAACTAAAAACATATGAATAAATGAATTAATAGACCAAACAAACCGCCAGTCTCCCCTTAACCCTTTCAACACCAGGACTCCTTTTTGCCTTTGATTCTGGCTAAAATTAGATAGTTTTATGCAGCTTAAGAAGGACCTGAGTTACAGAGGGTTTCTGGAGATCGTATTTACCCATTTGAGTCTTAAAGGTAAATTATTAACTAAAGCACATCGACTAATGGTAAGCAGAGCATGATAATTACGAGATAGGGTGAAGGGGTTGAGGATTAAGGGAGCCTACCTCGCTTGTTATCCATTCAACCCCATTCAGCCTACTGTTTTAAGACGTTTACCCCCATCCAGGTGTTAATATTTTACTAGCGAGCGGTAGCGAGCCAGCATATATATATTTTTGTTTTGACAGCAAGCTAAATTTGTACATTATTTGATAGAAAAATTTCTCCGGCGAAGCCGGATTTCTCCATGCAATGCTGGCTCGCTATCGCTCGCCAGGAAGAAATCGATACCCGGATGGGGATAAACTTTTTAAAACAGTTGGCTGAATGGGGCCGAATGGATAAAAGTCAAGGAAAGAGAAAAGGAGAGAAAGATAAAAAAAAACGGTGACCCCCTTAAATACTCATTATGACAGTATTCTGGCTATCATTAGACGATATTATACAACTTAGGGTGCTTGTTGGATCTAAAGGGTTATAGTCAGTTGAAAAAATTGCAAAGTTCCATCAAGATTTTTCAACGATTTTGAAGATGTTTTAGGGAAATGTGGTGCTAATTATATAAACCTTGTCTAAATACGAAGCAGAGATATAGCAGTTTTATATTTTACCAATTATTATCAAAAAAAATAGTTGCCAAGGGATTTATTTTACCGTCAGATGAAATTAAACAGTGTAGTTGAGATAGTACTTGCCCCTAAAATTCTTAGATAGCCTTCCTAAATTGCATAAAATCCTCTTCTGATAACTAAAATATAATGACAAAAGGAGGAAGATTCTCAAAGGCTTACAAATTAAGAGTTTAAAGACTAATTTTGTAAAGATAAAATTGAACGTGGATAATAGCTCAAAAATAGAGTAAAGATTAGTAATTTCAACATTAAATCTTTCACGTTTAGGCTAGATGGATTAACAGAAGTTTAAGGGGACAGTGGTTATATTTGGTAGTCAATATATATATCTATCTATTGCCTGACGCCGTGATCCCCGAAGGGGTGGCCACGAACGAACCGCCCCCATGCACCTCTGTCCCCAGTCGGTCAACGCCCCTCCCAACCAGCACCGCCATCATTAATATACTTCCTCACTCCATCCTTCCACCTCTCTCTCTGTCTCCCTCTCCCTCTCTGTCCTTCCACTTCACTCTCGTACACCTTCTTAGTCATTCTCTCTCTTCCCATACGTTCCATATGACCGAACCATCTCAAGGTGTTCCTTTTCACACTTTCCAGCACATCTACCTCCACACCACACCACCTTACTTCCTCATTCGTCTGTCTATCTCTCTATGTAACTCTGCATGCACTTCTCAAGTAACTCATTTCCACACTCTCACTCTTGGTCGGAGTCTCTTCTCAAACGTCTGTGCTTCGCCTCCGTATGTCAGTGTCGGGATTACCACACTGTCATGCCTCATGTGTTAGAAGTGCAATGACTTATGCCTCGGAAACAAGGGCCGTTAAAGTAGACTATGTCAACAGAATGGAACGTAATGAGATGAGAATGGGGAGATGGATGTGTGGGGCCAGGCTACAGGATAAAATAACAAATGTTGAGCTGAGGAAACGATTAGGTATAAAGAGTATTAGCGAGGTGATGCATACAAGTAGACTGGGATGGTATGGACATGTGGAGAGAATGGATCAACAAAATTGGGTGAAAAAATGCAGGTCTGTGATTGTGGAGGGAGCTGCACCAAGGGGTGGACCGAGGAAGACCTGGGATCGGCCTATACGTGCCGATCTCAAATCCAAGAACTTGACAAGTGAAGCAGCCCTTAACAGGGTTGCCTGGAACACCGCCATTAGGACAAGAGACTGAAACTGCACTTATGTGTGGAACACTGTCTTAAAATCTTATGTATGTATGTATGTATGTTCTTCACTTCTATACTGACCACCATATTTCTTGTTACTGCTTTCAGCATTCCTACAACCCTCTTCCCCTGTTGCACCCTCTCCCGCACTTCTTCATCCATAGTCCCATATTTACTCAACACGTTGCCCAGATACTTAAATGAGCCGACATTCTCCATACCCTGACCGTTCAACTTCACCTCACACTCTGTGGCTTCACCCCTTTCGAAGACCATAACCTTGCTCTTCCCCGCATTTACCTTCAGATTCCATTTTTCGCACACTGTTCCAAACTCATTTACCAGACCCTGCAACTCCCATTCATTATCGCTCATCAGAACTATCATCAGCAAACAGCAGTACAGGCAGCTTCCACTCATTTCCCTCCCTTATCAGCGATACACCAACATCCACTGCTCTTTTGTTTTTGTCATGACTCCATCCATATACACAGTAAACAACCACAGGGACAACACACACCCCTGTTTCAAGCCAACATTCAGGTCAAAGAACTCTCTGTTCATTCTCCACACGTACTGCCGCCTTTGCACCCTCATACATGCTCTTCACTGCTTTCAGCAACTTGCCATCTACTCCGTATATTCTAAGTACTTTCCACATACCTTCTCTATCCACTCTGTCATAAGCCTTCTCCATGTCCATAAAGGCAACATACACCTTTTGTTGCTTCTCCAGATATTTCTGCACAACACAATTCATGGTAAAAATCTGATCTACACATACTCTTCCCTTCCTAAAATCTCCCTGCTCGTCACCTATCCATTTCTCCGTTCTTGTTCTCACTCTCACTCTCTCAATCACTACCCTACTGTACACCTTCCCTACTACGCTTAAAAGACATTCCTCGGTGGTTACCATGCACTCCTCTTTCCCCTTTACCCTTATATAGGGAGACTTCTGCCTGTCTTCCAGTCATCAGGTGCACTCCCCTTATATGATAGTTTGCACATTGTCCATACCCATTCGATCACTAGCTCACCCCCATACTTTAACATTTCCCCAGACACTCCATCTGTTCCTGGTGCTTTCCCCAACTTCACTCTTTTCATGGCTTCCCACACTTCTGACCAGATCCCCACCTCCTCCTCCTCCACTAATTTTCTTCTCTCTCCCATACCCCATCTAACTATGTTTGCTGGCACTTCATTCCTTACATTTAGCAACTCGTTGAAGTACTCCCTCCATCTTTCGACTCTTGCTTCTCTGCTAGCATTCTCCCTTATCTTTCACACCCTTACTGTTTCTCATGCAACCTTCCCTAACTTTCTTTACTTCTTTCCAGAACAGTTTCTTACACTCTCCATTTTACACTCAGATTTCTTCCAAATTCCTCATCTACTCTTCTCTTACTTTCCTTCACTACTCTCTTCACCACTTTCTCTCCACTTACCTCGCTCGTTTCTGCCTCTCCAAATATTCATTCCCTCTACTACCCAACCCTCTCTATAGGCTTTATTAATTTCTTCCACAGCAATTTTTACCTGTTCTGTCCACCATGCTGTACCTTTCAGTACCCTCCCTCTTCATACTCCACACACCTCTCATGCTGCACAGATCTCTTTCTTAAACACCTTGTTCATCTCCTCCACTTCCTCCATATCTTCCAGGTCAAACCCACCTAGTCTTCTTTCTACTGCTCTCCTGTACTCTTCCCTGATTTCCTCCTCCTGTATCCTCTCCACCCTTTTCGCCATTCCACCTTCCTCTCGCCTCCCTCCAGCTCTCCTCACCCACTTCTTTTGTATCCTAATTTTAGCTACTACTACATAATGATCAGACAGACCCCCTCCAATACCCCTATATACCCTAGCATCCAGCACATTTTTCTTCATTCGTTCATCCACATATATATAATCAATCAGTGCCTTTCGTTCCACCACAGTCTTATCCTTATCCTTCATCTTCCACACCACTTTCCATGTGTACCTGTGTATCATTCTGTGTCGGAAGAAGGTGTTTGCTAGCCAGAGCCTCCTCCCCACACATACTTCCACAAGTGCACTACCATTCCCATTCACCTCTGACGGTACCGCCCACCCTCCCACCACTCCATCAACTTTCCTATCACCCACCTTACCATTCATATCCCCAATCAGAAATATTCTTTCGTTCTTGTCAAACTTATCCAGGCAAGCCTCCACTTTCACCCAGAACTCTTCTTTCTTTCAAGTTTATCCTCTGTCGGAGCATACACAGTACACACAATCACCCAAGTTTGCATTCCTGCTTTCATTCTCACCCACACAATCCTTGAACCCACAGACCCAGTATTTTACACTCTCGTTCCATTTGTTACTTACAAACACGCACCTTCTCTCGCTGCTCCCTCACTCACTCCAGCACACATGCCCATTCCACAGTCTCACTCTCTCACATCTGTACCCCTCCATTTGGTCTGTCATTCCACATACATCCAGCCTGGCATTCACTAACACTTGCAGGACCTCTCTCTCTTTTGTGCCATCATTCATGCCTCTTACATTCCACGTTGCTATTCTAAGATTGTCCATCATTTTTGTTTTCCTCGCTAGCGGTCCATAAAAAATAAAAAAAATCCCTAGACCCCCTTCAAGATAAATGTGTACAGTTTTCGATAGAAATATTTCTCGGCCGAAGGCCAGTTTCTCCTAAATTACCGTCTCGCTATCGCTCGCCAGGAAAAACTAAACACCTAAATGAACTAAAAGTCTTAATACTGACTGAAAAGGGGCGAAAGGTCTTAAAATCGCCAAACAAATGGGCTAAGCGTGAGGAAGACGGGTGTCCAGAACAAAATTTCCTCTCCTCTTAAACGTGGGCTTAGGACAGCAGGATTGACTAGATCAAACTCCATTATAAAAACTATTCTAAATGTGAAACAGACATTAATATTGCGGTACATTTAATATAACTGAATTGTAATTGCCTAACCGCTGCAGCTAAGCGTTTCGTAGATTTATTATTTGTTCAAGACCTTCCTTGTACACTCTGATACCATAGTTTCAAGCCCATTCATAAATATTCGTGAACTTTGCTTATTGGTTTTGCATGTATTTATTATTTTCTAGTTTCTCCCTAGACCTCCAAATTTAAACAAAAACATCCATTAGATCCCCTTCTAGATTAATTGTACATTTTCCAACATTACAGGCTCACTATCGTTTGCCAGGGACACAATAGACGCCTAAATAGCACAAAAGGTCTAAATATTGACGAAGAAAGGGGGCGAAAGGTCTTAAAATCGACTAACTAATGGGGCAAACATGAGTGAGAAGGAGGTCAAGAAAACCGGCCCATCCCCCCCTTAAGTAACATTTGACCAGTTAACCCTTTCTGTACCATGACTGCTATTTAACTCTGATTCTGGCTATTAGACGATTATATTCAGCTTAGGAAGGACCTCTAGCAATATATAAGGCTTCAAACTATCTCGACCAACCCATTTAACTACCACTGATCCTTCCTAAGCTGCACAAGATCTTCTAAATACAGCTAGAATAAACAATAAAACGTCGCTGGTACTCAAAGGGTTAACCTCTTCTGTACCATGACTGCTATTTAACTTTGGTTCTGGCTAAAGTTGGACGTTTTATGCATTTAAAAAAGGACCTATGTTATTCAGAGAGTTGATTGAGATCTTATTTACCCCTTTAAGGAGGGATGGTTAACTTTTTGGGCGATTTTTGCATGCATTAATTATTTGTCTAATTTCCTCCCTAGACCTCCATCAAGCTTAGAAAAACACCCCCTAGATCCCCCTTAAAGATAAATTTGTACATTTTTCGGTAGACAAATTTCCGGCCGAAGGCCGGTTTCTCTTAAAATTGCAGGCTCGCTATCGCTCGCCAGGAAATAATAGACACCTAAGTGTCACGAAAGTTCTTAAAATTGACAACTAAATGGGGCGAAAGGTGATAAAATCGCCAAACTAATGGGCCGAACGTCTTATCTCAAAACTAGTGGGGCTAAAAATGAGTGAGAAGGGGGTCCAGAAAAACTTTCTGCCTCCCTTTAAAAACTGACCTATGTTATTCAGAATGTTTATGGAGACCGTATTTACCCTTTGAATCTGAGAGGTAGAATATAAGCTAATTAAAATACCTTAACCCCATTCTGTACCGACTACATCTTTTTAATTCCGGTTTGGCTACTATTAGACGATTTTATTCAGTTTATAAAGGGCCTCCAGCTATTAATCGGCTACGAAAAGTAATCGTAGTTTGTCAAGGGAGGTGGTCGATAGTAATTAATTTGATACACCTAAGAGACTGGACGATCATCTTTTGGAGATTGGTTTGCTATGAATGAATATGTTTAAAATCATCTCCCTTAACCCTTTTGACTAATACGGATCTTTTCTAAACTGCACAAAAGTCAAAATATAGCTAGAATAAAAGTAAAAAGACATCCCCGGTACAGAAGGGGTTATAGTAGGGTCATTTGCTTGGAATCCGTGACAATTTTGTTCCTACTTTTTTCTCTCGATGGATTTGACAACCTGAACCATTTTAAAGGAAAATTAGCTCCTGTGCCCCTCTGAAAAATGATGGCTAACTCTGCTAGAGCCCAATATTCAAAATGGCCACCAACGCCATCTTGAAAAACATGAAATGTAATATCTCTGGCATCAGATGAGCTACAAGGATGAATGAGGTGTCCTTTTTCACTAATTCTGGCATTACAAATCCACTGGAATTGTTATTGTATTGTATTGTATTGTATTATACTAATTGTACATACTAATCTGACACTTCACTGTCACTACATGATTCACTGTACACTGAATACAAGACGGTGTGTTGAAATGGATAGAAAATTGGCTCAGCGACAGAATGCAAAGAGTAGTCATAAACGGTAAGGCATCTAAATGGACCAATGTAAGTAGCGGGGTACCCCAGGGATCGGTACTAGGACCAATTCTTTCTAATTTACATCAACGACATAGATGAGGGTCTCACCTGTAGAATCTCAAAATTTGCTGACGATACAAAAATTGCAAATAGCGTATTCTCAAAAGATCAAGTTGACGATATGCAACACAATCTAGATAAATTGTCACATTGGGCCCAAATTTGGCAAATGAGTTTCAATGCGGATAAATGTAAAGTACTACATATCGGATACCTAAATGAGAAAGCAAACTATTCGATGAATGGCACTCAGCTTAAGAATGTAAACAGAGAAACCGATCTGGGAGTCACAATATCGAGTAACCTAAAACCGAGTCAACAATGTTCAGAAGTTGTTAAGAAGGCAAACAAAATAATTGGCTTTATAGGCAGATCATTTGAGCATAAATCCAAAGACGTTATCCTAACCCTTTACAATTCCTTAGTCCGCCCTCTTCTGGAATACTGCGTTCAATGCTGGTGCCCTTATTACCAAAAAGACATAAACAAGCTAGAACGAGTTCAACGTAGAGTTACCAAAATGATACCTAGCCTAAAGAACAAACCATACGAAGAGCGTCTTAGAGAATTAAATCTATTTCCTTTAACCCAGCGCAGATTAAGAGGTGAGTTAATTAAAGTGTTCAAAATCATCAAAGGCATGACAATATGAACTGTAGTAAGTACTTCACTATCGACCAATCTAATTACACTCGGGGAAACGGTTGCAAAATTATTGGTAAATCTTTTAACTCACACGAATCTAAGAATTTCTTCTTCAATCGAGTAGTCAACTTGTGGAATGGGCTTCCCCGAGACGTTATAGACTGCAGCACCGTTGATTCATTTAAATTCCGCCTAGACAAATATCTCGCATCAAACCCGCGACTGACTGCGTTTGTAAATGAATAATTTTATTTTATCCTCCCCTCAGTTACTAACCCATAAATTATGTCCCCTACTAGCTTCCTAGTCCTGCCACGGACATTAGTTCCAGGGCAGTAGTTCCCATTTCAATGTTCCCTTACCCACTCTAAACCACTGTTTGGACACTTGATCCTCAGTGTTTTGGAGGACAAGCAGCCTAGATGGGTCACTAGATCTGTTGTTGCTTGATTTCCTTTGTACTCCTTTGTACTCTTTTGTACTGTATGAGCCACTATCAGAATCACTGTCCTCACTTTCGCTGCTATCATCACTGTTGTTCTCTGCCTGCAGTGTATATTTAATATTATTTTTTACTGATTCACATGGATCGCATGCCCATCTGATGAAAATCGCCGACTTGTGAAGTGACCGAAATAATGGATAATAGAAGAGAGAGTGAAGAGTTTCCAGACAAGACATTACATGAATACGAGTGCATTTTACTCTGTGGTAAGCGATGTATACCGCAGATGATCGTTTGGAAAACATTACACCTGAGAAGTGGGAATCCATCCGGGAAGAGTCTTTACAATGGAAAGAACTTGATAAGTTTCAACATATACAGTACATGAAAATGTGGATTGGGAGAAGGGACCAAAGGGTCACCACATGCATAGCACTTGTTACGCATCATTATCCAGCAAGCGCAAGCTCTCTCAAGCCGAAAAACGCAAACACAAATCCGAGGAACGTCTTGAAAGAGATGAAGCATCAGATCAACAAGACCCTTCCCCAGACGCCAGTGCACCTAAAAGTCTCCGCTCCAGTATGGGTGTCCTTCACGATAAGACTGTGTGTGGTGCATGAAAGGGGCATACAAGAGTAGTGATTGTGACAAGCAGATTTTACTCCTATCAACAGTAGATGCCTGGACTAAATTCAAGTTACATACTGTCCGTCTGGAAGATGAGGTCATGAGATTGAGACTTGACACTCTGATTGCATCCATCCCAGATAGTCAAACAGCATTTGGGTTGGAAATCCGCTACCATCGTGCGTGCTGGCGCAAATATGTAAGCGACCACAAGCCCCTTTCAGATGAAAGCACTCAACATCTGCAACGTGTAAACCTCCGAGAGGCCCAAGCTCTCTTCTTTTATCATATTCGTCAAGTCATCTTCAAAGACCATGAAATTCGCACACTGCAAGGCCTGCTGCAGGACTATAAGCGCATTATCTCAAATCACGGACATAACTCAGTAGTAAAATCCAGCTACTTAAAGGAAATTCTCGTCAATGAATTTGGGGAAGACATCGGATTTCATGAACGCATTCAAAAGAATGTGAGTGAACTGGTATATGATACAACAGCAGCAGGTACATACATCGAGGCGGCAATATCTTCATTGGGTGTCAGCAATGATCAGTTGGTGATGAATGTTGCGGCACGACTCAAAGAGCAAGTCATCAGGACAAATACTATTCCCTGGCTCCCATATATACGAGTTGGAGAGAGAAGAAGACCTCAGTGAGCTCCTGCTGAAGCTGCTCACATGGCTGAAACACCCAAATAAGTCTGCAATTGATGACAGTCCATCACTCCGATCGATTGCATCTATCCTCACAAGCTACATCACTGGAAAATGCACTGCATTTGAGATAAATCTCTCTGTCTTGCTACATGGACTGACCAAGAGTAGGGAGATAGTCGACATAATGCACAAAGATGGACTGGGCATCAGTTACAATGACGTACTTATGCTGCGAGATTTTTGGGTGGTCAATGACCTCAAGTGCTCATCTGATTGCCCCTTCGAACTAGCTGAGGGTAAGCCTGCTATCGCTATAGTCGACAACGATGACTTCAAGAGCGACACACTGACCGGTGCTGGCCAGTCACACCGCACTAATGTCATGTTTGTGCAGCCAGAATCATTTGATACAGAACTTCCTTCCGAGAATCACGATGGTGAGAACCTGAAGGGAAAGACTGAGGAAATGGAGCGTAATGCTTTGGCCTCTGTTCTTGGACTGGTTGAAACGAGTGGTGCCCTCAAACTTCAAGAAGTCCTGCAGCATCGTGTTACAGCCGAGTGCCTTTCCATCTTCAACGTCAGTGGAACTATCTGTAAGGCACAGAAAAGCAAGCTTCAACAAAAACTAACTATGACTGTCATTCCAGAGCCTGATGTATACAAGTCTATTATTGATATGGGCCTCATCTGGCACCTAACAACTCCTACCATTGAAGACAGAGAAAAGGGAGACGGTACCAAGTATACCTGGGGTGATTATGCAGAGAAGTTGGTGCACTTCGTTCTAACGAGACACAAGCATTGTTACGATCCAGGTTCTACAAGACACAGGGCTCTTCATCATTGGACTAGATAAGGCTAAATGCAACAACGGTAACACTAGTTCCAACCCCTGCCTTAACCACTGGAGAACAAAACACCTATACCGCCCTGAGTCGTGCCTGGACAACGAGGTATCCTATGACTCGGTAAAAGGTGCACAATATAGGCTGATGATCACTGAAGCAGCCTATACTCATACAACATACAATTACTTTATTAAGGTATACAAGGAAAAAGATAGATAGCGTAATTAAATTGCAGCAACGATTTAATAGCAAACTAGAAGAAGGTTAATTAACGTTACGTTAAATAATCAGTAAACTGTCACTCCTGTCTGAAAGAAAGTGAAACAAAGAAAGTCCTAAAGCATCATGCCGGAATCTTCTGCAAAAGTCAGATGCAACTAAGAAGTACGTCTCGGATTCTGAACTGTGTATTATTACTGTGGGAACATATATAGTGTAGGGACATACGGTGTTATCTGGCACAGGTGTAATTATAAAACAGTCGGCAGTCTAAACTCTAACCACAGAAAGATGTGCTTTCTCCCACCAGGCACAAGCCTGCTCTGGTTGGGTCTCTCAGCAACAATCACGACTTACTATAAACATAAGGAGCAATAATGCTGCAGACATATACACAATGAGATTATAAACCCTAATTGGGGGTCTGCCAGGTGGACGAAGTCTAGCAGGAGAGTCGTAGGCTAAGCTACCTGGGCCGAGCCACCTGCTCGGTAGCCTAGTGTCGTTCTCAAGTCTGTGCGCCTAGTTACATTAAATGACGGGGTGCTCTCTTGAGAGATTCAGGTCTCGTGTACCTGGTTCTCTCCTGGCGACCCTCCTAAGTCAAAAGCTAACGAGCTAGCACAGTGCTGGGTGGACTAGGCCAACGCCCTCACGCCAACACAGTGCTAGGCTCTAAGGTACACAGACAAGAAAATGACCTAGGCCTCCGCAGGTATCCGGTACAGTTGCATAGGCTCAACGAAGTCTATGCTCATAGGAAACTGCAACCTAATAGCCTCTCCCCAGTCTAGCATCGACTGACCTGGCAGACACCCAAGAAAATAAGGTTGGGGCAACACGATGAGTATGTCAAACCTCCCCAAGCCAAAATGGATAACCCTCTGATCCAAAATGCCTAACTAATTACATGTAATATCTCTGAGAGCTCGCTGTATAATACAGTGACGGATATATGAAATCAACGTCAAGGGGAAAGGCAGTTAATTAATAGTAAGATATACAGAGAGAAGAAGGTAAGCAGTGGTAGAGAAAGTTCGCAATAGGGGGGTGAGGTGGGCTGATAGATTGCAAAGGGATGTTAGCGTTACAGCACTACGAGGAGCTCTGCCCGTGGAAGTCACAAGGGAGTGCATGCATGTAGGCGCATCCATTCCCGACGCGGCAGGAAAGCGGTGACGGGGCAGGAGGGAGGAGCCCGGCGACGAATCAGGCGCCCGAGAGATGACGTAACTAACCAAGTTGCACTATATCAGTCCGCCAATACCACCCAGCTCTGGTTTCTCTCTCTCTCTCTCTCTCTCTCTCTCTCACTCACACTCTCCAACTTCCACGAGTCATCTAATACATTAAATCTATGACGGCTGGAATAAAATACAATGCATTGTCACAGGAGAAAATAAAGAGTATTTCTGGACTACCTGTGGCACTATGATGCACTAGGAAGAAACTAGAACTTAATCAATAAACTACAGCCCATAACACTGCCTGGGGAGAGGGGAGACGAGAATGGGGAGCCAACCGCTGCCCCCTCGTGGTCGCTGGAGAGCTGACGTGCGCCCCCCCCCCCCCCCCCCTTGGACTAGACTGCACTATTCAACATTCTGGTTCTGTTCCTATGTATTACAAATAGAGTACTATTTGCCTTGGACTACACTGCACTATTCAACATTCTGGTTCTGTTCCTATGTATTACAAATAGAGTACTATTTGCCTTGGACTAGACTGCACTATTCAACATTCTGGTTCTGTTCCTATGTATTACAAATAGAGTACTATTTGCCTTGGACTAGACTGCACTATTCAACATTCTGGTTCTGTTCCTATGTATTACAAATAGAGTACTATTTGCCTTGGACTACACTGCACTATTCAACATTCTGGTTCTGTTCCTATGTATTACAAATAGAGTAGCCTACTATTTGCCTTGGACTACACTGCACTATTCAACATTCTGGTTCTGTTCCTATGTATTACAAATAAATCATACCCATTTCAATTACATTTAAGGGGGGATGGGCCGGTTTTCTTGACCACTTTCTCCCTCATGTTAAGCCCCATTAGTTTTCAGATATTAAGATGTTTGCCCCATTAGTTAGTTGATTTTAAGATCTTTCGTCGTCAATATTTAGACCGTTCGTGCTATTTAGGAGTCTTATTTTTTCCCTGGCGAACGATAGTGAGCCTGTAATGTTGGAAAAACCGACCTTCGGCCGGGATATTTCTCTACCGAAAAATTTACAAATTAATCTGGAAGGGGCATCTAATAGAAGTGTGTTTTTTTTTTAATTTGATAGAGGTCTAGGGAGGAAACTAGAAACATAATTAATACATGCAAACATCGCCCAAAAAAGTTAACCATCCCCCCTTAAACATCTCTCTTCATCCATTTGCTCCCAATTCTCTACACAGACACTCTTAGCTTTCCTGCAAATTCATGAATAAATCTACCTACAGTCAACCAAAACTACCATGGTCTAATCTGTCATTGGTTGGATTAGGCTAGTTGTGTTGGTATTGGTTAGTACAACTTAGGTTGGGTTAATTAGTTTGGTTTTGTAACTCAAAAGAGCCTAGAGCAAAAAAGCTAAATATTCACACCTATTTCCTGGCAGACTCTTCCCAAATTATAGAAACGTCAGCCCAATTGCTTTAATTAATGTAGAGTTATGAGAAGTTACCTGGTCAAGATTATTGTAAAGTTCGCTGGCGCTACCTATACCACCACTGCACTATGCTAGTTTAGTTCGCTGGCGCTACCTATACCACCACTGCACTATGCTAGTTTAGTTCGCTGGCGCTACCTATACCACCACTGCACTATGCTAGTTTAGTTCGCTGGCGCTACCTATACCACCACTGCACTATGCTAGTTTAGTTCGCTGGCGCTACCTATACCACCACTGCACTATGCTAGTTTAGTTCGCTGGCGCTACCTATACCACCACTGCACTATGCTAGTTTAGTTCGCTGGCGCTACCTATACCACCACTGCACTATGCTAGTTTAGTTCGCTGGCGCTACCTATACCACCACTGCACTATGCTAGTTTAGTTCGCTGGCGCTACCTATACCACCACTGCACTATGCTAGTTTAGTTCGCTGGCGCTACCTATACCACCACTGCACTATGCTAGTTTAGTTCGCTGGCGCTACCTATACCACCACTGCACTATGCTAGTTTAGTTCGCTGGCGCTACCTATACCACCACTGCACTATGCTAGTTTAGTTCGCTGGCGCTACCTATACCACCACTGCACTATGCTAGTTTAGTTCGCTGGCGCTACCTATACCACCACTGCACTATGCTAGTTTAGTTCGCTGGCGCTACCTATACCACCACTGCACTATGCTAGTTTAGTTCGCTGGCGCTACCTATACCACCACTGCACTATGCTAGTTTAGTTCGCTGGCGCTACCTATACCACCACTGCACTATGCTAGTTTAGTTCGCTGGCGCTACCTATACCACCACTGCACTGCACTATGCTAGTTTAGTTCGCTGGCGCTACCTATACCACCACTGCACTATGCTAGTTTAGTTCGCTGGCGCTACCTATACCACCACTGCACTATGCTAGTTTAGTTCGCTGGCGCTACCTATACCACCACTGCACTATGCTAGTTTAGTTCGCTGGCGCTACCTATACCACCACTGCACTATGCTAGTTTAGTTCGCTGGCGCTACCTATACCACCACTGCACTATGCTAGTTTTAACTTTCAAATAAAGGGAGAGGATCCTCTTACACAGCACTTCTTGACAAAGTAGAAAATAATGGCTTTCGTCTCATTAACTCTCTTCCACTCATTGACTCTTTGCAATCTCTTCGCCGCAATGGTGCATCTCTCTACCGCTATTACAATAATTAGTGTTCCTCAGAGCTCTCTCAGTGCATGCCACCCCTACGTAAAGTACGTAGCACCCGTCTTTCAACACAATCCCATCCCTACTGTGCAACTCCAAACCAAGAGCGAAACCATATTCCCAAATTTTCTTCTAATCAACAGCTGAGCTCTGCAATTCATCCCTGAATCCATCTTCTTCCTCTCATCCTATGACTTCAATCGCTTCAAACTCTGTGTGTCCGGGTATTTTGGCTCTAATATTCCTTGAGTTTGGCCCTGTCCTTTTCAACTCTGGGGGAGGCACTGTCACCGGCTGTTCTGCCTTATGTCTCCCTCATCCACAAAAAAGAAAAAAACAAACTAAATTATTTGACCTACTCACCATTAGTTAGATTATCAAGCTGTTCCCCTGGTTTTCCGTTCCTCTGTCAGTAAGCCAGTCTGCTTATTAGGTCTGTCTGCATTATCATCGCTCATCACCGCTGTACCTGAACATTCCAAATAAACCATATTATTTCACCGTATTTGTTTTTTTAATAAAAAGACCTCCGTCTACGTATTGTGAAAAACCTGTTGTCCTCCGGCAAATTGTGGGGTTGAGGCTCTCCAAATTCTTGTTACGATCCTACAATGCTGAACCCAAGAGATTAACATTCAAGCAAGGGCAACTAGCATGCTGTTGCGTTTCAGAAGGCCAAAAGGGTTAATGTCTCAGATAATCACAAATTAGTGAAGAAGGATGATATTAAACACTTCTAATTTTCGTATTAATTATAATTACTATTAACTAGGGAAAACGAACAGGTTGATAAGCATGATGATTCAGTTAATCACGGCAAAGAATGGTAAAGGTCTAAGCGCCGAGTGAAGGCCTCGAGTAAATGCACTCGTTACAAGGAATGAACACTACACAAAAACAACATTTGAAGAACAGTTAATCAACACCTAGCGCACTGAACAGCAAACTGATTCACACTCAATCACAGACCAATATATGATACCATGTAGTATTAGTATTAGTATTAGTATTGTTCTTCCAGTTAACATAAAGATATGGTAATATAAACAATTACGGTATACCATTACTTCACATAATAGCATGGAAACAAATGATTAATAGTACTCACCAATATTAGCAGATGGGGCTCCAGATTGTGTTGCTACTTACCAGTCGCCATATCTATTCTCAAAACTCAGTCGTCATTAATTTACTCCGTACTTCACTACCACCACCATTATTCACTCCCCCAGAGCTCTCAACCACCACTATTATTCCCTTCTCCAAACCTCTTCACCACCACAATAATTCACTCCCCAAAGCTCTTCAATAACTCGCGAGCATTTCACCACCACCACTACCATCCATTCTCCCCGATCTGTGTTCAGCTTATCAACCAGTACCAAACCTCCAATTCTCCGCGAGCTTAAGCCATTATAATAATCGCTCATTCCCGGTGCTTTACCACACTAAACTGCCTTCTCTTCCACCTTTCAAGATCGGGTCACCAGCAGCACCAGGACCACCTTTCAATACTTATACCTTTATTATTCTGTTGAGCAAACCCGAGTTTAGCTCCACTGGGTAAGAGTTGTGTTATCGGGCGTACCACTACCGACATACAGCATACCTCTACCTCTAAACCATTAACCTAACCAAACAACCTAACCTAGTACTCGTATATTAATGAGAATACTAGGTTAGGGATAAAAACCCTTATTAAATTATTTACGAGCTGTTTGAATATTCCTCTGCACACCACCCACGTTCAAATTTTGTCTCGGTCACTCCTTTAGCTCAGCTCTGATCCATTTTTCCTAGAGCTTTGATCTCCATTGTACAATTAGTTATGCCCCTACAAGCTAGATAGAATTGAACCATCGACAGTGCTTTTCCTTCCCTACCACCCACACCTAAGCTTAGCTCTACCACTTCAGCTCTACTCCACCTACATAATCTCTACCCCAGAAGATCAGTTTACCACCACATAACACTCCCTCCCTCCCAACGAGCTTGAGTCTCCACCACCACCACTCCCTCCCTTCCTCCGAGCTTGAGTCTCCACCACCACCACTCCCTCTCTTCCTCCGAGCTTGAGTCTCCACCACCACCACTCCCTCCCTTCCTCCGAGCTTGAGTCTCCACCACCACCACTCCCTCTCTTCCTCCGAGCTTGAGACTCCACCACCACCACTCCCTCCCTTCCTCCGAGCTTGAGTCTCCACCACCACCACTCCCTCCCTTCCTCCGAGCTTGAGTCTCTACCACCAACACACCCTCCCTTCCTCCGAGCTTGAGTCTCCACCACCACTCCCTCCCTCCGAGCTTGAGTCTCCACCACCACCACTCCCTCCCTTCCTCCGAGCTTGAGTCTCCACCACCACCACCACCACCATCACCACTCACTCACTCCCTCCCTCCCTCCGAGCTTGAGTCTCCACCACCACTCCCTATGGGCTTGAGTCGTCACCACCACCACCACCACCACCACTCACTCCCTCACTCCCTCCCTCGCTCCAAGCTTGGGTCTCCACTTCTCCCATTCCAGTGCTATACCAATGAAACTCCATTCAGTTCAATCTTCCCTCTCTCCTTCCCTCATCCCTCCTTCCTCCCTCCCTTCCTTCCTCATTCCTCCCTCCCCCCCCCACATATCCCTCCCTCTCTCCCCCACATCCCCACCTCTCTCCCTCCCTCCCTCCCTTCAACATATTGCAGCACAATCCGGAACCCTCCATCAAATCGAAACTCTAATCAACCTGCGAAAGAAACAAACATTAGCATCTCTCAAAACAAATATTTTACAAGTTGTCTAACCCGTGTACCTAGCTAACCAAAAAGGGGGACAGGTGTAGAAAGAGATAGGTTATGCAATCAGTGGGAAAGAAGAAGGGTCGTAGGAGGGAAAGATGGGGGAAAGGGTCAACACTCACGATTGAACTTTTGTGTTGAGGTGTAGCGGTGAAGACGAGGGGTGGACAGGTGGTTGGTGAACAGGCGGTGTAGATCCCATGGTGACTTGTGGTTTGAGGTTTTCACAAGACTGTCACGTTTTATGATTCATAATTCTGATAATTTACCTCTGCCAATGGCCACTTTACATAGCAAGAACAGTTAAATGACTTTGTAAATCATTTGACTGATCTTTAGACAGTATAGACATTTCTACTTAACATTACCCAATTCGCATATAACTCAATACACTCTTCGCAACACTTTTCGCATACGCATTTTCGATACCCCATTTCGATCGCTTAGTCATCCGATCATGACGCCCTTCGCAAATACACAATCCCAATACACAATATCAGATCTTAAAACTAACATTGCGTGACCACTGGGAAGGAGCTTTCAGAATTACGTTAAGTACTAAATTGTAAAGTTCGATGCTGAACCTTTGATTGCGCAAAACTATAAAACGTGACACGGTCTTTACCTCCCTACCTGTGAAAGAGAACAGAGGAGAGATTAGAACAAATAAATATGCCATAAACATTTTCAATTTAATCCTCAATACAATGGATATTTGTCCACTTTATTCCAATAGATTTTTTCTTCAGCTAAGGAATGACCTTTAAGAATCAAATATATAGCGAACTATAGGTAGCGCCAGCGAACTTTACAATAATCTTGACCCCTTAACTACTTATGTTACGATCGGGTCTCGTATAAATCAGTGGCTCTTATACATTGGACTAGACTGGCATAAATGTAACAACGGAAACGCTAGATCCAACCCCTGATATATATAATCCCGTCGAACAAAGAACACATATACCCTCCAGAGTTATATCTGCGATAGCGGGGTATCTTAACTCTCAGTATCTATGTGCTTCTACTATAGGCTGATGTTCTCTGAAACAGCCTATTACCTATAACATATGGTTGCTTAGTTATGGTACACAAGGAAAAGATAGTTAACTTAATTAAATCACAAGAGTGATCTAATGCAAACAAGATGAAGGTTTACTTAACGTTACTTTAATCAATAATATCTGTCACTCCTTTATGAAAGAAAGTGTTGTAAAGTCCTCAAGCACCGAACAAGGAATCTTCTGAATAATGTCGGATGCTACTAAGAAGAACGTATCGGAAATGGAGCCACAAAATAGCAGGAGGCAGGGCAATGCATGTGTAGGCTAATACACAAAAAGGCTGGACATATAATGTTATTGGACACAATAATATAAGCGGTGCAACAGTAATAATGCTCGCCACGAAAAAGTAGTACTCCTATTAACAAAACCGGTCTATGCTGGTTGTGTCTCTCTACAGCAACCTAGACCTCAAAATGCTTGTGTAAAAATAATGGGTATGCATAAAAGAGTATAATTCTAATCCAGCTAATGTCTACCCGGGTTAATAAAGTCTAGCTGGGATGCGCAAAGGTACAGAATGCTGGTGGAGCAAGGCAGCTCTTAGCCTAGTGTGGACCTTGGGTCTGTGCAGCCTGATTACGTTAATATGAAGGGGTGCTCTCTTGAGGATTCTCGATCACAAGTATCGAGTATCCTCCTGGCGACCCTCAAAAGTAAAAGCAAATAGAGTTAGAACAGTGATGGGTGGATTAGGCAAGCCGCCCTCACGCACTACACAGTCTAAACTCCAAGGTACACAGACAAAAGATCCACCCAGGTAACCCACATAATCCGTAGTGTCGTGCAGCTCAAAAGTAGCCTACACACAGTGAAAACACCAACAGCAAGGTACCTGATCCCTAGTCTAGCATTATTTAACCCTGTAGAAACATTAGTGATTGATGGAGACAGTCTGAGCAATACACTCTCCCAAAAAGACAATGACTATCTTCAACCTTAACTTAGTACATAAGAAATGTGAGATCCAGCATATAATACAGTCTGGCCACCAATTCAAGGTGTGGATGCAGAGAACCAGAGGGGGATTGATATTAATAAAAGGTGAGGAAGTAGTGGAAATGATAGAGGCAGTAGGAGAGAAAGATTCTAAGACAAGAGTGTGGAACAGTTCAGGGAGATGCTTAGAGTATGCTGTCTGGGAAGGATCTGACAAGGATATTCCCAGGGACCTCCTGGCTGGAGTCCCAGTTCGCAGGAATGGCACGAGGGCGCGCGACAGTCGCCCACTAAGCAGCCGCCTAGTAGGCAGTGTTAGGCAGGAGGCAACGAATCCCGCGAGGCCTATGTAAGGGGGCCAGCCACGCGCCACACTCACCACCAAGTCACACCACCTTGTCTCTCTCTCTCTCTCTCTCCCGCTCGCCTTTCCATCATTCAACTACTTAACACAATACTTTCAATTGACTAAATAAAATAGAAAGGATTGTGACAGACGAAAAAAAAGAACAGTTCTGAACTGTCTGCAACACAAACTTTCTCGAGAAGGAAAGTACACAATGATAGGTAGACTGTAGCTATATTCTCTGCCCTGGCGAGTCCTAGCGAGTAAGCCATGCGGTTCTGGGGGAAGCGGTGAGCGTCACACCTCACCCAAGATTTTTAAGAGGCTCCAACTATGAGCTCTAAATCTGACACGCAGAACCCATACAAAATTCGCCACTCCTAGCCACCCAGCGACAATGAAACGTAAAGCACAGTTCCCATCAAAATAACACATTATAAAAATTAACAACCCCTCCCAACACAATAGATTAAATCACATAGTTATGCTCATAAGAGCGAGCTTCACTAGCCCACCCTTCTGAGAGGAGTATGTTACGAACTGGCACTCGGGTACACAAGGGCTCTCAATCAGGACTTGAATACGGCTCGCTGCCACAACGGAAACACACGATCCCAACCCCTGAGTACTGCCAGCCGAACAAAAAACACCAATACCCTCCAGAGTTCAATCTGCTATAACGGGGTATACAATAACTCGGTACTAGTGTTCAACAACAGACTAATAAAGAGACAGGAATTATCTAGTCTGGTCAACAATCAAACAATGAAGTAAAAAACAACAACACAAAAGAATAGTGTTGGCCGAAGCCGAAGTAATCCACCCTTGACTATGAACTTAAGAAGTCCACCACCCTCTACTTCGGATCGGCACTATTACGTTACGTTAATTAATAGTCCTTAAGCATCGAGCAAGGAATCTTCTGAAAAAAGTTAGATGCTTCTCGGATGCTCGTAAGAAGTACGTATCGGATTTTGAACAGTAATTCAATAAGCAAAAACACTGGCAATTAAATACTATTAAAGGCTTAAAATGGCATAAAAATAATTAAAAGAATATGCAATAGTAAATGGCAAACATTTAAAGGAAGTACTCTGCAAATGCAACGGCAATAGCCTAATCGGATTGTGCTCGTGGGCCACTAATCACTAAAGTAGCCAAGCTTGCAACACATGAAATCAATAGTGCATAAACAATATCATACATAAGGAAAGCTTCAATACTATTCTGTATCTACTAATCGAGTAAAGTCTAGCTGGGGTACTGTAGGCAAAAAGGTAGCAGTGACTGAGCAAAAACGGCTCGTACCCTAGCGAAGTCCTTACGACTGTTTAAAGTATTACGTTAAAACTAACAAGTGCACTTTGAGAAATCCAGATCCCTTGTATCTGGTTTTCTCCCGGCTCCTTGACAAAGTAAAAACAAACTGTTAATAAAATACAGGGGGGTTAGGCTCTTGCCCTCACGCACTGTAAATTATTAACTCAACACAGTCAGCCGCGAAGACAACCTAGGCTTCACTGAACCGAAACGAGTATGCAGGTTTATCGCTTAACCACTGCATCAAACAACAACTCGTAACACAGAAAAGCCTTACCCCAGTCTAGCATTACCTAGACTAGCAGAAAACAGGAATAATAATAATAACACAGGGAAATGCATATACAAGTGCAACACACATAAATCAATCTTATTCTAAGTCAACCCTTCCAAAATAGGCTATCTAATAGGCAAGTATCTCGTGAGAACTCAAGCGATAATACGTTGGCTGACTAGCTCTGCACCAACGGGACCATGGAAGTTAAACAGGGCAGGGAAAAAAGAATGTAAGGTAGTAGAGAAAGTTCCCATCAGTCAGAAGAATATAAATAGTTAGCAAGGGAAATGAGAAGTCGCTCTGCCTAATGAGTTCTGATGAAAAAATGGCTAGACTTCCCTTTTATACCCGGCCCTCTAGTGAGCCCAACGTGAACTACCAAGGACCGCCCACTGACAACCATTACGTAATTTCTCTCTCTCCTCTGGGATACACAAAGGCTCCCCCTAGCACTGAGGGAGGGAGGAGTGCTAGTGAATTAGGCCTACCTCCTGCCTGGCGTACCCACTGACACCTAACTGTGGCTGTTTCTCTTCCCATCATTACAAATAAGTTTTACACACAATACTTATAACTATGATATAAAATAGAACTCGTTGACTCAGATGAAAACAAAATACATATTCATAATACTTATAGTACAACGGCTCACACGAACTAATTTAGGACACTCTACATAGACTACAGCCAAAGTTCCTGCCCTGACGATCCTAGCGAGAGTGGGGCATGATTAGGCGTTCTGTACAGCATGCTCACACGTGGACATGCGTCACACCTCCCCCAAGATTTTACTCGCTCAACCCCGAGCTAAAATCTGACAAACACAGAACCCCATCAAGCCCCTCACATCCAGCGACCGCATGGCACTAAAACAAAGCTGAGTTTATCACCAAAACACATTAAAAAAAAAAAAAATCACATTTTATAACTTTTCCCAACAATAGCAAAAAGACACAATATCATGCTCCCAGAGCGAGCTTACAGCAGCTCAGCCGTTTGATAGTTTGTGGACTACTCAAATTCTATAGGCTATGACAAACTTATACGATTACCTATATCAAAAGAAAGAGTTTTTATATGATTTTTATATTTTAATATGTTTTTTTCCCGGCTGCACTATAAGGGCAGCCTATTTTCCTCCACTCAAACCCACACACCTGTGATAGCCTACGACTGATCATCCACCCTTGATAAACAATCCGCGATCACATTGTCACATCCAGCAATATGACGGATGTCCAGGTTATACTCCTGCAACATCAAAGACCACCTGGTCAGTCTCATATTGCGATTGTGAAATTGATTCAGGAATCTCAAAGGGTGATGATCAGTGTAGATAACCACGACTGGGCCATAGGCTGGAACATACACCTCGAAGTGCCTGAGCGACAGCACAATCGCCAGTAATTCCTTTTCTATTGTATAATAGTTCTTTTGTGCAGCATTGAACTTCTTAGAAAAGAAACTTAATGGGTGTTCCACACCTTCATTGTCTGTCTGTAGCAAGACGGCACCAGCTCCTACACCACTAGCATCTGTTGCCAGCTGAAAAGGCCTGTTAAAGTCTGGGGCCCTGAGTATCGGGTGAGTACATAGCAAATGTTTCACCAAAGTGAAAGCCTTTTCACACTCAGGTGCCCACAAAAACTTTGTCTTTAGATAACAAATCTGTGAGAGGTGCCAACACCGTTGAGTAACCTTTTATGAAGCGTCTGTAGTAGCCTATCATACCCAAGAATCTCATAACCTGCTTCTTGGTTGTTGGGTGCGGAAATTTATTGATAGCCTGTACCTTGTTCTGAGGAGGGCACACCTGTCCCCTTCCCACTACAAACCCAAGGTACTGCACAGTGGCTTTTACGAAGTCACACTTTGCCAAATTTACTACCAGACCTGCTTCACTAAGTTTCCAGAACAAGGTCTCAAGGTGCTCACAATGGCTCTCAAAGTCGTCATCATAAATGATTACATCGTCCAAATATACGGTGCAATTCGGAATGTCCTTTACAATTTCATTCATCAGGTTCTGAAACGTTGCTGGTGCATTCTTAAGTCCGTAAGGCATAACATTGCACCGGTAGGTACTCCCGTCCACAACAAAACCACATACCTCTTTAGCACGCTCGGACAAAGGTACTTGCCAGTAACCTTTTACTAAATCTACTTTAGACAAAAACCGAGCATTACCAATTTTGTCAACACTATCATCAACCCGAGGAAGAGGATATGGGTTAGTTGGAGTCAAACCGTTTAACCTACGGAAATCAATACAAAAGCGTACCTTGCCATCTGGCTTAGGCTGAAGTGTTACGGGGAAGTCCACTTAACTGTGCCTTTCTCTATCAACCCTCTACCGAGCATATACTCCAACTCATCCCTCAGAGCTGGTAGTTTTATGGGGGCACACGGTACGGGATTGACTTAAAGGGTATATGGTCCCCCATGTCAACATCATGCATAGCCTGAGTAGTGAGGCCTGGGTGTTCAGCAAATACAGTGGGGTATGAACCGAACAACTGACGGATAGCATCAAACTGCGGCTCAGGCAAATGAGCTATAGCCTCGTCAGCCCTTAGGCTCGAGTTCCCCGCCCACTGATCCGCTGAAACATGTTGATCCCAGCTATCCTCCTCCGAAGCTTGATTGTCCCCCTCTCCTTCTCCACCACGGCCGCAACAAGCCAACACAGGGACAGTGAGAGGCTCAGAGGGGCGCCTCACATACTCTTTAATAAGGTTCACGTGACATAACTGGTTCTTTTTCCTCCTGTCTGGAGTGGCAACAAGGTAATCTAAGTCTGAAATTTTTTCCACAATTTTATAAGGTCCAGTGTACTTCGCAGAGAGGGGGTTACCAACCAAAGGCAACAAAATTAATACCTCCTGTCCTACAGTGAACTTCCGGAGCCTCACTTTGCGATCATACCTGTCCTTCATCAAAGCTTGTGATTCTGTCAAATTTCTACCTGCCATCTCCAGACTCTTAAGCATGCGCTCACGGCTTTCAAGCACATACTTTAACACCTTACGAGCGGCCTATGCGGTTTATTTATGTGTACCGCCCAGCGGGGTGTTTTTAGCCAAAATAGGGCTGTTTACGTGATCATTTTGATGCCTAAATAAGACCCAGAACGTAAAACAAGTATCTATCCCTGAAAGGGCATAAACAGAGCTTTCGAATGACACCATAACGATCCTTGTATGATGGATAGTTTTCTTGCAATAACCGTGCAACGCGAGTGCAAAAAGCAGGTAATTCGGTACTTTCGGTACATAATTGAGTATGTAGCGAGTGAGAGAGGGAGGAGGGAGCTGAGATTTGTGTCAGTAGGTTCGCCGCGGTGGTCTGGAGCAGTCATACGCTCGCTAGTCTCCTGCCACCACTTGTCTCTCTCTCTCAGCCACATTACGTGCTGAAATTGCCACTCTATCTATGTCGAGCGCCGCCACATAGTCCAGCTTTATTTAACTCGACTTAAGTGGTGAGCCGCTTTTTAAGGGTTAATAATGGACAAGGCTGCACAGTCCCCTCCCAAATTTCTTTCATGTTAGGGGCCCCTGACACGGTGTCCAAAAATCAGCTCGTTTGGACTAAATCCCAGGCTCTCACCAGGTACCTCCCGAGCAGCAAACAGCACATAAGGCAATCCAAGATCCCAATCCATACTGTTGTCAGCACAATAACACCTGAGCATGCTTTTAAGTGTAGCATGCCACCGCTCAAGCACCCCTTGACTCTCAGGGTGATACGCTGACGATACTACTGCTCGTATCCCATGCTGTTGCATTGTTTGCTTGAACATGTTGGAGGTGAAATTAGATCCCTGATCAGACTGAATCTCCTCCGGGTACCCGTACCTTGAGAAGTACCACAACAAGTTACTGACTACCGTCTTAGCCATTCCATTTTTCATAGGGTATGCATCGGGGTATCTAGTGGCAACATCCATTATGGTTAACAAAAATTTATTTCCAGCCTTAGTGGGAAGGAGTGGACCAACCATGTCAACAATAATTTTACTAAAGGGTGGCCCAATCACAGGAATAGGGTGTAACGGAGCCTTAGAATAACTTGGTTCGGTTTCCCGACACGTTGACAAATATCACATGAGTTTATCCATGACTGCACATGAGACTTCATCCCCGGCCACCAAAACAATTTCCCCAAAGCTGCCACCGTTTTCTTGGCACCCAAATGTCCTGATAATGGAGAATCATGAGCCAACCTAAGCAAACTTTCCCTGCAGCCCTCTGGCACGACCAGCTGGTCAACTGTACCTGATCTGCCCTCCCAGTTCCTTTTAGGATCTTGATATCGGTGGTATAAAATTCCATTAACGAAAAAAAAATCCCCTGCCTTTGCATCCCTATCTTCTTCTAACTCCACAACCCCATTGGTACACTGCAAACCCTCTGGATCCTCTAATTGCAACTTTCGAATGTCTGTGGGAGCCAACATGTCTAACTGCTTGGTCAACAACTCATGCCCTCCCCCAACATCCAACTTAGACATCCGGTTTTCTCGCTGCAGGTAACGGTGCTGTCTCCGAGTCTCTGCCTCCTCCACTACTTTATCAACTGTGTTAGGCACTGGAGTTACAGACTCGGTCAAAGGTCCTGCTATTGGGTCTTTTGGGAGAGCCACTGGTTCTAAACTCTTCAAACTTTTCCCAGCCTTCCGCTTCTCCTTAATTCCCTTCCTCCGCTGTTCTGTGGCCTGGGAAATAGGCTGTGATACCTTAAATGCTTGGGAACGAGTTACCACACATGCCATCTGTTGGTGTTGACAACTCACTACCCTCTCTTGTTCCTCCCTACTCACGTCGGCCGGCCTCTCGGCAACGACTAAGGGTGGAACGTCTAAAGTAGTCACCGCAAAGTCGTTGCCGAGAAGAAGGTCGACGCCCTCCACTGGCAATTTCTCAACGATCCCAACATCTAAGTCCTTAATCACACCATCAACTTCCAGCTCCACACGAACCAACGGGTATGACCTGGTCGCATTAATACCCTGAAAAACAACCACCCGTGCCGCATTGATTGGTCGCCCCGTGAAATTCTTCAAAAGTGTCTGTGAAGCTCCAGTATCACGCAAAACTTCCACCTTATGCTGGTAACCCGCCCAACTTACCCTACCGGCCCCTCTATGGGCGCAAAAGACATCACGGACAGGGGACGAGCCTTCCTGAGTCTTATACATAGCCTGTGACCCTGCCGCTGGCAAACTACCCTGGGTAAATCCAGACGACATTTCAGCCACACCTATGCTGCGCACCAAAGACACGGCTGCAGCTGGCGGCTTACCAGGACAAGATTTTGCATAATGCCCCTTCTTTCTACAATGAAAACATTCCACTTCCCCTATCGGTCTCTTCTGATAAGGGGCGGAGTTCTGACCCTTCTGTAATGGGACTGCTGTAGTCTTTGGTTCAGTCCTGGTATCTTGGCTTTTAAACTGAGGTTTATATCTATAGTGATTGTCCTGAGCTCGAGGGTTTGGAGTATCGCGCCCCTTGGGAACTGCATCAACACGCTTTACAGATTCACATCCCCTGATTAGCGACAACCTGAGGTCAGCCATCTCAGCTGCCTCTTGAAGAGTTCTTGGGTTCTTTTCTTTAACCTAACAAGCGCGAAATAGACCTAGGGGCTAGGGTAGTTATTTGTGCATTTCTAGCCTTGGATTCTGACAGAATTCGTTATATTTACAATATAGAGCATTATTTGTTTTCGGTATGCTTTTATTTTACATATATGATGTATATATGAACCTTCAAGAGTGCTAAAAAAAGTGGGAAAAGCATTTGGGTGGTGAAAAACGAAGATATTGGCCACCCGGTCATAATCTCAGGCGAGAGAGAGCCACAGGCAACCCTCCTCTCTCGCTGTCTGTGAGGTAACTGAGACGAGCGGAGCGGTGTGGGCCGGTGTCTGGGTGTTACATAACGATCTTTTCTGCAACCCACTTGTGCTCCATTATCGCGGGAGAGAAAAATAACCGATAAATGATGATAATAAGAGGAAAAATAGGTGATAATTGAGGAGGGGAGGGAGGGGGGAATAAGGTGGGGAAGGAGGGGTGGGTGAGATTTACATGGATGAGTACTGGAGGGGAATTATCTCACCTAGAGACAAATTCCTTTGTTTTGATAGGCCCTTTTTTTTTTGGGAAGGCTTTTTTTATGGTCTTGCTTCCGTGAGGCCTATCGCGTTCCCTATAGGAAGCCTTCCGTGAGGCCTATCGCGCTTGCCGGGTTAATAGTTAAAGTCATTTCTGCACCAGTACACTTATAAAACTGCTCGAGCAGAAACAGCTCAGTCAACTGTTCTGCCGTCTCAGCTTTCTCAGAACGTGTCCAGTTTTTAAGTGCATCTTTTAAGTCCCGGGCATGTTCAAGAAAGGTCGCCTCCCTAGTCTTTGTAGCACCCCGAAACTTCAATCGATATGTTTCCGGTTGCAACTCGTATGCCCGTAGGACAGCTCTCTTCAATTCTGGGTAGTCAATGCAAGACTCTAAAGGCAGTGCATCATAAGCCTTCAGACCCTTACCCGTAAGTCTTGAGGAGACTAGAGCTGCCCACTTCTCTTCAGGCCAATTATGCTCCCTACACTTCTTCTCAAAACGATTAAAACATTCTGTGACTTCAGTTTCACTAAATACCGGCACCAATTTGACTAAGTGGGCCAAGGACTGTTCTCTTACTTGGCCCTCACGGCCCATCCGAGTCCCTGTCGACTCTGCACGAGTCTTATCTAAATCTAATTTAGCACAATATTTCTCTGAGTCGTACCTAAGCTCAGCCTCATGCCTCCTAGTCTCATCCTCCTGCCTCCTAACCTCAATCTCATGCCTCCTCGTCTCATCCTCCTGCTTCCTAGCCTCAATCTCCTGCTTCCTAGCCTCAATCTTAGCAAGCTCAAGTCTAAATACCATATCTGGAGACAGGCAGGAAGAGGGAGCTGCCACTACTGAAGGAGGGGGGGCAAAAACTGGGGAACCACCACGTGCACCACCCGAGGGCACTCCAATCTGCCAATTCTCATCCCTCTGTGGGAGAGTGCTAACCTCCGGTAACTGAGTGGACGGCACTGTGGGAGTCGAGTGAGAGGGGATCTGGGGAGGGACCCCCCCAAACGCCCTCTCCTCCGAAACCCCATGTCGCCCACGCAACACCCAGGAAATCAGCTCCCCCTTGGACATCCCTGCTACATTGGATATGCCCAAAACCTTGGCTATCAGGTGCAAGCCACAAACATCCACCCCAGTCAGCCTCTCCTCCGTCACGTGGTACCGCTTACTCACAAAAACTCTAGCATCCTCCTCACTGGTTACTAACGGCACACCTTCAAATGACATCTCTCGCTCATCGTCAGTGCTAATGCACGACATACTGAAGTCCACAAACAAATTCTCGAGACAAAAGTGTTAAACTTCCTATGCAACCACTAATTACTAAATTAACTGGAGTCTCTTAAATGCTTTACTAATTGCCATACAAAAAAAATATTCTTCAATATGCACGCTAAAATACAAACAAACAAATGTTGTACAACTCTGCAAAAATGTATACTGTTCACAAAATCCTAAGCAAGGTCGCCATTTGTTACGAACTGGCACTCGGGTACACAAGGGCTCCTAATCAGGACTCTAATACGGCTCGCTGCCACAACGGAAACACACGATCCCAACCCCTGAGTACTGCCAGCCGAACAAAAAACACCAATACCCTCCAGAGTTCAATCTGCTATAACGGGGTATACAAGAACTCGGTACTAGTGTTCAACAACAGACTAATAAAGAGACAGGAATTATCTAGTCTGGTCAACAATCAAACAATGAAGTAAAAAACAACAACACAAAAGAATAGTGTTGGCCGAAGCCGAAGTAATCCACCCTTGACTATGAACTTAAGAAGTCCACCACCCTCTACTTCGGATCGGCACTATTACGTTACGTTAATTAATAGTCCTTAAGCATCGAGCAAGGAATCTTCTGAAAAAAGTTAGATGCTTCTCGGATGCTCGTAAGAAGTACGTATCGGATTTTGAACAGTAATTCAATAAGCAAAAACACTGGCAATTAAATACTATTAAAGGCTTAAAATGGTATAAGAATAATTAAAATAATATGCAATAGTAAATGGCAAACATTAAAAGGAAGTACTCTGCAAATGCAACGGCAATAGCCTACTCGGATTGTGCTCGTGGGCCACTAATCACTAAAGTAGCCAAGCTTGCAACACATCAAATCAATAGTGCATAAACAATATCATACATAAGGAAAGCTTCAATACTATTCTGTATCTACTAATCGAGTAAAGTCTAGCTGGGGTACTGTAGGCAAAAAGGTAGCAGTGACTGAGCAAAAACGGCTCGTAGCCTAGCGAAGTCCTCACGACTGTATAAAGTATTACGTTAAAACTAACAAGTGCACTTTGAGAAATCCAGATCCCTTGTATCTGGTTTTCTCCCGGTTCCTTGACAAAGTAAAAACAAACTGTTAATAAAATACAGGGTGGTTAGGCTCTTGCCCTCACGCACTGTAAATTATTAACTCAACACAGTCAGCCGCGAAGACAACCTAAGCTTCACTGAACCGAAATGAGTATGCAGGTTTATCGCTTAACCACTGCATCAAACAACAACTCGTAACACAGAAAAGCCTTACCCCAGTTTAGCATTACCTAGACTAGCAGAAAACAGGAATAATAATAACACACAGGGAAATGCATATACAAGTGCAACAAACATAAATCAATCCTATTCTAAGTCAACCCTTCCAAAATAGGCTATCTAATAGGCAAGTATCTCGTGAGAACTCAAGCGATAATACGTTGGCTGACTAGCTCTGCACCAACGGGACCATGGAAGTTAAACAGGGCAGGGAAAAGAGGAAATAAGAATGCAAGGTAGTAGAGAAAGTTCCCATCAGTCAGAAGAATATAAATAGTTAGCAAGGAAAATGAGAAGTCGCTCTGCCTAATGAGTTCTGATGAAAAAATGGCTAGACTTCCCTTTTATACCCGGCCCTCTAGTGAGCCCAACGTGAACTACCAAGGACCGCCCACTGACAACCATTACGTACTTTCTCTCTCTCCTCTGGGATACACAAAGGCTCCCCCTAGCACTGAGGGAGGGAGGAGTGCTAGTGAGTTAGGCCTACCTTCTGCCTGGCGTACCCACTGACACCTAACTGTGGCCGTTTCTCTTCCCATCATTACAAATAAGTTTTACACACAATACTTATAACTAATGAAAATAGAACTCGTTGACTCAGATGAAAACAAAATACATATTCATAATACTTATAGTACAACGGCTCACACGAACTAAGTTAGGAAACTCTACATAGACTACAGCCAAAGTTCCTGCCCTGACGATCCTAGCGAGAGTGGGGCATGACTAGGCGTTCTGTACAGCATGCTCACACGTGGACATGCGTCACAAGTACAACTCAGAATTTCTGCTATAACATACTTAAACAAAATTCAACTATCAAAGAAAGAGTTTTTATAGGATTTTTATATTTTTAATATGTTTATGGCGGCTGCACTACAGGGGCAAGCCTAGTTTTGTCTTCTATACCAACACAGCAACTCCTACTTTACGACCCAATACGCTGGGCTACACACGCGAGCCAACAAGCACCAGACGTAAACATACTAATCAAACCAAAGTAGGAGGCTACCCTTGTGATGATCTACCCCGGGTCTTCCACCCTCGATAAGCAATCTGCTATCCCATTCTCAGAACCGGCAACATGGCGTATGTCTAGGTTGTATTCCTGCAACATTAATGACCACCTGGTCAGCCTCATATTCCAGTTATGGAATTGATTCAGGAACTTGAGGGGGTGATGGTTGGTGTAGATCACCACAACTGGTCCATAGGCTGGAACATACACCTCAAAGTGCCTGAGCGCTAGCACAATCGCCAGCAGTTCCTTCTCAACTACTGAATAGTTCTGCGCCGAGTTGAACTTTTTTGAGAAGAAAGTGACTAGGTGCTCCAGCCCATCTTCGTCTGATTGCATCAGAACGGCACCAGCCCCCACACCACTGGCATCAGATGCCAGCTGGAATGGTCGGCTAAAGTCCGGGGCCCTGAGGATTGGGTGAGTACACAACAGGTGTTTTACTAGCAAAAAAGCCCTCTCACACTCAGGCGCCCACTTAACTTACTATCTTTGGCCAATAGGTCCGTCAGAGGAGCCAGCACAGTAGAATAGCCCTTTATAAAGCGGCGGTAGTAACCAATCATGCCCAAAAACCTCATGATCTGCTTCTTGGTGGACGGCCTGGGGAAGTGGTTAATAGCCAATATCTTGTTCTGTGGGGGGCACACCTGGCCCAAACCCACCATGAACCCCAGATTCTGCACAGTAGCCCGCACAAAATCACACTTTCCCAGGTTGACCACTAAATTTGCCTCGCTTAATTTCTTAAATAAGGATTCTACATGTTCACAGTGGCTCTTGAAATCGTCATCGTAGATAATGACGTCGTCCAGGTACACGGTACAGTTCGGAATGTCAGCCACCAACTCGTTCATCAAGCTTTGGAAGGTCGCTGGTGCGTTCTTTAGACCGTACGGCATGACATTACAACGATATGTAGCACCATCCACCACAAAACCACACACCTCTTTCGCCCGTTCAGACAAAGGCACCTGCCAGTAACCTTTTACCAGGTCCACCTTGGTCAAGAACTTGGCCCTGCCAATCTTGTCTACACAGTCATCGACCCGGGGAAGAGGATATGGGTTGGTGGGAGTCAAGCCGTTTAGCCTGCGGTAATCAAATATTATGTTCCTTCCAACACAGAAGCGCACCTTGCCATCCGGCTTCGGTTGCAGCGTTACGGGAGATGTCCACTTTACCACCCCCTTCTCGATCAGTCCCTGTTGCAACATATACTCCAACTCCGCCCGGAGGGCCGGAAGTTTAATAGGGGGCACCCTATAGGGCACTGATTTGAAGGGTGGGTGGTCTCCGACGTCAACGTCGTGCACCTCATGAGTAGCGAGGCCTGGGTGTTCCGCAAATACAGTAGGGTATAAACAGAATAGGCGCTCGACAGCCACACACTGTTGCTCAGGTAGGTATCAAAGACAGTCTTAACCCGACCCTCTTGTCAAAACCTCAAATTGTGAACGTCGACACATCTTTTGTGCTAATAAAGAATAATAAAGGTACAAAACTAATACTTGCATTAATATACAGACCTCCAGCTCAATCAGTGCAAACTGACCGAGAAATTTATGAACAAATTGCAGATGTAAGTAACTCAAAAGATACCGTATTTTTTGACGACTTTAATTTACCTGTGACCAAGTGGGGCGATACTCTTACTTCACACTCCGGACATGACTTGTATACGAACTTGCAAGAGTTCGCTTTATCAATTTGTTCGAACACCGACCCGTGGTAATAATGTTCTTGACATTGTACTTGCAACAAAAGAAGAATTAATAGAGAATTTGAATGTTGGTGACGAATTCAGTAACAGCGACCATCGTACGATAACTTTCACTTTAAACTTTACTAGTAACGAACCAAATAGTAGCATCGAAAAAGTCCCTAATTTCAAGAAAGCAAACTTTCATAAACTTAGAGCTATGTTTAAAGAAACTGTCTGGAGCTTTTTAATTAACAATAACGACATAAATACATCTTGGAAGTTATTCGAAACCACTTACCTAAAAGCAGTGCAAGACTGCATACCATCGAAAATACGGCGTCCAGGCCATAATAATAAGCCCAAATGGTGGAATAAAGATATTTCAAACTGCCTGCTTGCTAAAAATTTGCTAATGATAGATTAAAATCCTCACAAAATGACGAAGAAGGGTGAATTTGTAGAGCTACGACGCAAAGACAAAAAGTTAATTAAGCAAAGTAAAAAGACCCTAGAGTTACATATTGCGAATCAAATTAAACAAACCCGAAAGAATTCTATAGTTATATCAGAAAGAAAAAAGTAGTTACTTCAACTGTTGGACCGTTAGTCGATGAAAATGGAGAATACACCAAAGACGAAGTACAAATGAGTAATGCCCTCAATACCTTCTTTGCATCAGTTTTTACAACAGAAGACCTCGGTGATATCCCTACACCATCGCCGATTCAGATTGATAACTCAGATGTTCTAAGCAATACCACCGTTACAGAGAGAGAAGTATTGAATTGTTTAGATAAACTCAAGGTAAATAAAACGCGTAGAGTTCTAAAGGAAGCTAAGGATGAGCTCTCCAAACCACTGACATTACTATTCAATAAATCCTTGCAGTCTGGAACTATGCCTGATCAGTGGAAGCTAGCCAACGTAACACCGATATTTAAAAAAGGCAGCAAATCCCTACCCAGTAACTATCGTCCAATTAGCTTAACCTCAGTTGTATGTAAAATGCTAGAAACGGTCATAAGAGACAGACTCGTATATCACTTAGAGGAAAATAACACTTAAAGATACTCAACACGGCTTTCGTAACAAACGTTCCTGTTTAACAAACCTCTTAGACTTCTTCCACGATATCCTCAACCTCTACGATGAGAGTAAAGCTGTAGATATTATATACCTTGATTTTCAAAAGGCATTTGACAAAGTTCCCCATGCAAACGTTTACTGCTAAAACTAAAAGCGCATGGAATACAAGACGGTGTGTTGAAATGGATAGAAAATTGGCTCGGCGACAGAAAGCAAAGAGTAGTCATAAAAGGTAAGGCATCTAAATGGACCAATGTAAGTAGCGGGGTACCCCAGGGATCGGTACTAGGACCAATTCTCTTTCTAATTTACATCAACGACATAGATGAGGGTCTCACCTGTACAATCTCAAAATTTGCTGAAGATACAAAAATTGCAAATAGCGTACTCTCAAAAGATCAGTTGACGATATGCAACACAATCTAGATAAATTGTCACATTGGGCCCAAATTTGGCAAATGAGTTTCAATGCGGATAAATGTAAAGTACTACATATCGGATACCTAAATGAGAAAGCAAACTATTCGATGAATGGCACTCAGCTTAAGAATGTAAACAGAGAAACCGATCTGGGAGTAACAATATCGAGTAACGTAAAACCGAGTCAACAATGTTCAGAAGTTGTTAAGAAGGCAAACAAAATAATTGGCTTTATAGGCAGATCATTTGAGCATAAATCCAAAGACGTAATCCTAACCCTTTACAATTCCTTAGTCCGCCCTCTTCTGGAATACTGCGTTCAATGCTGGTGCCCTTATTACCAAAAAGACATAACAAGCTAGAACGAGTTCAACGTAGAGTTACCAAAATGATACCTAGCCTAAAGAACAAACCATACGAAGAGCGTCTTAGAGAATTAATCTATTTCCTTTAACCCAGCGCAGATTAAGAGGTGACTTAATTCAAGTGTTCAAAATCATCAAAGGCATCGACAATATGAACTGTAGTAAGTACTTCACTATCGACCAATCTAATTACACGCAGGGAAACGGTTGCAAAATTATTGGTAAATCTTTTAACTCACACGAATCTAAGAATTTCTTCTTCAATCGAGTTGTCAACTTGTGGAATGGGCTTCCCCGAGACGTTATAGACTGCAGCACCGTTGATTCATTTAAATTCCGCCTAGACAAATATCTCGCATCAAACCCGCGACTGACTGCGTTTGTAAATGAATAACTTTATTTTATCCTCCCCTCAGTTACTAACCCATATGTCCCCTACTAACTTCCTAGTCCTGCCACGTTAGTGGCAGGGCAGTAGTTCCCTTTCCAATGTTCCCTTACCCACTCTAAACCACTGTTTGGACACTTGATGCTCAGTGTTTTGGAGGACAAGCAGCCTAGAAGGGTCACTAGACCTGTTGTTGCTTTATTTCCTTTGTACTCCTTTGTACTCCTTTGTTGCAAAGCCTCATGAGCCTCCTGTCTCGTGTTTCCCGCCCACTGATCTGCAGAAACATGATAATCCCAGTTGTCATCCACCTATGCATGACTGTCCCATTCTCCTTCTCCACCTTGACTATGAAAGTCATCACGGGGACAGTGAGAGGCTCAGGTGGACGCCTCACATACTCCTTCATCAGGTTGACATGACATAACTGATTCCTCTTGACCCTGTCTGGAGTAGCCACCAGGTAATCTAAGTCCGAGAGCTTCTCTGCTACCCTATAAGGACCAGCGTACTTTGCGGATAAGGGGTGACCTACAAGAGGGAGTAGTATCAACACCTCCTGACCCACGTGAAACTCCCTGAGTTTCACCTTGTGGTCGTACCTGTCCTTCATGAGGGCCTGAGAGCCTACCAGATTGCAGCCAGCCAACTCCAGACTACGCAACATTCGATCTCTACTCTCAAGTTCGACAGCACCGTCACTACACTTTAGAACCTCCGGGTCTTCTAGCTGCAATTTGCGAATATCTGAGGGAGCTAGCCGGTCTATGTGTTTGCGAAACAACTCATGTCCTCCCCCAACATCGAACTTTGCATCCCGTTGCTCTCTCCGTGTATACCGTTGCTGCCTCCGAGTCTCTTTAAGCCCTGCCTCTACACTCTCAGTGACAGGTGGTGGTGCTTCTCCAGACTCAAATAACGGTGATAATACTGAGTCCCCGAGAAGCGCTGCTGGTACTAGACTCTCCACCGTATCAGCTTTCAGCACCTTCTCGTGACCGTTCCTCCGCTTATTTGAAGCCTGTTGGTTAGGCTGTGACTCCCTGAATGCGCGAGATCTGGTTACAACACACGCCATTGGTTGCACCTGACCATTCTCAACCCACTCCTGTTCCTCCCTACTCACGTCGGCCGGCTCCTCGGCAACGACTAAGGGTAAAACCTTAGAAGAGGCACCGCAAAGTCATTGCCGAGAAGGAGGTCGACGCCCCCAACAGGCAATTTCTCCACGATTCCCACATCCAGTTCGCGAGTCACACCGTCAACTTCAAGCTCCATTCTAACAAGCGGGTATGACCTAGTTGCATTAACTCCCTGCACCCTCCCTGGCAGCAGCCTCCACGAACCAAGACCACCCACTAAACTACGTGGCAACACACCCACAGACACCAAGATATATCAAAACACCCAGCACACGGTATCACACACAATTATTGTTCTCTCTCCCTCCCTGCCCACCCCGAACCAACTTCCAGAAGCACATCCATACTCATATTTCTCACCGATCCATCCACTCACTCACAGACAACACACAGCTGCATGCACGACCTCTCAAAATCCATCCTTCCGAATCCTCCCTTCCTCGCGAGGACAGAGTCCACCTGGCCAGGCTGAGATGCGGACACCATCCAGCTCTCCTGATCTATCAGAAAAGACTGGATGACTCCGTTGTCGACCCCTGCCCGGGATGTAACACAGCACCCCATACCATTAAACACATCATAGAAGACTGCATTTCACACAACCACTTATGCCAACAACACAATCTACACTCAATGAGAGCTCTGTGGGAAAGCCCGATCGTGGCCATGGCCTTTCTCAGGGACTCGGGGCTGTTCGGCCAGGCAGCTTAGGGAACAACAACAACAACTCCCTGCACCACAACTACCCGCGCCGCGTTTATGGGTCTACCAGTGAAATTCTTCAAGAGTGTCTGAGAGGCACCTGTGTCACGCAAAAGCTGTACCCCGTGCTTCTTGCCCCCCCATTTCACGCAGCCATGCCCTCTATGGTCACAAAAGGCATCACGGACAGGGTTCGAGCCTTCCGGATCCTTCTTCTCTGGCGGTGCTCCATCCTCTGATCTTATGCCTCCAGCAAACACAGAAGACTTCTGGAACACCCCAAGGCTGCGAGCCAATGACACAGCCGCCGTGGGAGGTCTGCTCAGACAAGCTTTTGCCATGTGCCCCTCTTTGTGACAGTGATAACACTCAAATTTCCCCTTGGACTTATACCGAGTTGTAAAAGTCCCCTGACCCTTCTTAAATGGGGCAGTGCTAGGTTTGTGATCAGTCTTGGTGTCATTGCTTTTAAATTTATGTGTGTCCATATTCCGGGGAGGGGGAGGGTAACGCTCCTTAATGCCTACATCGTTTCTCTGTGCAGAGCCGCACCCCCGAATTAGTGACAACCGACGATCAGCCATCTCTGCTGCTTCTACGAGAGTTCTTGGGTTCTTCTCTTTAAGGTTTAAAGTAAAGTCGCCGCCCGTACACTTATAAAACTGCTCTAGAAGCATCAACTGTTTCATCTCATCAAACGTAGTTGTCTTCTCTGATCTGAGCCAGTTTCCCATAGCGTCGGACAGGTCCCGGGCGTGCTCCAAGAAGGTACTGTCTCGCCCCTTAGTCACACCCCGGAACTTTAACCTATATGTCTCGGGTTGTAGCTCATATGCCCGCAGGACAGCCTCCTTGAGCTCCTCATAAACAACGCAGGACTCCAAAGGCAGTGCATCGTAAGCCTTGAGCCCCTCACCTACGAGTCTAGAGGACACAAGGGCCGCCCACTTAACTTCAGGCCACTGATGCTCCCGGCACTTCTTCTCAAATCTATTGAAAAACTCTGACACCAGTCTCATCAAATACAGGGACCAGTTTGAGAAGGTGCGACAGAGACTGATCATGCGCACGGTTTCCAGTACCGAGTTGCTGTCCCGTCATCTCAACACGAGACTTCTCTAAATCCATGTCGGCACGGTATCTTGTTGATTCTAGTTCAGTCCTAAGCTCAGCTTCCCTCGTCTGTTGCTGCATACTAGCCAGCTCTTTTCTCTCTTCTATCTTAGCTAGCTCGAGCTGAAAGAGCATCTCCGGGGTCAAACCTTGAGGAGGAGGAGGAGATGCAATGATGTTAGAAATACCCGGTGATCCCCCAGGGGCAAACCACCCTGCCAGTCACTACCCACCTGCGGAAGCGTGCTCAGGGTCGGTACTCCAATAGGAGGATTGGGAGTCGAGTGAAGGGGAGGCTCGGCCAAAGGGCTCAGAGCACTCACCCTACCTCGTACGCCAGTCACCCCACCCAGCACACACGTCATCAGGTCATCCTTGGTCATGCCACTAGTACCTACATGACCGATAGCTGCGGCTAAGCACTGGAGACCATACCGATTCATACCCACCAACCGGTCGGAAGTAACCAGCCATTGTAAAAAATTCCTTGCATCCTCCTCACTGTTCACCAAGTTAACAACCTGCCCATGCTGCTGCTCCTCAGCTTCTACATCACGTACTGTGTCTTCATCCTGCACTGATCCGCTATAAAACATGATGCTCACTGAAGATTTTTCACTTTGATACACAAAAAAGAAGTACCCCAAACTCTTATACCACAATATTCACAATAAAACATTCTCGGAGACAGCTTAAGTGCTATATTACTTTGCTATCTATCTATCTATCTATCTATCTATATGCTCAGGCCCAATCCCCATTTTGGGGGTAGCCGACTCAAGACAGAGCAAGAACAGGGAAAACACAAAAACAACATAAAACAAAAAATAAACACATATAAAAAACACAAACTCACACACATCCAGGTCACCCAGGAGAAGACCCAGAGACCAGGGTTACCAAGGTCGCTCCAGCACTCCCCCGGCCCCTGACCACCCGGAGAGGTTCCGATCTCGGCAGTCAGACATGCAGCGGAGCCAAAGCCACAAGCCCTCCCACCACACCCTTCATATTAATCGTCCCCCCGGGCCAGGCGCCTGATGGACTATTATCTAGTCGAACTTGCGCCCGACCCCTTACTCCAAATGACCACGTGTTCACTCAACTATTCACAAGCATTCTCCATTCACTCCTGTCCACCACCACTTCCCCTGCCTGATTTATAGTCATTCCTCTATCATCCAATGCCTTTCTTACACAGTCTCTCCATCTCAATGGGGGTCTTCCTGCCCTTCTATCTCCCCTTGTACCTGACTCACATATTCTCTTTGTAAGCCTTCCATCTCCCATTCGTTCAACATGACCATACCAGCTCAGCACCCTTCTGTCCACTCTGGCTGACAAATGTTCCTGCTGCCCCACTCTCCTACGTATCTCTTCATTCCTCAATCTGTCTCTACGACAGAAAAAAAATAATTCCTGCATGTCCTCAAAAAATATTACACAAAATCAACAAATGTTCACTGCCTAAACTGTGAGACAAATCTGCACAATAACCTGCAATTATATGTCAGTTCACCAAATCCTGAGCTAGGTCACCATTTGTTACGATCGGGTCTCGTATAAATCAGTGGCTCTTATACATTGGACTAGACTGGCATAAATGCAACAACAGAAACGCTAGATCCAACCCCTGATATATAATCCTGTCGAACAAAGAACACATATTATACCCTCCAGAGTTATATCTGCGATAGCGGGGTATCTTAACTCTCAGTATCTATGTGCTTCTACTATAGGCTGATGTTCTCTGAAACAGCCTATTACCTATAACACATGGTTGCTTAGTTATGGTACACAAGGAAAAGATGGTTAACTTAATTTAATCACAAGAGTGATCTAATGCAAACAAGAAGAAGGTTTACTTAACGTTACTTTGATCAATAATATCTGTCACTCCTTTATGAAAGAAAGTTTTGTAAAGTCCTCAAGCACCGAACAAGGAATCTTCTGAATAATGTCGGATGCTACTAAGAAGACGTATCGGAAATGGAACCACAAAATAGCAGGAGGCAGGACAATGCACGTGTAGGCTAAATACACAAAAAGGCTGGACATATAATGTTATTGGACACAAGAATATTATAAGCGGTGCAACACTAATAATGCTCGCCACGAAAAAGTAGTACACCTATTAACAAAACCGGTCTATGCTGGTTGTGTCTCTCTACAGCAACCTAGACCTCAAAATGCTTGTGTAAAAATAATGGGTATGCATAAAAGAGTATATGATCTAATCCAGCTAATGTCTACCCGGGTTAATAAAGTCTAGCTGGGATGCGCAAAGGTACAGAATTCTGGTGGAGCAAGGCAGCTCCTAGCCTAGTGTGGACCTTGGGTCTGTGCGGCCTGATTACGTTAATATGAAGGGATGCTCTCTTGAGGATTCTCGATCACAAGTATCGAGTATCCTCCTGGCGACCCTCAAAAGTAAAAGCAAATAGAGTTAGAACAGTGTTGGGTGGATTAGGCAAGCCGCCCTCACGCACTACACAGTCTAAACTCCAAGGTACACAGACAAAAGATCCACCCAGGTAACCCACAGAATCCGTAGTGTCGTGTAGCTCAAAAGTAGCCTACACACAGTGAAAACTCCAACAGCAGGGTACCTGATCCCTAGTCTAGCATTATTTAACCCTGTAGAAACATTAGTGATTGATGGAGACAGTCTGAGCAATACAATCTCCCAAAAAGACAATGACTATCTTCAACCTTAACCTAGTACATAAGAAATGTGAGATCCAGCATATAATACAGTCTGGCCAACAATTCAAGGTGTGGATGCAGAGAACCAGAGGGAGATTGATATTAATAAAAGGTGAGGAAGTAGTGGAAATGATAGAGGCAGTAGGAGAGAAAGATTCTAAGACAAGAGTGTGGAACAGTTCATGGGAGATGCTTAGAGTATGCTGTCTGGGAAGGATCTGACAAGGATATTCCCAGGGACCTCCTGGCTGGAGTCCCAGTTCGCAGGAATGGCACGAGGGCGCGCGACAGTCGCCCAGTAAGCAGCCACCTAGTAGGCAGTATTAGGCAGGAGGCAACGAATCCCACGAGGCCTATGTAAGGGGGCCAGCCACGCGCCACACTCACCACCAAGTCACACCACCTGGTCTCTCTCTCTCTCTCCCGCTCGCCTTCCCATCATTCAACTACTTAACACAATACTTTCAATTGACTAAATAAAATAGAAAGGCTTGTGACAGACGAAAATAAAGAACAGTTCTGAACTGTCTGCAACACAAGCTTTCTCGAGAAGGAAAGTACACAATGATAGGTAGACTGTAGCTATATTCTCTGCCCTGGCGAGTCCTAGCGAGTAAGCCATGCGGTTCTTGGGGAAGCGGTGAGCGTCACACTTATAACTAAATGAAAGCAAGCAATCAGGCTGACTATCATTTTGGAAGAGTCCACCAGGAAATAGGTGTGGATATTTACAGCCAATTTGTTCTAGGCCCCTTTTGAGTTACAGAGGTGTCAGGAATCAAGATTATAGTCTAGTTCGTTGGCGCTACCTATAGTCCATTAACTCCTGACTCCCACAGATTGATCAAACTAAAACTCTCAAATTAGCCAAAAATAAAGTTTAAATTGTACAGTCTAATTTATCCGTTTGAAGACTCATTTTGTCAGTTTAATCTGACTCTCCTAAAACTTACACAACATACAAAGAATCTGTGAGAATTATATGGGTAAAAACTAAATTAAGGGGAGGCAGACCGTTTGTTTGGTATATTAATTAATTTATTCATATATTTGTTTTAGTTTCCTCCCTAGACCTCCATCAAGCTTATAAAAACACACCCTAGACCCCCCTTCAAGATAAATTTTTAAATTTTTCGGTAGAAAAATTTCCCGGCAGAAGGCCTGTTCCTCTTAAAATTGCAGGCTCGCTATCGCTCGCCAGGAAATAGTCGACAACCTAAATGGCACGAAAGGTCTTAAGATTGACAACGAAATGGGGCGAAAGGTGTTAAAATCGCCAAACTAATGGGCCGAACGTCTTATAACCTCAAAACTAGTGGGGCTAAACATCAGGGAGAAGGGGGTCCAGAAAAACGGTCTGCTTCCCTTTAACCCTTTCACATTCATATACCCTTCGGAACATAAAACATTAGTAAAATATACAAAAATAGGCGACATCGGATATTCTAAACAGTTCTACAAAAGGCATAACTATCCGGTACAGTCGCGAACAAAAATCTGATTCATTTTGAATCTTCTCAAAATTAACCCTTTATCTATAACTCTTTTTGACATTCGCTATTAACCCTCTCCGACATATGACACTATTTTGAGCCTATTGGGGATACTTTAAAGCCTTTGTTACCATCAGGGGTATTTAGAAACCTTTAGTTTAGTTACTTCTACCTCTGCAGTTGTCTTTGAGTTAGCTGTGGGCAGAAAACTAATTTTGGAGAGGTAATTATAAGAGTGAGAGAACTACCTTATTGCTAATCTGGCAACCTCTGCGTCATAAATGTGTGAAAGGGTTGAGGGGACATGGGCCGGTTTTCTGGACTACTTTCTCCCTCATGTTTAGCCCTATTAGTTTTCAGATGTTAAGATGTTTGCCCCATTAGTTAGTCGATTTTAGGACTTTTCGCCCATTTCGTCGTCAATATATAGACCATTCGTGCTATTTTGGTGTTTATTTTTTCCCTGGCGAACGATAGTGAGCCTGTAATATTGGAAGAACCGGCCTTTGGCCGGTACATTTTTCTACCGAAAAATGTACATATGAATCTAGAATAGGGATCTAATGGATGTTTTTTTTTAAGCTTGATGGAGGTCTAGGGAGGAAACTAAGACCATCATAAAAATATCATTAAAAAGGCAAATAAACGGCCCATCTCCCATTAATACACTTATTTAATCCTACTTGGAAGGGTATAATAGAGATATGGTTAACCCTTATACTTAAATAACCCTTATACTTTAACCCTTATACTTTAATAAACGGCCCATCTCCCCTTAATACACTTATTTAATCCTACTTGGAAGGGTATAATAGAGATATGTTTAACCCTTATACTTTAATAACCCTTATACTTTAATAACCCTTATACTTTAATAACCCTTATACATTAATAAACGGCCCATCTCCCCTTAATACACTTATTTAATCCTACTTGGAAGGGTATAATAGAGATATGTTTAACCCTTATACTTTAATAACCCTTATACTTTAATAACCCTTATACTTTAATAACCCTTATACTTTAATAAACGGCCCATCTCCCCTTAATACACTTATTTAATCCTACTTGGAAGGGTATAATAGAGATATGTTTAACCCTTATACTTTCTACAGATACTTAAGGGGGTCACCGGCTTTTTTATCTTTCTCTCCCTTTCTTTCCCTGGCATATATCCATTCGGCCCCATTCAGCCAATTGTTTCAAGACTTATCCCCATCCAGGAGTCTAATTCTTCCTGGCGAGCGATAGCGAGCCAGGAATGTATGGAGAAATCCGGCTTCGCCAGAGACACTTTCTATCTAAACATTTATAAATTTAGCTTTGCCAAAACAATAAATATATATGCTGGCTCGCTACCGCTCGCCAGCTCACTTGGATGGGGGTAAAAGTCTTAACACAGTAGGCTGAATGGGGCCGAATGGATACAAGCCAAAGAGGGTGAGAAAGAAAAAAAAGCGAGGTGGGCTCCCTTAAATGCATAATATCGTCGTATGATAACCAGGATAAAGTCAAAATTGCTAATATATTAATAAACTTTAATTCAACGAGATAATTTCGAAAATATATGAATCTGCATTAACCCTCTGAGTACCAGCGACGTGTGCTATATTTTATTCTAGATATATTTAGACGATATTATGCAGTTTAGGAAGGATCTGTGGTAGTTAAAAGGGTTGGTTGAGCTACTTTGAAACCTTATATTACTAGAGGTTATTCCTTAGCTGTATAAAATAATCTAATCGTTGCCAAAATCTGATAAAAAAGGACGTCACCGGTACAGTAAGGGTTAATGACCGAGACTACATATTTAAAACTTAAATAATAATTATGCTTATAGTTTAATCTAATAATTGTCAAGAGGTTCTGCTAAATTAACCGTACTAGTTCTCCATGCTTAAAGGGGGGTGGGGGTGGGGGAGGGGTCACTTTTGGGGCGATTTTTGCATGCACTCTTTATTTTTCTAGTTTCCTCCCTAGAACTCCATCAAATTAAAAAAAAAACACACATCCATTAGATCCACCTTTTAGATTAATTTGTACATTTTCGGGTAGAAACATTTCCGGGCCAAAGGCCGGTTCTTCCAACATTACAGGCTCACTATCGTTCGCCAGGGAAAAAATAGACACCTAAATAACACTAAAGGTCTAAATATTGAAGAAATTGGGCGAAAGGTCTTATAATCGACTAACTAATGGGGCAAACATCTTAACATATGAAAACTAATGGGGCTAAACATTAGGGAAAAAGTGGTCCAGAAAACCGGCCAATCCCCCTTAAATATAGTTTGCCCGATTCATGACTATGCTCAATGATAGTTTATAAGCTACACTAGAGGTATGGTTAGCAGAGTTTTAACCCATTCAGTACCAGGGACGTCATTTGTATCATATTCTGGCAACTGTATGTATAATTATGATCTAATGTGCATCAGTATCTATATGTAACACCTCTTTATAATTAATATGTACAGTCGGATACCATAGTCTCTAGCCCCCTCATAAATATTCTGGCAACTGTATGTATATGATCTAATGTGCATCAGTATCTATATGTAACACCTCTTTATAATTAATATGTACAGTCGGATACCATAGTCTCTAGCCCCCTCATAAATATTCTGGCAACTGTATGTATATGATCTAATGTGCATCAGTATCTATATGTAACACCTCTTTATAATTAATATGTACAGTCGGATACCATAGTCTCTAGCCCCCTCATAAATATTCTGGCAACTGTATGTATATGGTATAATGTGCATCAGTATCTATATGTAACACCTCTTTATAATTAATATGTACAGTCGGATACCATAGTCTCTAGCCCCCTCATAAATATTCTGGCAACTGTATGTATATGATATAATGTGCATCAGTATCTATATGTAACACCTCTTTATAATTAATATGTACAGTCGGATACCATAGTTTCTAGCCCCCTCATAAATATTCTGGCAACTGTATGTATATGGTATAATGTGCATCAGTATCTATATGTAACACCTCTTTATAATTAATATGTACAGTCGGATACCGTAGTCTCTAGCCCCCTCATAAATATTCTGGCAACTGTATGTATATGATATAATGTGCATCAGTATCTATATGTAACACCTCTTTATAATTAATATGTACAGTCGGATACCGTAGTCTCTAGCCCCCTCATAAATATTCTGGCAACTGTATGTATATGATATAATGTGCATCAGTATCTATATGTAACACCTCTTTATAATTAATATGTACAGTCAGATACCATAGTCTCTAGCCCCCTCATAAATATTTTGGCAACTGTATGTATGTGATATAATGTGCATCAGTATCTATATGTAACAACTCTTTATAATTAATATGTACTGTGACGCATGTCCAGTGTGAGCATGCTGTACAGAACGCCTAGTCATGCCCCACTCTCGCTAGGATCGTCAGGGCGGGAACTTTGGCTGTAGTCTATGTAGAGTTTCCTAACTTGGTTCATGTGAGCCGTTGTACTATAAGTATTATGAATATGTATTTTGTTTTCATCTGAGTCAATGAGTTCTATTTTATATCATTAGTTATAAGTATTGTGTGTAAAACTTATTTGTAATGATGGGAAGAGAAACAGCCACAGTTGGGGGTCAGTAGGTGCGCCAGGCGGGAGGTGGGCCTAACTCACTAGCACTAGGGGGGGGGGGCCCCCCCTCAGTGCTAGGGGAGCCTTTGTCTATCCCAGAGGAGAGAGAGAAATTACGTAATGGTTGTCAGTGGGCAGTCCTTAGTAGTTCACGTTGGGCTCACTAGAGGGCCGGGTATAAAAAGGGAAGTCTAGCCATTTTTTCATCAGAACTCATTAGGCAGAGCGACTTCTCATTTCCCTTGCTAACTATATATATTCTTCTGACTGATGGGAACTTTCTCTACTACCTTACATTCTTATCTCCTCTTTTCCCTGCCTGTTTAGCTTCCATGGTCCCGTTGGTGCAGAGCTAGTCAGCCAACGTATTATCGCTTGAGTTCTCACGAGATACTTGCCTATTAGATAGCCTATTTTGGAAGGGTTAACTTAGAATAGGATTGATTTATGTTTGTTGCACTTGTATATGCATTTCCCTGTGTGTTATTATTATTATTCCTGTTTTCTGCTGGTCTAGGTAATGCTAGACTGGGGTAAGGCTTTTCTGTGTTACGAGTTGTTGTTTGATGCAGTGGTTAAGCGATAAACCTGCATACTCGTTTCGGTTCAGTGAAGCCTAGGTTGTCTTCGCGGCTGACTGTGTTGAGTTAATAATTTACAGTGCGTGAGGGCAAGAGCCTAACCACCCTGTATTTTATTAACAGTTTGTTTTTACTTTGTCAAGGAGCCGGGAGAAAACCAGATACAAGGGATCTGGATTTCTCAAAGTGCACTTGTTAGTTTTAACGTAATACTTTAAACAGTTGTGAGGACTTCGCTAGGCTATGAGCCGTTTTTGCTCAGTCACTGCTACCTTTTGCCCACAGTACCCCAGCTAGACTTTACTCGATTAGTAGATACAGAATAGTATTGAAGCTTTCCTTATGTATGATATTGTTTATGTACTATTGATTTCATGTGTTGCAAGCTTGGCTACTTAGTGATTAGTGGCCCATGAGCACAATCCGAGTAGGCTATTGCCGTTGTATTTGCGGAGTACTTCTTTTTAATGTTTGCCATTTACTATTGCATATTCTTTTAATTATTCTTATGCCAATTTAAACCTTTAATAGTATTTAATTGCCAGTGTTTTGCTTATTGAATTACTGTTCAAAATCCGATACGTACTTCTTACGAGCATCCGAGAAGCATCTAACTTTTTTCAGAAGATTCCTTGCTCGATGCTTAAGGACTATTGATTAACGTAACGTAATAGTGCCGATCCGAAGTAGAGGGTGGAGGACTTCTTAAGTTCATAGTCAAGGGTGGATTACTTCGGCTTCGGCCAACACTATTCTTTGGTGTTGTTATTTCTTACTTCATTGTTTGATTGTTGACCAGACTAGATAATTCCTGTCTCTTTATTAGTCTGTTGTTGAACACTTTTTTTTTTTTTTTTTTTTTTTTTTTCTATATTCCAACTACTCCCTCTCGGGCATAGGCTGAGAGCCTGTACATTCCACCGCTCAACACGGTGAGGCCCGTGAGGTCTTGTTCCAGTCTGGGGAGTGAGACATGTGAAGCATCCATCATGGCTCGAAGCAGCTTCATCTCTGAAGTGGCCGATTGCTTCGCTCAAGTGCTTCACCGTCTCACCCTCCAGACTCAGACCCTCACTCTCAGAACGCCACCTATTGAGCAGTGAACTCACTAGGCATTGTCCCCCTGTAACATATTTTGAATATGGGAATATTCATACAGTGTTATTTAATCAGGGAACAATGAGGGTATTTTTTTGGCATTTCGGTGGGCTTTGTGGTAATGCACTGATACTAGGTACAGCACAAATTCAACCCCAATAATATCTTCCCATTGACATATCGGGATTTGAACCCGGGTCCATAGGATTACCAATCCAGTGGCATGACCACTCCACCACACCTCCCCTAGTACCGAGTTCTTGTATACCCCGTTATAGCAGATTGAACTCTGGAGGGTATTGGTGTTTTTTGTTCGGCTGGCAGTACTCAGGGGTTGGGATCGTGTGTTTCCGTTGTGGCAGCGAGCCGTATTCGAGTCCTGATTGAGAGCCCTTGTGTACCCGAGTGCCAGTTCGTAGCAGTACAGTCGGATACCATAGTCACTAGCCCCCTCATAAATATGCTGGCAACTGTATGTATATGACATAATGTGCATCAGTATCTATATGTAACACCTCTTTATAATTAATATGTACAGTCGGATACCATAGTCTCTAGCCCCCTCATAAATATTCTGGCAACTGTATGTATATGATATAATGTGCATCAGTATCTATATGTAACCCCTCTTTATAATTAATATGTACAGTCGGATACCATAGTCTCTAGCCCCCTCATAAATAGTCTGGCAACTGTATGTATATGATATAATGTGCATCAGTATCTATATGTAACACCTCTTTATAATTAATATGTAGTCGGATACCATAGTCTCTAGCCCCCTCATATATATTCTGGCAACTGTATGTTTATGATATAATGTGCATCAGTATCTATATGTAGAACCTCTTTATAATTAATATGTACAGTCGGATACCATAGTCTCTAGCCCCCTCATTAATATTCTGGCAACTATATGTATATGATATAATGTGCATCAGTATCTATATGGAACACCTCTTTATAATTAATATGTACAGTCGGATACCATAGTCTCTAGCCCCCTCATAAATATTCTGGCAACTGTATGTATATGATATAATGTGCATCAGTATCTATATGTAACACCTCTTTATAATTAATATGTACAGTCGGATACCATAGTCTCTAGCCCCCTCATAAATATTCTGGCAACTGTATGTATAATGATATTATGTGCATCAGAATCTATATGTAACACCTCTTTATAATTAATATGTACAGTCGGATACCAGTCTCTAGCCCCCTCATAAATATTCTGGCAACTGTATGTACAGTATATGATATAATGTGCATCAGTATCTATATTTAACACCTCTTTATAATTAATATGTACAGTCGGATACCGTAGTCTCTAGCCCCCTCATAAATATTCTGGCAACTGTATGTATATGATATAATGTGCATCAGTATCTATATGTAACACCTCTTTATAATTAATATGTACAGTCGGATACCATAGTCTCTAGCCCCCTCATAAATATTCTGGCAACTGTATGTATATGATATAATGTGCATCAGTATCTAGATGTAACACCTCTTTATAATTAATATGTACAGTCGGATACCATAGTCTCTAGCCCCCTCATAAATATTCTGGCAACTGTATGTATATGATATAATGTGCATCAGTATCTATATGTAACACCTCTTTATAATTAATATGTACAGTCGGATACCATAGTCTCTAGCCCCCTCATAAATATTCTGGCAACTGTATGTATATGATATAATGTGCATCAGTATCTATATGTAACACCTCTTTATAATTAATATGTACAGTCGGATACCATAGTCTCTAGCCCCCTCATAAATATTCTGGCAACTGTATGTATATGATATAATGTGCATAAGTATCTACATGTAACACCTCTTTATAATTAATATGTACAGTCGGATACCGTAGTCTCTAGCCCCCTCATAAATATTCCGGCAACTGTATGTATATGATATAATGTGCATCAGTATCTATATGTAACACCTCTTTATAATTAATATGTACAGTCGGATACCATAGTCTCTAGCCCCCTCATAAATATTCTGGCAACTGTATGTATATGATATAATGTGCATCAGTATGTATATGTAACACCTCTTTATAATTAATATGTACAGTCGGATACCATAGTCTCTAGCCCCTCATAAATATTCTGGCAACTGTATGTATATGATATAATGTGCATCAGTATCTATATGTAACACCTCTTTATAATTAATATGTACAGTCGGATTCCATAGTCTCCAGCCCCCTCATAAATATTCTGGCAACTGTATGTATATGATATAATGTGCATCAGTATCTATATGTAACACCTCTTTATAATTAATATGTACAGTCGGATACCATAGTCTCTAGCCCCCTCATAAATATTCTGGCAACTGTATGTATATGATATAATGTGCATCAGTATCTATATGTAACACCTCTTTATAATTAATATGTACAGTCGGATACCATAGTCTCTAACCCCCTCATAAATATTCGTGAACTTCAGCTATTTCTAATTATGGAAGTATCTCTGGAAACAAATTTACGAACACAATTTTCTTCAACTACAAAACCATATATATTATATATTGATAAGCAAGTTTTATCCGAAACTCAATCCAGATAGTAATAATTGCATATATCAAAATGTAGGGGATCCACGAATTCTTATGAGTGGGCTAGAGACTATGGCATCCGAGTGTACTATAGCATTTACAGGCACTCTCTTATAAGAATTTTATCATTTAATTTAAGCCCGTATGGCAATTGTGAGGTTTACATTATGCCCGCTAGGGGCTTTGTTTACAAGTAGATAGCGTAGCGTCTCCACCCTATACAGACGTCCTATCGTGTACTCCAACTCTCCTATAATAAGAACATACTTTAAGTTTTACCAGCGTTTAATTTATCCCACCATTACGATAAGTACACTGTGTAGTCTGCATAACAGTCAGGACCACCACTCTACAGCAACTATTAGATTTTTCAGATTAGAAAGGACCTGTAACAATAATAAGGCTTCAAACTATCAACCAACCCTTTAACTACCACGGATCATTCCTAAGTTGTACACTATAGACTAAATATAGCTAGAATAAAATAATACACGTCACTGGTACTCATGGTTAAACTACACTAAAGGTATAGTTTGCCAGTTTCCAAGCTAGGCTATTCTATGGATTGCCAGTTTCTAAACAAGACTAACGTGTGGTCTTCCAGATTGTAAGCTATGCTAAAACATGCAATACCAGTTTCTAAACAATGCAAGTATATGGATTGCCAATTTCTAAGCTAGGGTAATATATGGTTTGCAAGTTTTAACCTAAGGTGAGGCGGAGGGTATGTCGGATCATTACCTGGTGGAGGGAAAGCTAAGAGTTAGGAGTTACAGAAGAATGAGAGACAAGCGTGTAGTAAGAGAGGTAATCAAATCTGCGTAAGCAGAGTTTGGTATCGCCCCCCCCCCCCCCCCTGTATAGTGGGTACCACACGAAAACAAAATCTGTCGTCGTCGTCGTTGTCGTCGTTGTCCGTCTGTCTCGGAACTCCTCCTAGACCGTTGGACGGATTTTCACAAAATTTCACACGAACATTTGTTGCGTAAATGCGAACGTCAGTCAAAAAAGATTTTTTGAATTTATGCAATAGTTATGATTTTAGCTCCAAAATATGGTTTTACCAAGCCCCCTACCCCCTCCCGGAGGCCCTCCCTCCTCCTCCCATACCCCCCCCCCCCCCCCCCCCCACCTTTCCCCCAGCAATGATGGCGTTCTTAGTGTGTGAGCCCCGAAGGGGCTCACACACTATGAACGCATTCGTTCTGGGGGCGAAATCATCTCGCTCTGCATTTGCTAGGTTAAGTTAGTTTAGTTGGCATTAGAAGTGATGGTAGTAATAGTGGGATTGATGGTGATAGTAGTGATGATGGTCATAATAGTAGTGATGATGGTGACCAGTAATGATGATAGTTGTAGTGAAAATAATGACAGTAGTGATGATGGTAGTGATTATGGTGCGAGTATTAGTGATGATGGTGAGTAGTAGTTATGATGGTGAAAGTTGTAGTGATGATGACAATAGTTGTGATGATGAAGATCATAGTAATTGTGATGATGGCAGTAGTAGTGATGATGGTGACATTAGGATACATGATGGTAGTACTTGTGACAGTAGTAATGGTGATGGTTATAGTAGTAGTGATGATGTTAACAGTAGTAATGACGATTGTAAGATGGTGGTGATTATAGAAGTAATGATGGTTGATAGTTATAGTATCAATGATGATAGTAGTTATTAAGATGGTAATCACAATAGTTACAGTAGTAGTGATGATGGTGAGAGTAGTAGTGATGATCATAGTAATGGTGATGATGACAGTAGTCGTGATGATTGTGGCAGTTGTAGTGATGATGGCAGTAGTAGTGATGATTGTGATTAATTATGGTATTAGTAGTGATGATGGAAACCCATCGCAGAGTTGGGTATGCCGTTTTGATTTTGGGCAAAACGGCACATCTACTTTATAAAAGTTAGTGAGTTAAAGAGTGCAAAATAGAGAGAGTACAAGGAAACACTAAATGAAAAGTGGATGGAAGTGAGAGAAGTAGAGGTTGAATGGCAACAGTTTAAGGAAGGAGTGAAAGCAAGTGCAGAGGTAGTATGCGGTAAAAGGAAAGTAGGAGGCAGAGGTATCAGGAAGGGAAGCGAGTGGTGGAATGATACGGTGAGAAAGACAGTTGAGGAGAAGAGACAGTGTTTTGAGAGGGTTTTACAGGATGGTAGTGTTGAGGTATGGGAGAGGTACAAGGAGAGAGGCAAAACGGAAAATTAGAGAAGCGAAAAAAGATGCAAACGAAAGGTGGGGTCAAAGGTTGAGTGAGAATTTTGAAGAACGAAAGATGTTCTGGAAGGAGGTATATAAAGTAAGGAAAGGAGGGAAGAGTCAGTGAAAGATGCAAATGGAGAATTACTAGTGGAACCAGTTGAAGTGAGGAAAAGATATGCCGAGTATTTTGAATCTTTGTTAAATGCAAGCTATGGAAGAGAAGCAGTGATTGAAGCAGAGGTGGATGGAGATAGGTTACTCAGGCCACCCAGGTGGCAGGGAATGAATGAAAGGATTGAGGAAAATGAGGTGAAAGAAGCAGTGAAACAAATGAGAGCGGGAAAAGCAGAAGGTTTGGATGGTATTGCTTTGGAGTGTATAAAGAAGGGTGGAGATGTAATAATAGATTGGTTGGTGAGACTTTTCAATGTGTGCTTTGCTGTGTCAATGGTACCAATAAACTGGAAGAGTGCATGTATTGTGCCGTTGTACAAGGGGAAGGGAGATCGGCAGGAATGCTCAAGTTATAGAGGTATTAGTTTATTGTCAGTGGTTGGAAAGTTGTATGGCAGGGTGTTGATAGAGGATAATAAAGTGTATGGAAGTTGCAATAGGAGAAGAACAGTGCGGTTTTAGGAGGGCAAGAGGATGCGTGGATGAGATGTTTGCCGTAAGACAGTTATGCGAGAAGTATTTAGATAAGCATAAGGAGATATTTTGGGCTTTTATGGACTTGGAAAAAGCGTATGATTGCGTGGACCGTGAAGCAATGTGGAAGGTGTTAAGGATTTATGAAATAGGAGGAAATTTGTTTGAAGCAGTTAAGAGTTTTTTATGAAGGGAGCAGAGCATGTGTTAGAGTAGGAAATAGTGAGTTGAGTGAATGGTTTGAGGTAAAGGTAGGTTTGCGACAGGGTTGTATAATGTCACCATGGCTGTTTAATAATTATGTTTATGGATGGTGTGGTGAGAGAGGTGAAAAGGAGAACTATGGGAAGAGGATTGGGTTTAGTAGGAAAGAAAGGTAGAGATTGGGAGTTGAATCAGTTGCTGTTCGCTGATGACACAGCATTGGTGGCGGATTCTGGGGAGAAACTGCAGCGGGTAGTCAAAGAGTTTGGTGTGGTTTGTGGAAGGAGGAAACTGAAGGTGAACGTCAATAAAAGTAAAGTAATGGTGTGTAATAGGGGAGATCATAGGGTGAATATAGATGTGAGGCTGGATGGGGAAATATTGGAACATGTAGAGTGTTTTAAATATCTAGGAGGAACGATAAGCAGGAGTGGAGGTATGGAAGTGGAGGTAAAACAGGGTGTGTGAAGGAAGGAAGGTTTTCAGGGTAATGGGAAGTATGTGGAAGACGAGAAATCTCTGAGTGAAAGTAAAAAGTGCACTGTATCAAGGAATTGTTGTGCCAACAGTGATGTATGGGGCTGAGACATGGGCTCTGAAGAAAAAGGAGAAAAGAAAGCTGGATGTAATGGAGATGAGCTGCTTGAGGAGTATGTGTGGAGTTACTCGTAGAGACGGATTGAGGAATGAAGATACGTAGGAGAGTGGGGCAGCAGGAACATTTGTCAGCCAGAGTGGACAGAAGGGTGCTGAGCTGGTATGGTCATGTTGAACGAATGGGAGATGAAAGGCTTACAAAGAGAATATGTGAGGCAGGTACAAGGGGAGATAGAAGGGCAGGAAGACCCCCATTGAGATGGAGAGACTGTGTAAGAAAAGCTTTGGATGATAAGAGGAATGACTATAGATCATGCAGGGGAAGTGGTGGTGGACAGGAGTGAATGGAGAAGGCTTGTGAATAGTTGAGTGAACACATGGTCATTTGGACGAAGGGGTCGGGCGCAAGTTGGACTAGATAATAGTCCATCAGGCGCCTGGCCCGGGGAGACGATTAATATGAAGGGTGCGCCTGGAAGTGTGGTGGGAGGGCTTGTGGCTTTGGCTCCGCTGCATGTCTGCCTGCCGAGATCGGAACCTCTCCGGGTGGTCGGGGGCCGGGGGAGTGCTGGAGCAACCTTGGGGGCCCTGGTCTCTGGGTCTTCTCCTGAGTGACCTAGATGTGTATGAATTTGTGTTTTTTATCTGTGTTTGTTCGTTGTTTTATGTTGTTTTTGTGTTTTACCTGTTCTTGCTCTGTCTTGAGTCGACTACCCCCAAGATGGGGATTGTGCCTGAGCATATAGATAGAATAGATAGATAGATGGCTCGTCAAACAGATTTTAAGAGTTCTTTGATGGTGTATAGTTTGGACTCTGCTACAGAATTTGCAAACCGACTTAGATCAATTACGATTAGCCAGTTTAAAGGCACTTCCTTGCCAATATAAACGACAGTATCGAACAATATTCCGTCTACGTAAAATATAAGTAAACCTATAAATAAACAACACTTAGGATTAATCAAAGAAATTAATTTTCGGTTTTCTGGCCATTTCGATTTTATTCAGACTAGGAAGGGTATATGAAAGACTTATAGGGAGATAGTCTTTACCCTTTTAAGTTTGTATTGTAAAATGTCGAAAAATGAAGGAACCAATTCCCTCAACATCCACGTGGGTGAAGAAGGGGGAGCTTGGAGTGACAATCCTCTCACCACCCACATGGGTGAAGGAGAGGTGATCGATGGCAAGATTGGTTAGTGGAACAGTGCGGAGGAAATGGAGAAGTGGAGTAGAGGAGTAGAAACTAGCACCTCGCGATCACATGAAGCCCCGTAGACTGGATGAGTAATGTTTAAAAGGGCTAGAGCCTTAATTATTGTGTAGTACTGTATTATGGTGTGTGACCCCTCTTTGGTTGGCCAGTATTGTGTGTTGTTGCCCTTGTTAGTCGCCCGTGTTTGGGTGGCCGGTAAATCTCTTCATAGTAACTTGAGCTGCTGTGGACTTTTTGGGAAGTCGTGTGTATAGCCTCCGTTGAGTGGCTCTTTAGTACAACGCAGACAGATGTTTTCGGGGGTAGGGAATAGACCGATCACATCAGGACGTGGGGTAGCGGTGTAGAAGGGGGAGCCTACGGGTTCTCCCAGGACTCGTCTACCACACTGAGTGTGTAGGGCAACCTTGTCTGGTGAACGCTCGCGCTCTACCTACACCTGGGCTTCTGGGGTTCACAGTAGTATTAGGGGTGGAGGGAGGTGTTCTGGGCTGTAATGATTGGGTTAGTTAAAGGTGGGCCACACACAGTTGTAGTTGTTTTGGTTTAATTGTTTATATGTACTACTGGATTTTTTTGTTTAATTGGGTATGTCCGACGATCACGAGGATGGTGCTCTTTCGGACTCCTATGGCTCAGTTGATTAAGTGTAATCGGGTTATGTTTGGGTCAATATACAGGAGGCGCTACAATATAGGTAGCAAAATTATAATTGTAGTTTTGGGTTCTTATCATCATATGCTTCATTTCTATATACTTTTTATCCCCGGGAAATAGAAAAAAACAATCTTGGGATTTTTCATTTATTTTTTTGGGATTTTTTGTTTTGGTCATTAACCTAACCAAAAAAACCTAACCTAACCTAATAGCCCCCAAATACATTTAGGTTAGGTTAGGTTAGGTTAGGTTTTTTGGTTAGGTTAATACAAAAAAAAAAAAAAAATCCAAGAAAAAAATAAAAAAACCCAATATTTTTTATTTTTTGGTCAATATACAGGAGGCGCTACAATATAGGTAGCAAAATTCTAATGGTAGTTTTGGATTCCTATCATCATATGCTTCATTTCTATATACTTTTTATCCCCGGGAAAAAAAACAAAAAATCTTGGGATTTTTAATTTATTTTCTTGGGATTTTTTGTTTTGGTCATTAACCTAACCAAAAAACCTAACCTAACCTAACCTAATAGCCCCCAAATACATTTAGGTTAAAAAATCCAAGAAATAAATAAAAAAACCCAAGATTTGTTTTGTTTTTCCCGGGGATAATAAGTATATAGAAATGAAGCATATGATGATAGGAACCCAAAACTACCATTAGAATTTTGCTACCAATATTGTAGCGCCTCCTGTATATTGACCTATGTTTGTGCCCATTGTCTTGTAAGGCACCGTATTGTAATAATTTAGGCTGAAAGTGAGTGAGTAAAAGTCTTAAAGTGGGAAAACAGCTGTTAAGGGGTCTAAATTGACTAGGCTTAATTTTGGCAATATTTACACCAAGACTTTTACTGTTCACTCACTTTAAGCCCAATAATGACCCAGTCAGTGTTGAGATTAGGTGAAATGTTCGGTATTATATTATTATCGTGATTAAGATATCAGTTGACATATATTAAATTGTAATGACTAAAAAAGAAATAATTAAAAACGGCCCAATGGTGTCTGATAGGTACGAGGGTCATTATTCTAACTTTACATATTAAATATAATTGTTTGGTAATGTTATATTAAGTTTAGAAAAGGGTGTCACAATCGGAGCAATGTTGTTTTGGAATTAGAATGAAATTTACTTGTTTTGGCCATTTAATCACTTTCAGGTGTATAAAGTTAATTGCAAAGCATAACTTTAACTTTGTGAATCTAGTATAATGCTGATATTTGGCCTAATAATTGCTTGTACCGGGTCTCTAGTGTGACACCCTGATTCTGAGGCCTTAGCGACAAGTGCCCACCTCAAGGGGGTTTGACAGGTCGAAATTTATGAGTCCTACCTCCAACTTAAAAACTATAGTCTTACCTAGGATATCGTAAGTAATAGTTAACATGTTTGTGCCTGAAATTCGTTTTCATTATATAAAAGTAATTCAATTATCCTTTGAAAGTTTTATTAGACTCTTAAGTAAGTTGAGCTCATTTAACTCCTTCAGACATATTATGTTCCAGTAAGTCCACGGAGGCGGGCGCCCGGTATCATTGCCACTGCACCACACAACTGTCAAAACCACACTGCTGGCCGTTAGAATTGGAACTTGAGTCCTACAGAGCCTAGAGCCGAGAGTGCCAGCCTCATTCCCTCCCAGTCGCCAGCCTCGGGCGGACTAAGGGGAAATATTTGGCTTAACTCAGCATAAATTTCCCTGTGTGTTGTGTTTAGATAAGATCTTCTGTTGAAGGTGAGTTGAAATGAATTGTGAAGTATTTAAGATAAGTTTTGAGACCATTTTTAAGCCCAGTTTCTTATATGTAACTACAAAATTATACGACATCCTTTGTCTTGGTCGAAGGTGAAATTATTCACTCAGTCTGATAATTGATAATTTAGATTTCAAATTCCATATTATTTTTCCTGCCAACATTATTATGTATTAAGATAATAATATGTTAATTGCATTGTGTTAGTGTAGCATTATCACAGCAATGATATACCATTGACGAGTTCAGTATATGTAACTTAATGTAACCAACAATCCTTTGCAACTAGGGTGTATAGGCCTACATTCAGTTTTCTATTTGCCCATTTTCTTTATATATTTTTGAGGGTCAACTAAGTAAATTATATCTGTATCCCCAACCCTCCGTTTTCTATTTGGACCATTTTTCTTTATATATTTTTGAGGGTCAACTAAGTAAAATTTATCTGACCCAACAATTTATACAACCGTTATTTTGTTGTCTCTTAATTGATACATTTTACCACTTTTGTAATGTTAATATGAATTAATATATACAATTTTGTCAGTTTTATTAATGGTAATGTTAATACCAGGTCCCAGGTCAGGAGCGAAGTCCCAGGAGAAGTACCAGGTGCAGAGAGTCCTGTATCCACCCCAGCGGGCATGACCTAGTGGCTGTACGGAGACAGGATGCTGTTGGTGTTATTGAGCCTTGAGCTAACCTTCACCCCATTGTGAGCTGTTGTACGCCGTATGAACCTAGTGACCGAGTGTGTGTTTACTAGGGTAGTGGCCTTGGGGTCACCTGTTGAAGGGTTTTAGTTAACTTTGATGTGGTGATAAGAAGTACGTAGTTCATTGTGCCAATAATACCGATATATTCCGTGGTTGACTAAAGTAATAATTCTATTGATTTGTGTATCACAGTGAAAAGTGTATTTCTCTTTACAGGGTTTTACTATAGTTAAGAATACCAAACGGTATATTGTGTTTTTATTTATCCTGAGTCATTCACCTGTATTTCCTTGCATGCAACGGCCATTAAGCTACCAGAGTAATAAGTTGGACCAATCATCAAGTAAGGAAGAAACACAATAATGGAATAAACAAGGAAATAATAAATAAGGAGGGGGTAACAGCAAAGTCCTACAGGAACATTAGAAAAGAAAAGAAAAGACTACGAAAAAAAAAACTTACACCACCACCGGCAGAGATGGTATCTCCTAGGTAACAACACTTTTTCACCAGCTCCAAAGACTCATTTCCAAAATTCACAGCCACAGGATCATCACTTAACACAAGCTCGCCTTTGCACACTACGCACTCAAACTTCTCTATTTCTGACTTATCCTTCGGCAGGGGCCCCTTTATTCTACTACAGCACTGACTCCCATGGTAGCCCCTTCTAGATTATTTGTTTCATTTGTCGGTAGAAAAATGTCTCTGCCGAAGGCCGGTTCTTCCATAAATACAGGCTCATTATCGTTCGCCAGGAAAAAACTACACCTAAATAACACGAAAGTTATAAATATTGACAAAATGGGGCGAAAGATCTAAAAAACGACAAACTACTGGGGCACAATCTTAAGGGAGCCCACCTCACCTTTTTTTATCTTTCTTTCCCTCTTTGGCTTTTATATATTTGGCCCCATTCAGCCTAGCTACTGTTTTAAGACGTTGAGGTCAATAGTTACGAGCCGCACCACAGCTGGGATCTCATTTATAATGGTAGTTTTGGGTTCCTATCATGTTATGCTTCATTGCTATATAATTTTTATCCACCGAAAGAAAAAAAATCTTGGCTTTATATACATATATATACATATATATATATATATATATATATATATATATATATACTGTATATATATATATATATATTTTTTTTTTTTTTTTATATTCCAATATATATTTATATTCCACTGTGTGGAAACCGAAAACAAATATGTATTAAATCGTTGGCGGTACCTGTCAAATAGGTGTCTAGTAACTAAAATCGTACCAAATGTTGTACATTTGTGACCATAAATACCTGACCACATCCTTATATTACAACCAAGACTGAGCAATGACATTAAGAGGACCCATTCTAAGGTGGTGGTGTAATTTATATATCAAGTAATCATACAGTAATCCCTAGAATACCGATATGTCTTTGTCGGCGTATAACATCCTGTGGAATGAGTTGTGTTAACGGGCGTACGCCGTGTAAACACGTAAGTTGATGTCAAACATCGGGGGGGGGGGGGGGGGGGGGCAGCCCCACCCATACTACTAGGATAAGTTAGGTAAAGTATTTAGGTTAGGCTAATGTAATTTCAAAGGAGTATAGTAAACACTAGGATATACCAAGTCAGAGGTAGGCGATACGCCAGAGAACACAACTCTTGCCCATCCTGTTCACCACAGCTCACTACACTCAACTAGCAAGTGTATAGTCGCATACTAATAATCAGGTTACCTATATGAACTAAGATATATCTGTATATAAAGTAAATGAGGGAACTAGTATCATCATACAAATATACTGAAAGACACTTTATAAAGAGCTTTAAACCCAAAATCGCATACCTTCTAATATCTCCACACACTCCACCTCCAGGGCCGGCAGCCGCCGGCTAGCAACAGAATGGCCAAGCCTCGCTACCATCCCCCCTTCCTCAGATTCTGTAGGCTGAACACTAAGATGGGAAACTATAGCCATTCCAGCGATATACCTGTCCCCTTGCAGAATTAGTACGGCTTTCTCTCAACAGGTGGCAGTAGAGTCACCAAGGGATTAATAAGGGAAAGCTGGTTTGTTCCTCAGATAAGGCGCATTTTTGCTAGTTTTTATATGCCTGGGTCGACCTGGATGTACAGTACAATCGGAGGTATTAAGTGTTGTCATAGATTCCAGTGGTCTTCGCTCAAAAGTGTTATTGGTATCTTTATAGTTACTGGGAAAAGTGCTTATCCCTCAGAGTATTAGTCAGTGTCCGAAACTTTGTGAAATATCTGAGAACACTTATTAACCTCGACCGTATATACCTAGGTCGACCCAGGCCTGTTTCTGCTTTCGTGATTTTGAGACTGGTCTGACCTAAAGATCGGGAAAATTGACCCTGACTTTACCTAGGCCAGATTACGGGTCTCTGATTGGCTCAGAGATTTCATAGGGCTGTTCCAATAAAGAGGAATGATAGAGGATTTTCGACCTATGTTTCAGTATTCTGAATATGATTATGGCATGCAAAAAGTTATATAAATACATGCAATATAAGACAAAAAAAACAACAACATATCAATGGCTTTCTTTCACCAAGGTATTAACTCTTTCTGTACCGATACCGTACTTTTAAGGGGGTATTACTTGCTTTTTCTGAACCCCCTTCTCCCTCATGTTTAGTATATTAGTTTTGAGGTTTTCAGACGTTTGTTCCGTTAGTTCGGCGATTTTGAGACCGTTCGCCTCATTTTGTTGTCAACATTAACCCTCTCACGTTATTGACGCAATTTTGAGCCTATTAGGGATACTTTAAAGCTTTTGTTACCATCAGGGATATTTAGAAACCTTTAGTTTAGTTACTTCAACCTCTGCAGTTGTCTTTGAGTTAGCTGTGGGCAGAAAACTAATTTTGGAGAGGTAATTATAAGAGTGAGAGAACTCTATTTAGTATTGCTCATCTGGCAACCTCTCCGTCATATGGTCGTGAGAGGGTTAAGACCTATCGTGCCTCGATTTTTTGCCTAGCGAGCGATAGCGAGCTTCTGATTTTAGAAGAAACCGGCCTTAGGCCGGGGCATTTTTCAACTGAAAAATGTACACATTTATCTTGAAAAGGGGTCTATTTTTGTTGTCTAAGCTTAATGGAGGTCTAGCGAAGAAACTCAAAAATAAATAAATAAATGAATATATAGATTTAAAACCAAGCACTACCCCCTTAACTTTATTCTGGCTGTTATTAGACGATTGTATTCAGCTTAAAAAGAGCCTCCAGCAATTAACAGGCTTGGAACTATCTCACTTAACCCTTTTCACTACCACAGATCCTTCTTAAACTGCACAAAATCGTCTACCTACCATAAAATATGAAAGACGTCGCCGGTACAAAAGGGATTAAGGGGTGGATGGTTATTTTTTGCTGGACCCCCTTCTCCCTCATACTTAGCCCCACTAGTTTTGAAATTAAAGACGTTCATTCTATTAGTTGGACGATTTTGAGACCTTGCACCCTATTTCTTTGTCAATATTAGGACCTTTTGTACCATTTGGGTGTTGATTTATTTCCTGGCGGGCGATAGCGAGCCTTTAATTTTGGGCGGAACATTTTTATACCGAAAAATGTAAACATTTATCTCGAAAGGGGGTCTTGGGGGTATTATTTGTAAGCTTGATTGAGGTCTAGGGAGCAGATTTAACCCTTTCTGTATCGGCGACGTCTTTTTAATTGTATTCTGGTTACCATTAGACGATTTAATTCAGTTGAATAAAGGCCTCCAGCAATGACCAGGCTTCGAAGCTTCGAACTATCTTACTTAGCCGTGTATACTACCACAGATCCTTCTTAAACTGCACAAAATCACCGAAGTATAGCTAGAATAAAATTAAAAAGACGTTGCCGGTACAGAAGGGGTTAAAATCTCTCCTTGAAGCGAAGCATTTGGGGTTTTATAATGCAATGAATTTTATCACTTGTACGATACAGAAAAATATGTCTACGTATTATGGCTACTGCACGTATGTTCCGAACCCTGAACCCTGCCTCGATATGAACCTTCGAATCAGTACGTGTTTTTTAATTGATTAGAGCTGCATTTAGACGATGTTATGAAGCTTAGGAAGGATATATGGTAGCTAAAAGGATCAATTGAAATAGTCTGTAGCCATTTAGACGATGTTATGAAGCTTAGGAAGGATATATGGTAGCTAAAAGGATCAATTGAGATAGTCTGTAGCCTTTTAGACGATGTTATGAAGCTTAGGAAGGATATATGGTAGCTAAAAGGATCAATTGAGATAGTCTGTAGCCTTTTAGACGATGTTATGAAGCTTAGGAAGGATATATGGTAGCTAAAAGGATCAATTGAGATAGTCTGTAGCCTTTTAGACGATGTTATGAAGCTTAGGAAGGATATATGGTAGCTAAAAGGATCAATTGAGATAGTCTGTAGCCATTTAGACAATGTTATGAAGCTTAGGAAGGATATATGGTAGCTAAAAGGATCAATTGAGATAGTCTGTAGCCTTTTAGACGATGTTATGAAGCTTAGGAAGGATATATGGTAGCTAAAAGGATCAATTGAGATAGTCTGTAGCCTTTTAGACGATGTTATGAAGCTTAGGAAGGATATATGGTAGCTAAAAGGATCAATTGAGATAGTCTGTAGCCTTTTAGACGATGTTATGAAGCTTAGGAAGGATATATGGTAGCTAAAAGGATCAATTGAGATAGTCTGTAGCCTTTTCACGTGTAAGCGTCCTTCCTAAGCTGAATATAATTGTCTAATAGTAGCCAGAATAAAGTTAGAAAGCCGTCGCCCGTACAGAAAGGGTTAATTGGTAAAATACTATCAAGACAATTCGGTTAAGGGGGTAGTGCTTGGGTTTTGGTCTCTATATTTATTTATTTATTTATTTTGAGTTTCCTCGTTAGACCTCCATCAAGCTTAGAAAAACACCCCCAAGATCCCCTTTCAAGATAAATTTGTAAATTTTTCGGTAGAAAAATGTCCTTATAAAATTAGAGGCTCGCTATCGCTCGCCAGGAAGAAATCGAAACTTACAGAACACGAAAGGTCTTAATATTGAAAACAAAAATGAGGCGAAATTTAGGTCTCAAAATGGCCAAACTAACGAAACGAACGTCATAAAACCTCAATACTAATATGCTAAACATGAGGGAGAAGGGGGTCCATAAAAAGCGAGTACTACCTCCTTAATCCCGAGATAGCTTGGAAACAAAGCGTACCCTTATAATGTTAAAGGTAAGGGTATAAACATGAGGGAGAAGGGGGTCCATACAAAGCGAGTACTACCTCCTTAATCCCGAGATAGCTTGGAAACAAAGCGTACCCTTATAATGTTAAAGGTAAGGGTATAAACATGAGGGAGAAGGGGGTCCATACAAAGCGTACCCTTATAATGTTAAAGGTAAGGGTATAAACATGAGGGAGAAGGGGGTCCATACAAAGCGTACCCTTATAATGGTGAAATTAATACAATTGACCACTTGCGATTTTCAAGCTATAAGGAAGTTCGGCCTGTAAACATCGATATCAAACACACATTTAGTAATTATTTAGGTTTCTGATGGATAAATAGAATGTTGAATTGGATTTTATGTGTTAATAAATGTACTAAAACCGTATTATAGGTGGTTATTCTGCTAACTATCGATGTCTACAACTCCAACTTCCTTATTAGTTTTCACATTTTAAGACGTTCTTTCCATTTGTTTGGCTATTTTAAAGCCTTTCGCCCCATTTCCTTGTCAATATTAGAACCTTTCGTACCATTTAGGTGTCGACTTTTTGCCTGTAATTATAGAAGGAATCGGCCTTTGCCCGGGACATTTCTCTACCGAAAAATTTACAAATTTATTTTGAAAAGGGGTCTGGAGGATGTTTTGAAAAGGGGTCTGGAGGATGTTTTGAAAAGGGGTCTGGAGGATGTTTTGAAAAGGGGTCTGGAGGATGTTTTTCTAAGTTTGATGGAGGTCTAGCAAGGAAACTCAAAATAAATAAATAAATAAATATATAGACCAAACACTAAGCACTACCCCCTTAACCCGTTTTATACCGGTGACATCATTATCAATATATATTCTGGCAACTACTAGACGATTATATTCAGCTTAGGAAGGACGTCTACCCATTCAAAGGCCACAGACTATCTAAATGAATACTTTTAGCTGCCATATGTCCTTCCTATGCTTCATATAATCGTCTAAATGTAGCTGAAATCAAATACAAAAGACGTTGTCAGTACAGAAGGGGTTAATACATTGTATCCCATTTGCTAGGTGATAATAAGACATTCATCAGGTCAGGTCAGGTGAAAGCATTGAGGGATAAGCCTTTACAACGGCACCTCTTAGCTACTCTCTACTTTTCCTATTTTCTGAAGTGTTGTAGATAGGGAAGAAGGGGTGTTGGAGAGAGAGGAAGCTGTTGGAGTGGCTTTGCTATGTGTGTTGTTAGTTTGTAAACGTCATCGAGGTTTCCCCCGACTGGGTGTGAGCATGTGAAACACGCTAGGAAGTACTACCACACTCACTAAATGTTCGCCTTGGCTGGGATCGAACCCAGGTCAAGCAGATTCACACATGAGCATGCTCTCCACTCGACCGCCACGGCTCTTTCGCTCCATGCAGGTGTTCATTTGTTTTCTGATCCAGCGAATGTGAGCTTACATATTGTTTGTTTTTTGTTTTTGTGTTTTTTCTGAGAAACCGGTCTTCGAATGGGACATTTTTCCTATCGACAATCATATAACTTTATCGTGTAATGGGGTTAATTTGATCCGGTCTTTTTTTATTTATTTATTTATTTATTTTTATTTTTTTCCAAGGGACTGGGGTTTTCGAAAAGGGTTCCAGTCCTGACGTTATTCTTGACTTACAGTTTGCTGGCTTAACAATCCAATAGGGTTGATAGCCTATGAAGTCCTATATTTAATTAACCATTTTGTTTTTTATGATAGCCTATGTTGTAAATGTAATTTATTATGGAGGATTTTTTTTTTCTCCATTTCGAGCATTTGTTTGTCACCAAGACTAACAAAAAACTCTTCCCCCAAACTTCCATCAAAATCAGAAATGCCCACCCAGAACCCCTTCTCCCTCATATGCAGCCCCATTTGTTTTCAGATTTTAAGACGTTCGGCCCATTAGTTTGGCGATTTTAAGACCTTTCGCCCTTTTTCATGTCAGTATTAAGACTTTTCGTGTCATTTAGGTGTCGATTTTTATTCCTGGCGAGCGATAGCGAGCCTGTAATTTAGGAGGAACCGGCCTTCGGCCGGGACATTTTTCTACCGACAAATTTACAAATATGTTTTAAAGGGGGATCCTGGTGTTATATTTTTAAGTTTGATGGAGGTCTAGGGAGGAAACTAGAAAACTAATAAATATAGGCATTGAACAAAAAAGAAAAGTGATGTGAACCATCCCCCTTAAATCTGGAGGAAATCCCCAACTGTAATGAATTCTACAGCACTAACCACGAAAGCTATATAGCACTGGAAACTGTCGTAGCATAGCCGAGATTCCAATTCACGCGGCTATTATAGACAACTTGTCAACAAATTAAATAGTCTGCCATTACATTAAAGTTTTCTATGTTATAGACGTTCGAAGAAAACAATAATAAAATGGGTAACTATATTAAGTTTGCTAAGCGCTCTACATCACAACCCCTAACAACCTGCTTTTATATATATATTAATATGAGAGTGTAGCAAACAGCTGAAGGACAATAGAACGTAAAATATTAAAGTTTGTTCTATTGTTACTTGCTTTCCTTTAGTTGTTGGGACAGTTATCCTTTATACTCTGACACACTTCAATTATATTTAATCAGTAAACTTTAAAGTTACATTGAATGTTTTAATATGAAAGAGGCTATTAATTACGAATACAAAAGTTCGGTATGTAAGCAAGGTTTTAAGACACTAGAATATCTCAATTAATCTTGTTTATCAGCAAAGTATTAAGATCTCTTTATATAATTAATTTAAGTTTGTTAACCCTTTTACTCTTTATATTATCTCTTTATTATTAGTTTATTATTATTCTCCCTTTAGTATTTTATCTAAGTTATTCTTATTACTGAAAGACATTTGACTAAATAAAAATGGTAAGGAAATATTAGAAAGTCACATATAAAATGGTAAGGAAATATTAGAAAGTCACATATAAAATGGTAAGGAAATATTAGAAAGTCACATATAAAATGGTAAGGAAATATTAGAAAATCACATATAAAATGGTAAGGAAATATTAGAAAGTCACATATAAAATGGTAAGGAAATATTAGAAAGTCACATATAAAATGGTAAGGAAATATTAAAAAGTCACATATAAAATGGAATTGTATTTATAAACGTAAATAAGGTATTTTACAATTAATCCAAATAATAAGCAATGAAAGTTATGATAGATTTCAGGATCGTTTTGCATACGTTCTGATTTCACCAAAGTACAATTAAAGTTTAGTAGGCTTAAGTAGACAATATAATTTATAGGACTTTTACAATGCCTATTCCGAATAATAGCTTTACATAAAGTCAGGTAAGTATTTAACTTATACAAGGCTTAACCATTAATTATTAATGACAATACCTTTACACCCAGTTAGTTAATTGTTAACAGGTAAAGTAGTCAATATTCAATCACAAATCATCTCTGAATCAAACATTAATTCTAATCACCAAAAGTAAACAGTAATTCAAAATATGTATCTCTCCAATTAAACATATATGATTCTCCAATCACAAAATCCTAAATCTAAGGAGTGTATGTTTTCGACATACCTCGAGCTAATTAATAGTCACAGGTTTCCTACCGGGTAGAGGTGACAAGTTACGCCTTACAAATAAAATTAACCCTATACAATAATTATACAAGCCTGTTCTCCATGCAGCTGTATACGCTTCCCAACTCCGAATGTGTCTAGTTAGATTTATCAAATCTCAGGCTTATATATCGTTCCCCGGACCAAGCTAATCCAATCAGAAGTCAAGATACACGTGCCTAATCCAATGCGATGCAGGCAGGGTGTGAGAGCCAGTTACCGATGAGAACAGGTGTGCGGGAGCCAACCAGGTGTTAGAAGTTGGTGGGGGAAAGGGGGGCTCACCCCGTCACAGGTGCCCCGCCCCTCTCGCTCGCTTTGGCTGGAACTTGAGGAATGTGAAGGATGTGTGGAATGTCACGTCCACACCAGCTAGGCTACTTTCTCTCTCTCTCTTTCTTCCTCGCTCTCTCTCTCTCTCTCGTCACGTAGGAAAGAAAGAGGGATCGTTTCTTGCAGTTGTAGGTGTAAAGTCTCGTTCAACAGGTTGGTCTGGTCACACATCACATCTTGGTTATCTTCCAGATGTCACACCTCCCCCGCTAGAAAAGAGTTCAAGAGGAGGAAAGTATATGACAAATTTTCAGACTCTTGACAATCAATCTGCCAATACATTCTGGACCCCCTTAATATGTTTGACATCTAAGGCGTACTCCTGCAGCAACAAGCTCCACCGGGTCAGTCTTTGGTTCTTGTTTTGGAACTTGTGCAAAATCTTTAACCCTTGTCTGGCGGGACCGGACTTAAGGCGGTGTGCAATTTTGAGCAATATTTGGCTCTGAGAGAGAGACGATCTGTGGGAGGAGCGTAGGTCGGCTCTGACCGTTCGGCACGGGTCCTGCGCGGCAACTGCTGTCCCCTCCACACACATCCACACTCACTGCCTCGCTACACAGGGAATTATGTAAGGAAATTACCGTATTTTAGGGATTTTGCCTTCGTGTTGCACGATCGTTGCAAGAGAACGCGTGGTCGTAGAAGGATGGTTCTTGTGTCATTGGAAAGCTCAATTATTGCCCTTTCAGGGATACATAATTGAATTACGCTCTGATTCTTGTTTATGCATGAAAAAGAGCACGGAAACAAGGTCGTTTAGGGTAAAACCACCCGCTTGCCAGGTAGTAGAAGTTACTGACGGGCCCGCTCGTAAGGCGTTAATGGGTGATGGTCATTATATACAGTAATGGAACCAGGGGCAGATTGAACATAAACACTAAAGAATTGGAGTGACAAAATCAATGCTAACAGCTCCTTTTTTATTAGTAATTACGTTGAGCAGAATTTAACTTTTTACTAAAATAGCAAACAGGATGCAATATATTACAGTCATCCTCCTGGAGTAACACGGCTCCGACCCCAGTATTACTTGCATCAACAGCTAGGGAGAAAGATCTGGTGAAATCAGGGGCACGGAGAACAGGATAGTTAGATAGAATGTATTTAGTAGCACTGAAAGCCTCCTCACAATCGGAGGACCACTCAAACTTCACATCCTTTCAGAGAAGATCTGTTAAAGGTGCTGTTAACCTTGAGAAATTTAAAATAAACCTCCAGTAGTATGCAATCATCCCTAAGTATCTTTGGATTTCTTTCTTATTGGTAGGCGTTGGGAAATTTGAAATTGACTCTACTTTAGCATGAGGAGGTGCAACCTGACCCTGTCCTACTATATATCCAAGATATTGGACAATACTCTTAATGAAAGTGCACTTTTTTAGGTTCACTAGAAGATTTGCTTCAGCAAGGTTAGCAAAATGCAATCTGATTTGTTTGAGATGTTCTTCCCATGTATGGAAAAAAAAAAAGGATATCGTCAATGTACACCACACACCCAGGTACCCCTTCAGTCACCTGATTCATTAGGCGCTGAAAGGTAGCTGGAGCGTTTTTCAGGTCATAAAGCATTACTTACAGCAGAAGGCTTGATTGTTTACCACAAAACATGAAATCTCCCTTGCTCGGGGTGTAAGAGGTACCTGCCAATATCCTTTCATAAGGTCAATTTTACTTATATAACTGGCTGTGCCAATCTGATCAATACAATCATCAATCCGTGGCAGTAGATAAGTATTAGTCTTTGTTACGGCATTGACTTGTCTGTAGTCCATACAAAATCTATGACTCCCATCTGGCTTAGGCACAAGTGTGACCGGACTACTCCACTGGCTTAAGGCTCTAGTAATTATGGCATTGGACAACATGAAATCTAATTCAACTTGCAGAATACTCCTGCGCTGTGGTGAGACACGGTATGGCGATAATTTGATGGGTGCTGCATCCCCGACATCTATGTCATGCACGGCCAATGAGATGAGCCCTGGAGTATCACGGAACACACTGGGAGACTGTGATAAAATATGGATTAGTTCTTTAGCTTTCTCTGAGGGAAGATGACATAATTTGACATAACTGTGCTTCCGTGCTGACTCCCTGCCTAGGCAAACTTTTTCGTCTCTGTCTATCCTCTAACGTCTTCCCTTCATGCTGGAAGTTTGCTCACATTCAACCTGTCCCAAAGAAGGGTGACCGCTCTCAACCCTCCAACTATCGTCCAATTGCTCTTATCTCTTGTCTTTCTAAAGTTTTTGAAACTATTCTTGCTTCCAAATTTCTTAAGCATTTCTCTTCTCATAATCTGCTCTCAGATCGCCAGTATGGCTTCCTTAAGGGTCGCTCTACTGGTGATCTTCTTTCATATCTTACTAACTCTTGGTCATCCTCCTTTCGGGACTTCGGTGAGACTTTTTCTATTGCACTAGACATATCGAAAGCCTTCGATAGAGTCTGGCATAAATCTTTAATTTCTAAACTACCCTCCTTCGGTTTCTATCCCTCCATCTGTGCCTTTGTCTCTAATTTCCTTTCCGGCCGTTCCATAGCCGCGGTTGTGGACGGCCATTGTTCACTTCCTCACCCTATAAACTCCGGTGTTCCTCAGGGCTCTGTCCTATCTCCTATTCTCTTTCTAATTTTTATAAATGATCTCCTTAACTGTACCTTAATTCCCATCCATTCATACGCAGACGACTCAACCTTGCACTACTCCATTAGTTTTTCAGAACGCCCCAGCCAGCAATCCCTCAACGACAAACGTAATGAAGCCATAGAACTCTTAAATTCTGATCTAAATACTATTTCCAATTGGGGCAGAGAAAACCTTGTTAACTTTAATGCTTCGAAAACCCAATTTCTCCATCTATCTACCCGTCAGGATCTCCCAGCGGACTATCCCTTATTCTTCAACAATACAAAAATCAATCCTTCATCTTCTCTCAATATTCTTGGTGTCTCTTTTTCTGCTGCTCTCATTTGGAAGGACCATATTACCAGTCTTGCTAAGGCAGCCTCCCAGAAGCTGGGTGTGCTCAACCGCCTTAGGGGGTTCTTTTCCCCTGCACAGCTTCTTGCTCTATACAGGGGCATAGTGCGCCCTTGTATTGAGTATTGTTCACATGTGTGGGGAGGTTCCTCTCACACCGCTCTCCTAGACAAAGTTGAAAGGAAGGCCTTTCGTATCATTAACTCCCGTCCACTCACCAACTCTCTGCAATCTCTCTCTCTCCGCCGCAATGTTGCATCTCTCTCGCTATTCTATCGCTACTATAATAATAAGTGTTCCTCAGAGCTATCCCAGTGCATACCACCTCCTTTACGTAGGGCACGTGGTACCCGTCTTGCAACTCAATCCCACCCCTACTCTGTGCAACTCTCCAACCCAAGAGTGAAACGTTACTCTCAAACTTTCTTCTACTCAACAGCTGTACTCTGGAACTCTCTCCCAGAATCAGTCTTTCCCTCTTCCTATGACTTAAATTGCTTCAAACTCCGTGTGTCCAGGCATTTTGGCTCGAACGTCCCTTGATTTTGGCCCTGTCACTCTTTCAACTATGGGGGAGGCACTCGCTATAGGCAGTTATGCCTTTTGCCTCCCTCAATCACATAGAAAAAAAAAAAAAAAAAAAATTTAGTTGGTAATTCCCCCCAGGCTACTGAATTATATTTAAAGTTGGATAGACCACAAGACAAGTCAAAATCGATACCTTCAGGATCTGGGACAGTCTGCTGCGGGATCTGTGGGTAAGGACTACAAACATCACCTGCACCAGGATGTCCACAGGTCCTTATTACTGCCACAGCAGGAGAATCTGGAGGAGAGGAGTCAGGGGACCTATGATAGGGTTTTAACATATTTATGTGAAATACTTGCTTAGGCTTCCTCCTGTCTGGGGTAGCCACTAAGTAGTCAGTAACACTCACCCTTTTTACTACTTTATATGGTCCTCTAAATTTTGCTGATAAAGGTTGGCCGAAAAGGGGAATGAGAACCAAGACCTCATCACTGGGCTGAAACTCCCTCACACGGGCTCTTTTATCGTACCATACTTTCATGGTGTCTTTAGCCACTCTTAGATTTTGTGCTGCAAACTCGCACGAGGGTCTCAGCCGGGTTTTGAACTCTGACACATACCTGAGGAGATTTTGGTTCCCTTCCTGACCAACTAGGCTGTCCTGCAATAGCTGCAAAGGGCCACGTACCTGGTGACCGAAAATTAGTTCATTGGGTGAGAAGCCCGGAGATTCAGTTGGAACCTCACGGGTGGCAAACAACAGAAAAGGTACCCCCTTGTCCCAATGACCTCCAGTTTCCTCACAATATTTTCTTAACATAGATTTTAGAGTTTGACGGTATCGTTCGAGGACCCCTTGACTCTCTGGGTGGTAGGAGCTAGACTTCACATAGTCGATACCCAATTCCTCCAGGGACTGCTGAAATACATTGGAAGTGAAATTAGTACCATGATCACTCTGCACCTCATGGGGGAAACCCATTCTGGTGAAGAATTTTAGCAGTTCCTTAATAACTGTTCGGGTTGAAGTATTTCTTAACGGTATAGCTTCTGGGTATCGAGTTGCCATGTCCATTATAGTTAACAAATATATATGTCCCTGGGATGTCTTTGGCAATGGGCCAACGATATCCACTACCACCCGAGTGAAAGGGTTCTCGAACACTGGTAAGGGCACCAGAGGGTGTGCTGGCACCTTTTGATTAGGTTTTCCTGTCATCTGGCAGGTGTGACACACTCTACAGAACTCCACTACATCTGCACGCATTCCTGGCCAGTGAAAGTGGGCTCTAATGCGATCTAAGGTTTTCCTCACACCTAGGTGCCCTGCTAAGGGTATATTATGGGCCATTTCTAGTATATCTCTACGACAAAGTTTAGGAACTACTACCTGATGTACGTCCCATGCCCCGTCATCAATAGGTCTATGTGGCGGTCTCCACCTACGCCACAAAACTCCTTTCTTCATATAAAAACATTCATCCTTCTCCTTCTCATTCTCCTCTTCACTCACGGCACTGGCAGCTAACTCCTTACACTCACTGTCATCTCGCTGCAACTCTACCAGGCCACTAGGACAATTAGGAGGGGTGTCATGATCATTTGGCTCAAGGTTAGCAATAAAAGTTTCAGACAGATCTTCTTCAGTCTCCGCATCAGGCACAGTTAGAGCATCATTCACTACTCTTTCATCCCTTTTATCTACCTTCACAGATGGTACAATTATATCCGAGGGAACTGCTACTTGGGCCATAGATCGAGTGACAGCACACACTGGGAAAACCTTTGGCATCTCCTTCTCGAGCTCACCGGTCAGTGGCTCGTCAACAGGGGAAAGTGACAAAACTGGGTCTGGTCGGACCCTCTCACCAGCCACATCATTCCCCAAAAGGAGTGTTACCCCAGGCACAGGGATGTCCTGAGGCCTACACAAAGCTATACAGGCTTCACCCTTCGCAAATCCCACTCAATCTCACCATTCACCAAGTTGGCAGAAAATTGACCTCCAGCACCTCTCATTATTACTGATTCGCCAGTTGGGCATTCAGAATAAGGATTCACCATGAGGGTGCTAGTAGAACTAGTATCTCTTAAGATTTTTACCTCATGAACACAACCATTTATTTTCACACATCCAGATGAAATAAAGGGACGGTAGCTATCCTGAACTGATGGGGATACTAAGACAGGCTTAACCCTTGCGGGTTGCACCACACACGCTACTACACCATTTCCTGTCTGATTTACGTTAGCTAGGTACTTGTGCGGTCGGGAGTCCTCCGTCAAAGGCACATTAGGGTGGTTTTGGTTATTTGGAGAGGCAGTTACTGTGGCTACTGTCTCCCGCGGTCTCTCTGCTCTTAGACCAGTCAAAGTAGGGCTGGACTTAGAACAAATTGTAATAGAAGGTTTTTTGGCTTTAACTTGTTTATTAGGTCCCTCTGATGAACATATAAAAAGTCTCCAACTTTTGGACACCGGGAAAGTGGTTAATTTGCATAAATTCAAGATGGCCGCCGTCCAAAGCTTCAATTTACAGATAACTTTTTTCTGGTTGCTCCTAGACCCTATAAATGTATTACAAACAACGTTTTTTGGCTTTAACTTGTTTATTAGGTCCCTCTGATGAACATATAAAAAGTCTCCAACTTTTGGACACCTGGAAAGTGGTTAATTTACAGCCAAAAAACCTTACAGCCAAAAAACCTGCTATTGCAATTTGTTCTAGGTCAAGCCCTACCTTTACTGCACATTATTGTCTATTACATTTTGCCTAGGCCTATACTAATCCCATCATCTTGTTTCTTGTTTCATGCAAGGACTTCCAGGAGGCTGCAGATCTTTTGGATAAGCTGTTGCGTGAAGACGTTTCACCGGATGAAGTCTGCAGTAAAGACGTTTTCAACAGAATTTCTGAAAAACTTAAAGCTGAGAAGAGCTCCTTAGCAGAGCATAAGATGGGAAAGCTATGGATTCAATACATGGACATGATTGACCTGCTGCGTCGCTTCCTGAGGGCACTGAGAATGGGCGATTTCCTACTGTACCTCGGAACACTCCAGGAGATGTTGCTGTACTTTGCAGCGTGTGGTCATAACAATTATGCCAAGTCAGCCCATGTGTACATTCAAGACATGATTGAACTTGAGCAGCTCAACCCAGACATGTTCTGTCAATTGAACTCCGGTCTATTTGTGATCCGCCGAAGTGATCGGCTGTGGGCAGGACTGCCAAGCGACTTGGTTATAGAGCAGGTTTTGATGCGCTCTTTGAAAACGAATGGTGGATTGACACGTGGTAGGGGCATGGAGGAAACGCAACGCCTGCGCTGGTTACTTGCTATGCCAGCCTGCGCTGAGGTGAGTGAAGTTATGCAAGAACTGACAGGGAAGCATTTCCACACCTCTGAGCAGCACAAAGAAATGACTGAAGCAAGGCGTGAACGAGATAGGAAGGACACAGAGAAGGTTCTCGCATTCTTCAAGGATTATGATCCATTTCAAGAATCAAATGAACTCAGGAATATTGCCAACGGTGTGACAGGACCAGCCTCGGCCAATCCTCATTTACTGTATGAGGTTGGTATGAACATTGTGCAGAAGATGGAAGGTAGCAATGCTTTTGACTTTTCATTTAGGAAGAAAGATCAAGTTGAGTCGTTGGGTGCAAAGGTTACAATCAGTGCTGAAAAAGTACCAATCGACCCACAGCTCCTTTTCCAGAGGCTCCTCATCTTTGCTAATAACAGGGACTTAGGTGTTGAAGAGGTCTTTGCGTATGAGTTGTCTAGCTACCCTACTGCTCTGTTCGATAAGTGGGGGAGGCTCAGGGAAGCCAATAAACCACAGCTAGGAGATGAGATAGCTGCTGTTGTTCCCAAGTCGTCATTGGAATCATTTGAGGAAGAAAGGACTGTGACCCATGTTCTGGATGGTGGTTCCTTATTGCAAAGGATTCCATGGAAGAAGGGTGACACATTTGAGGACATTGCAAGCATGTACATGAAGCATGTTTCCAAAAACTTTCTCAACCCGGTGGTTGTATTCGACGGTTATAAATCAGGACCTACTACCAAGGACATGACACACAATCGACGATCAAAAGGAGTCTTTGGTCAAAAGGTGATGTTCACTCCAACCATGCCCCTTCGGTCAAAAAAGGAAAACTTCTTGTCAAACTCGGACAATAAGCAAAACTTCATTGACTTATTGTGTGAAACATTCAAGGCAAATGGAATTGACTGTGTCAATGCGCCAGCAGATGCAGATGTCATGATTGCGAAGAAGGGAATTGAGCATGCAAGGGAAACCGTGACATATGTGATAGGTGAGGACACAGACTTGTTGGTGCTGTTGTGTCATTATGCGGAACGAGGGATGAATGATTTGTACTTCAAGTCGAGCAAGGAAGGTGGGAAATGTTGGCATATTAACTCAGTAGCAGAAGCTCTCGGTGAAAGCATCTGTTGTGTCCTGCCAGTTGTCCATGCACTCTGTGGATGTGACACAACCTCACGACTGTATGGTATTGGTAAAGGGGCTGCCTTGAGGAAAGTGAGGGAAGACAACGGTTTCTTGAAATGTATAGAAGCATTCTGTTGCCAAAGTGGAAGTAAAGACGCGATATCATCAGCTGGTGAAAAGGCCTTGGTTTATTTATACGGGGGAAAAGGAAATGACACCCTTGACGGACTGCGAAAGACAAAGTTTTGCAACAAGGTGGCAAAAAGTTCAACTACCGTTGAAGTTCACAGCCTTCCCCCAACAACCGATGCAGCCAAATACCACTCGTTCCGAGTTTATTGTCAGGTCCAGGAATGGATGGGGAACTGTGTGGACCCCGAGAAATGGGGCTGGTGTCTGCGGAAGGGACAGCTTGAACCGAAGACGATGGATTCGCCAGTGGCTCCTGATTCACTACTGAAATTGGTCAGATGTCAGTGTAAGGGCAACTGTGACACTCAACGCTGTAGTTGCAAACGGAATGAGCTTGAATGTTCCAGTGAATGTGGTCAATGTAAAGGACTCTGTCAAAATAGCAACTTTGATGCAAGCACCGATGATCCAAGTGAATACGAACTCCTATCATGAATTATATAATTGGCTCTGAATGACGTCATACTACGTCATGGTTTTGTTTTTGTTTTTTTATAAAAAAGAGGGACAACAGGTCAAAAAACCCATACAAGCACAAAGTGCCTGTGTCACCCCTTGTGAAAGAGACAGTTCAGCCTGTCTGTAAGGTTTTTCGGCTGTAAATTAACCACTTTCCAGGTGTCCAAAAGTTGGAGACTTTTTATATGTTCATCAGAGGGACCTAATAAACAAGTTAAAGCCAAAAAACGTTGTTTGTAATACATTTATAGGGTCTAGGAGCAACCAGAAAAAAGTTATCTGTAAATTGAAGCTTTGGACGGCGGCCATCTTGAATTTATGCAAATTAACCACTTTCCCGGTGTCCAAAAGTTGGAGACTTTTTATATGTTCATCAGAGGGACCTAATAAACAAGTTAAAGCCAAAAAACCTTCTATTACAATTTGTTCTAGGTCCAGTTAAATGATTGCTAGATTTACTGGACTATCTCTCTTTAGCCCAACACTGATAAGCTAAGTGGCCTCTCTTGCCACAATAGGTACACACTTTCTGGGATACATTCCCCTTGTAAGCTTTATTATTATTGGTTTGGGCCCCACCTCTGTTACCATTACCAGGAGTCACATTCTTAGTTAGGGGAGCATTTTTAGTTTGGTTTGCATGGAGAGACGTTACAGGCTTTTGCGAGTGACTTGATTTATCAGATTTGTGATTGGAGAACTTATTATTATCATAGGGCTTTTTCCCACGAAATTTGTTGTTTAGTACATACGTATCAGCCATGTCTGCAGCTTCGGCAAGAGTTTCTACCTTTTTCCCTCTCAAATGATAGGCTACTGATGAATCTACCTTCCATAGGAAGTTCTCAAGCAAGATGAACTCTTTCAGACCCTTAAACTCAGTGACATTCTTACTTGTTAGCCAGTTATTTAAGCTTTGTTCATGGTCCTGGCAAACACTGTATGAGTTTCCTCGATTTTTTTATGAGTCTTTCTGAAAGTCTGTCTATATGCTTCAGGCAGCAGTTTGTAGTTTTTTAGAATGGCTGCTTTGAGACGGTCATAGTCTTGCCGAACCTCAGACTCTACTGAAATGTAAGTTTCCCGACCTTGTCCTGTCAACACCGTTTGCAACATAAATGGCCCCCAATCTGTTGTCTACCCCATACCTGTAGCAACCTCCTCGAACAACACAAAAAAAGTCCTGAACATTGTCCTCGGTGAACGGGGAATTACACTCGTCATGGTTAATCCCGGAGGGGGAGCAAGCACATTGTTTTTGGACTCGGTTTGAGCAGTTAATTGGGCAATGCGATATTGATGATCTACCTCTAGCCGAGTTTGGGCTTGTTGTGACTGTGCTTGCAGCTGAGCGTCTGCCTGGGCAGCATTTAACCTAGCTAAATCAAGATATTGTTCAGGGGTAAATCCCTCTGGCAAATTCTCACCAAACCGCATCTATATCCCATTACCGAGTCCTCCACCAACCGTTCCATTATGCTCTCCGCCCACACCCTCGTCTACGTGAATCCCACCATTCGCTCCGTTAGGCTCACCGCCCTCGTGAATCCCAAATAATTCTGACTTTATGATCTGTGCTATTTCAGGTTTTGTCATGTCCGAGACCGTTAGCTCAAAATACGAGGCTAGTACTATTAACTCTGCCTTGGACAAGAGATCGATGTCATCGGCAACGGGTGACGATTCTAAGAAATTCTTAACATCTTCCTTATTAATAATTTCAGGCATGATTATGATATGATATGAACTTAGTGAAACTTATACAAAACGTATCCTGGCGAGGTCGCCAGTTAATCTGTTGCGTATCTTGATTTAGAAGTGGTAAACTAAATAAATAAAGATAGAACAGTTAATATGAGCGTGTAGCAAACAGCTGAAGGCCAATAGAACGTAAAATATTAAAGTTTGTTCTGTTGTTACTTGCTTTCCTTTAGTTGTTGGGACAGCTATCCTTTATACTCTGATACACTTCAATTATATTTAATCAGTAAACTATTTAAAGTTACATTGAATGTTTTATTATGAAAGAGGCTATTAATTACGAATACAAAAGTTCGGTATGTAAGCAAGGTTTTAAGACACTAGAATATCTCAATTAATCTTGATTATCAGCAAAGTATTAAGATCTTTTATATAATTTATTTAAGTTTGTTAACCCTTTTACTCTTTATATTATCTCTTTATTCTTAGTTTATTATTATTCTCCCTTTAGTATTTTATCTAAGTTATTCTTATTACTGAAAGACATTTGACTAAATAAAAATGGTAAGGAAATATTTGAATGTCACATAAAATGGAATTGTATTTATAAACGTTAATAAGGTATTTTACAATTAATCCAAATAATAAGCAATGAAAGTTATGATAGATTTCAGGATCGTTTTGCATACGTTCTAATTTCACCAAAGTACAAATTAAAGTTTAGTAGGCTTAAGTAGATAATATAATTTATAGGACTTTTACAATGCCTATTCCGAATAATAGCTTTACATAAAGTCAGGTAAGTATTTAACTTATACAAGGCTTAATCATTAATTATTAATGACAATACCTTTACATCCAGTTAATTAATTGTTAACAGGTAAAGTAGTCAATATTAAATCACAAATCATCTCCGAATCAAACATTAATTTTAATCACCAAAAGTAAACAGTAATTCTAAATATGTATCTCTCCAATTAAACCTAATGATTCTCCAATCACAAAATCCTAAATCAAAGGAGTGTATGTTTTCGACATACCTCGGGTTAATTAATAGTCACGGGTTTCCTACCGGGTAGAGGTGACAAGTTACGCCCTACAAATAAAATTAACCCTATACAATATTTATACAAGCCTGTTCTCCATGCAGCTGTATACGCTTCCCAACTCCGAATGTGTCTAGTTAGATTTATCAAATCTCAGGCTTATACATCGTTCCCCGGACCAAGCTAATCCAATGAGAAGTCAGGATACACGTGCCTAATCCAATCCGAAGCAGGCAGGGTGTGAGAGCCAGTTACCGACGAGAACAGGTGTGCGGGAGCCAACCAGGTGTTAGAAGTTGGTGGGGGAAAGGGGGGCTCACCACGTCACAGGTGCCCCGCCCCTCTCGCTCGCTTTGGCGGGAACTTGAGGAATGTGAAGGATGTGTGGAATGTCACGTTCACACCAGCTAGGCTGCTTTCTCTCTCTCTCTCTCTCTCTCTCTCGTCACATAGGAAAGAAAGAGGGATCGTTTCTTGCAGTTGTAGGTGTAAAGTCGCGTTCAACAGGTTGGTCTGGTCACACGTCACATTTTGGTTATCTTCCAGATATCACAATATATATATATAGTTTTGTAGTTGATGAATAGAAATTGTATTAATACATTCGTATCCAGAGAGACACTTCCATAAACAGAATAGGTGAAGTCAACGAATATTTACAAGTGAGCTAAAGATTATGGCATCTGACTGTACAGTTGGTCACATAAGTTCTGTTCCTGTCCGTGATCTTATACATGGTAATATAATGTGCATGATTGAATTACGAGTGTAGTTTCTTATGCAGTGGTTAACTCATCTGACTAGTTTACTGATAAATTAATGATATCACACTCGCAAATCATTAAGGGGGGTGACTGGCTTTTTTGTTATCTTTCTCTCCTTTTCTCTCTTTCCCTGGCTAATTGTATCCATTCGGCCCCATTCAGCCAACTGTTTTAAGACGTTTATCCCCATCCAGGTGTCGATTTCTTCCTGGCGAGCGATAGCGAGCCAGCATTGTATGGAGAAATCTGGCTTCGCCGGAGACATTTTTCTATCGACAAATGTACAAATTTAGCTTGCTGTCAAAGCAAAAATATATAAATGCTGGCTCGCTAACGCTCGCCAGGAAAATATTGACACCTGGATGGGGGTAAATGTCTTAAAACAGTAGGCTGAATGGGGCCGAATATTTACAAGCCAAAGAGAGAGGGAGAGAAAGATAAAAAAAGCGAGGTGGGCTCTCTTAAGGCTAATTTAACTTTCATACACAAGATCACGACGAGGAACATAACTTATATGGGCAACTGTACATGCGTGATCTCTATAAATGTCCTATAAATCATTTAAACCCTTTCAAGATCCAAGTCGCTTTGCTTTTCTGTTTTCTGGTAGTCATTACCTTTACCTTACCTTTGGATACCTTTGGATGTGTTCGCCGCTCCTCTAGCGGCACCAAGGAGCGCGACGCCCCTCGTTATGGGTGGTGATTTGGTGCAGTAGACTGTTTGAAGCGACAGCTCGCTCCGTTGCGAGGATGGGCTCGTCTGGCACTTTTTGCAGTTCGACATCTAGGGCTCTCTTGAAGTTGTCTAACGAGATGTCCCTCATGTCTCTTACTCGCCGTGGGAGTTTGTTGAAGAGACGTGGGCCTCTGTGTGATAACCAGCCCTCTCGCAGAGAGCCCATAGCACCCCTGTTATTCATCCGGGGGATTTCGCATTCCCAGCCTCTCCTATCACTGAATTTCATGACTATCGGAGTATGTAGGTTTGGTACTAAACCCTCTGCGAGTTTCCACGTGTATATTATTAGATAACGTTCTCTTCTACGTTCCAGTGAGTACAGATTCAGTGCTCTTAAACGCTTCCAATAGTGTAGATGTTTTATCGAACTTATATGCGAAGTGAAATTTCTTTGTACACTCTCTACGTCATTTATTTCACCTGCTTTGTATGGGGTTGTTAATACGCTACAGTATTCAAGCCGCGGTAGCACTAGAGATTTGAAGAGCGTTATCATAGGCAATTCACCGCGTGTTTTAAAAGTACGCAGAAGCCAACCCGTTAGACGTTTCGCAGCCGCCACTTTGACCTGGTTATGTACTTTGAAACCCATATTTTCAGACATTAATACCCCAAGGTCTTTCACACTGTCTTTCCGTTCTATTATGTGGTTAGATTCTGTTAAGTAATTTGTAATTTCTTTAACACCATTATTATCTCCGTACCGTATTAATTGGAATTTTTCCTCATTGAATTGCATGTTGTTTTCCCTGGTCCACTGGAACACTACATTCATGTCTTCCTGCAGTCAGCCCGTGTCCTCTTGTGTGTTTACTATCTTGCTTAATTTTGTGTCATCAGCAAAAGACGACACCGTACTGTGTCTGGTGTTGGTATCTATGTCGCAAATTAGTATGAGGAACAGAAGGGGTGCTAGCACTGTTCCTTGGGGCACTGAGCTTTTGACATCCGAAGGCTCAGAAGTGACTTGGTTTACTGCTACCGATTGTTTTCGGTTTACGAGGAAATTGTATATCCACCGTCCGATTTTCCCAGTTATACCTTTTGCTTTCAGTTTGTGGGCTATTATACCATGGTCACATTTATCAAATGCCTTAGCAAAATCGGTGTAAATGACATCCACGTTTTTCTTTTCTTCTAGCGTTTTAAGAATTTTGTCATAGTGTTCCAAAAGTTGTGAGAGACATGATCTTCCCGCTCTGAACCCATGTTGACCGGTGTTGTGTAGTTCATTTGCCTCCATGAATGTTGAAATTTTGCTTCGCAGGACTCGCTCGAAAACTTTAATGATGTGAGAGGTTAGAGCTACCGGGCGGTAGTTTTTTGGTAGTGCTTTACTCCCTCCTTTATGCAGTGGGGCAATTATTGCGTTTTTCAAGCTATCTGGTATGTCACCAGTGTCTAGACTCCTTCTCCACATTATAGCCAGGGGTTTTGAGAGGTTTTCCTTACATTTTTTCATTAGGATCGAATTCCATGAGTCCGGGCCTGGTGCCGAGTGGGATGGCATGTTGGAAATGGCCTCTTCTATGTCTTTTGGACCGAAATCAATATCCAGCATCTGAGGGGTTTCCGTGGGGGAGGTTTCCATGAAAAATATATTTTGGTCTCTGATGACTTTTGTTTCATCAGGCTCACTGAATGCCATTTCATACTGCCTGCTTAAGAGTTCGCTCATTTCCTTTTTGTCCCCTGTGAAAGAGCCGTCCCCTTTGCTCAGTGGGCCGATGTTTGATGTTGTTTTAGCCTTTTGTTTGGCGTATGAAAAGAAGTATTTGGAATTTTCCTTTATACCTGCAATAGCTTTCCTCTCCTCTTCCATATGTTGTAGTTCATATGATATTCTTAGCCTTTGTTCAATTTCCACAATTTCTCTATCTATTTCGACCTTTTGCCTATCCTGTAGATTTTGATGTGTGCGTCTTTGTGTGAGTAATTTTCTTCTTCTGTCCAGCCTCCTCCTTTCCCGACGATTTTATTTAGATTAGGAAGGGCATATGGAAGTTAGAGGGATGATTGAGATAGTTTTTGCCTCTATAATACCCACAGATCTATATTAAGTTGCATAAGATCTTCTAATGACAACCAAAATAAACTGCTAAAACGCGTCAGAGCTTCAAGGGGTTAAATCATTCAGTACCAGGGACGTCATTTGATTAGATCCTGGCAACTATTAGACGATTATATTCAGCTTAGGAAGGACCTCTAGCAATAATAATAATAAGGCTTCAATATATCTCAACCACAACCTTTTCCAATTACCACAGATCCTTCCTAAGCTGCATAATATCGTCAAAATATAGCTAGAATAAAATATAGCACACGTCGCTGGTACTCAAAGGGTTAATAATATAAGAAAACTGGAAGAATGTAAGAATACAAGTACAAATTATCTATCTATCTATCTATCTATCTATATATATATATATATATATATATATATATATATATATATATATATATATATATATATATATATATATATATATATATATATATATATATATATATATATATATATATATATATATATATATATATATATATATATATATATATATATATATATATATTAGGTGTAGCAAAACTCAATTCTCGTGTAGATACAATTGTTTTATTAAAGTTAAATAATATATATCAGCACAAGCTTTCATTAGGGAACAATAACAATATCATAAAGTCAAATAGGAATTCCAACATTGGCGGCTTTGAGGCACTTTAGGACCCAATTTCTGCCTCTATCTCTCCATCACAATCTTCCACAAGACTATCAACTATTCTTCAACAATACACAACTTAACCCTTCATCTTCTCTCAACATTCTAGGTGTATCTTTTACATCTGACCTCTCTTGGAAAGATCATATTTCCACTCTTGCTAAAACAGCTTCCCAAAATGTATGTGTGCTTAACCATCTTCGTGGGTTCTTCACCCCCGCACAGCTTCTTGCTCTGTATCAGAGCACAGTGCACCCCTGTATTGAGTATTGTTCGCATGTTTGGGGAGGCTCCACCCACACCGCATTTCTCGAACGAGTAGAATCAAAAGCATTTCGCCTTATACTGTATATACTATATATTGGAAAGCAATTTATATCCTAAATTCAATCTAAATATACTCTGGGGTTTTTTGTTTTTATTTTCAACTAACGGTAAATTGCAAAGTTCCCATCAAGATTTCCAAGCTATTTTGAAGATTATGTAGTGAAATATGGTGCAAATTATACAAACTTGGTCTTAAGGGGAGACGAGTCGTTTCTCTGGTCCCCTTTCTCCCTCGTGTTAAGCCCAATTTGTTTTGAGATTAAATTACTTTCGGCCCTTTAGTTTGGCGATTTTATCACCTTTTGCCTCATTTCTTTGTCAACCTTTTATGCCATTTAGGTTTCGATCTTTTCCTGGCGAGCGAAAGCGAGCCTGAAATCTTAAGAGTAACCGGCCTTCGGCCGGGAAATTTTTCTATCGAAAAATGTACAAATATATCTTGAAAGGGGGTCTATTTTTTTTTTTTTTAAGCTTGATGGAGGTCTAGTGAAGAAACTAAGAAACAAAGGAATGAATGACCATACAAACAGCTCGTCTCCCATTAATGTGATGCAAAGACATGGTAGTTTCATATTTTTTCCACCAAGTATAAGAGATTCAATTTATCCTAAGCTGAAAAGAAACAGAGAATAGTTATAATTGCATACAGAGAAAAATAGGGTGTCCATGAATTTGTATTGGTTGGCTAGGGAGTAAAGCCGGTGTCACACGAGAGCTTTTATAGTCAACATTCTATTATCAACATTTTTCTGGCAACATTTCTGGAATATTTTGCACTTGTATCAGAAACTAGACTGATGATAGATGGATATAAGTAACATGAATATTGCAAATGTTTAACTCATAAGCTGCCAGACCAGTGTTAAGGATAAATGTTGAGGGAAAAAGCGCTCGTGTGATACCGGCTTTAGGCATCCGAATGTACCATAAGTGGGACATAAAAGTTGGCCCAGATCCTTCCTAAACTGTGGAAAATAGTAAACTAATAACCTGTCCTAATCTGTAGAGGGTTAACCCCTGTTGTACCCGCCACATAATAGTAAACTAATAACCTGAATAACCTGTCCTAATCTGTTGAGGGTTAACCCCTGTTGTACCCGCCACATAATAGTAAACTAATAACCTGAATAACCTGTCCTAATCTGTGGAGGGTTAACCCCTGTTGTACCCGCCACATAATAGTAAACTAATAACCTGAATAACCTGTCCTAATCTGTTGAGGGTTAACCCCTGTTGTACCCGCCACATAATAGTAAACTAATAACCTGAATAACCTGTCCTAATCTGTAGAGGGTTAACCCCTGTTGTACCCGCCACATAATAGTAAACTAATAACCTGAATAACCTGTCCTAATCTGTAGAGGGTTAACCCCTGTTGTACCCGCCACATAATAGTAAACTAATAACCTGAATAACCTGTCCTAATCTGTGGAGGGTTCACCCCTGTTGTACCCGCCACATAATAGTAAACTAATAACCTGAATAACCTGTCCTAATCTGTAGAGGGTTAACCCCTGTTGTACCCGCCACATAATAGTAAACTAATAACCTGAATAACCTGTCCTAATCTGTAGAGGGTTAACCCCTGTTGTACCCGCCACATAATAGTAAACTAATAACCTGAATAACCTGTCCTAATCTGTAGAGGGTTAACCCCTGTTGTACCCGCCACATAATAGTAAACTAATAATCTGAATAACCTGTCCTAATCTGTAGAGGGTTAACCCCTGTTGTACCCGCCACATAATAGTAAACTAATAACCTGAATAACCTGTCCTAATCTGTAGAGGGTTAACCCCTGTTGTACCCGCCACATAATAGTAAACTAATAATCTGAATAACCTGTCCTAATCTGTAGAGGGTTAACCCCTGTTGTACCCGCCACATAATAGTAAACTAATAACCTGAATAACCTGTCCTAATCTGTAGAGGGTTAACCCCTGTTGTACCCGCCACATAATAGTAAACTAATAACCTGAATAACCTGTCCTAATCTGTAGAGGGTTAACCCCTGTTGTACCCGCCACATAATAGTAAACTAATAACCTGAATAACCTGTCCTAATCTGTAGAGGGTTAACCCCTGTTGTACCCGCCACATAATAGTAAACTAATAACCTGAATAACCTGTCCTAATCTGTAGAGGGTTAACCCCTGTTGTACCCGCCACATAATAGTAAACTAATAACCTGAATAACCTGTCCTAATCTGTAGAGGGTTAACCCCTGTTGTACCCGCCACATAATAGTAAACTAATAACCTGAATAACCTGTCCTAATCTGTAGAAGGTTAACCCCTGTTGTACCCGCCACATAATAGTAAACTAATAACCTGAATAACCTGTCCTAATCTGTAGAGGGTTAACCCCTGTTGTACCCGCCACATAATAGTAAACTAATAACCTGAATAACCTGTCCTAATCTGTGGAGGGTTCACCCCTGTTGTACCCGCCACATAATAGTAAACTAATAACCTGAATAACCTGTCCTAATCTGTAGAGGGTTAACCCCTGTTGTACCCGCCACATATTTTCATTTTATTATAGTTACATGTAGACGTTTTTGTGAAGCTTAGGATGGATATATGGTAGCTAAAAGAATTAATCGAGATAGTTTATAGCTTTTATATTAGTAGACGTCCTTCCTAAGCTGAATAAAATCGTCTAATAGTTGCCAGAATATAATGAAAAGGCCCTCGCGTTACAGAAGGGGTTAACCGGTGTCGTATTTTGTACTCTATTCTGGCTACTATGAGACGATTGTATTCAGTTTAAAAAGTGTGACGCTTCTGCATAGTAGCCACATGCGGGCATTCGTGCGCGTCGGCTGCCCAGCCGTTTAGAAACCGGCTGGCGGCAGCCGGCCGGCAGGCTTTTCCTTAGTATATATCCTACGACAATATAACTAATGTCTGGGATATTCTTATGTTGTTTCACAGCTTGTAGCTGCACTTATTCTTAACCAACGCATCTTAGTATATTTTATTCTCGATAGTTGATTGTTTCATTATAATATATAAGATGTAAGTCTAGTGAGAGTGGGAGGAGACGAGCGGGAGAGAGAGACCGGCTGGGGGTCGTTGCTTCGCGCGGAGAGTCCAGCTTAGGACGAGCCTGATGTTGCCACGTGCATTTGATTACAACGTTAGGCTTAGTTTTGACTCACGCACGGGGTAGAGGATTTTGACCCGGCAACTGTGTTGAGTGTTGCCAAGCATGGGATGTATTTTGCATGCCTAGGGTGGGGTCCAGACAGATTCAAGACTCAGAGCTCACCTCACTGTCGTACCCTTCGGACCCCCTTGATATCTATCCCTCTCAACCCCACTTAGAAACTTTCTCTCTTACTTTGTATACCTTCCTTCCACTACTTCACCAATCTATTTAATTATCCCATCCCCTTGATAGACCTTATATCTATTATTGTATTAACGACGAGCTCTCAGATAACTAGATAGGATTTTGGGCCTTATGCAGAGACGTAATTGTTAATGAGACCTAGGAAGCTTTTTTGTTGTCTCATATTTGGTGGTTTCATGCTTGCTGGTGTGTTCTTGTGTCAGGTTAGCAGGGGCTAGACCGGAGAGGAGGTTTTTTGCGATCCTTTAAGTAAAGTCTGCTGGTGCGAGTCCTGTGGACCCGCACGACTTTACTAGGATACCCGTGGGAGTCTGGGGGCATTTTCTTGTCTGTGTCCCTGTGTGTCTAGTGTTGTGTTGTGTGAGGGCCCTTGCCTAGTCCACTCAGCACTGCGCTAGCACGTCTTGCTTTTGTTTTAGGGTCGCCAGGAGAGAGTCAGATACTTGCGATCTGAGTCTCTCAAGAGAGCACCCTTTCAATTAGAGTAATTTGGCGCACAGACTTGGGAACGTCCCTAGGCTAGAGCAGGTGGGTCAGCCCGGGTATCCGAAGCCTATATCCTTGCGGCTAGACCTCTGCCACCTGGCAGATTAACAGCTAGTGGTTTATTATATCTGTATGCTTGTTATTGTGCCACAGTTTACCGTTTTTGTGAGCATTGTGAGTCAGTGTGTGGCTTAGAGACTCTGTCCGAGAAGGCTTGCCTGACTAAGAGTGAGAAGCACACCTGTATGTGGTTATGTTGCGAGTTGCTGCCTTTATTTAATTATACCTATGCCATTATACACTGTATGGCCTATCACTAGTATTTATTCCTGCTTATGAGTTAAGAGTTCTCTAAATCCGTAACGTACTTTCTTTGCTAAGCATCAGATCCTACAGTAGCCGCATGCAGTTTAGAAACCTGCATCTTGTCTACCTGTACGATGTTTTGAGGACTGTTTGCTTTCACCTTCTTTCACGCAGGGGTGATTAGTTGTATTAATTAACGTAACGTTAAATGTACTTTCTTCTAGTTTGTTATTAAATTGTTTCTGCAATTTAATTCCGTTATCTATCTTTTCCTTGAAGCTTTAAGTCAACTTAATTGTGCGATCTTGTATATAGCCTGCTTGACTATCAGCAGTCTATAGTGCGTGCACCCTGTAACCGAGTCATAGGATACCTCGTTGTCCAGGCAGGACTCTTGACGGTTTAGGGTGGTTTGTTGCCTGGGTTTATAGATAAGGGTTGGATCTAGCGTTTTCCGTTGTTGCTTGTTGCCGCATACCTAGTCCAATAGAAAGAGCCCAGTGTTTATATATCCCAGGACGTAACAAAAGGGCCTCCAGTAATTAACAGGCTTTGAAATATCTCATTTAATCCTTTTTTACTTCCACAGATCTTTCCTAAACTTCATAAAATCGTCTAAATATAGCTAGAATAAAGATAAAAAGACGTCACCTTTATAGAAGGGGGAAGGGGCTAGTGGCTGTGGTTTTTGGTCTATCCATTCATTTATTACTTTATTTCTTAGTTTATAGAAGGGGGAAGGGGCTAGTGGCTGTGGTTTTTGGTCTATCCATTCATTTATTACTTTATTTCTTAGTTTATAGAAGGGGGGCGCTAGTGGCTGTGGTTTTGGTCTATCCATTCATTTATTACTTTATTTCTTAGTTTATAGAAGGGGGAAGGGGCTAGTGGCTGTGGTTTTTGGTCTATCCATTCATTTATTACTTTATTTCTTAGTTTATAGAAGGGGGAAGGGGCTAGTGGCTGTGGTTTTTGGTCTATCCATTCATTTATTACTTTATTTCTTAGTTATAGAAGGGGGAAGGGCTAGTGGCTGTGGTTTTTGGTCTATCCATTCATTTATTACTTTATTTCTTAGTTTAGAAGGGGGAAGGGGCTAGTGGCTGTGGTTTTTGGTCTATCCATTAATTTATTACTTTATTTCTTAGTTTATAGAATGGGGAAGGGGCTAGTGGCTGTGGTTTTTGGTCTATCCATTCATTTATTACTTTATTTCTTAGTTTATAGAAGGGGGAAGGGACTAGTGGCTGTGGTTTTTGGTCTATCCATTCATTTATTACTTTATTTCTTAGTTTATAGAAGGGGGAAGGGGCTAGTGGCTGTGGTTTTTGGTCTATCCATTCATTTATTACTTTATTTCTTAGTTTATAGAAGGGGGAAGGGGCTAGTGGCTGTGGTTTTTGGTCTATCCATTCATTTATTACTTTATTTCTTAGTTTATAGAAGGGGGAAGGGGCTAGTGGCTGTGGTTTTTGGTCTATCCATTCATTTATTACTTTATTTCTTAGTTTATAGAAGGGGGAAGGGGCTAGTGGCTGTGGTTTTTGGTCTATCCATTCATTTATTACTTTATTTCTTAGTTTATAGAAGGGGGAAGGGGCTAGTGGCTGTGGTTTTTGTTCTATCCATTCATTTATTACTTTATTTCTTAGTTTCCTCGCTAGACTTCCATAAAAAACACTCCCTGGATAAATATATACATTTTTCGGTAGAAAAATGTGCGGCTAAAGGCTGGTTCCTCTTAAAATTACAGGCTCGCTACATTTTTGTATCGAAAAATGTAGACATTTATCTTGAAACGTTGATTAGGTGGTGTTTTTCTAAGGTTGATGGAGGTCTAGTGAGGAAACTCAAAAATAAATAAATAAATAAATATATAGACCATCCACCAAGTACTACCCACTTAAGTACAGAGTTCTTCCGTGGTGGGGTCGTAGTGAAGCGCCTGGTCCGACAGCGCAGACTTCGCTTTTAACTGGGGAAAAAAAAAAAAAAAAAAAAAAATACATGGATTAGAAAGAGCAGCATCATACAAGTTTATTTATATGGCAAATCATATATAGATATTTCTGATCTAGGTTCAATATTTCATTTATATAATTTATGTTTAAATACTCCCAGCCGGGATCGAACCTCCGACATTCAGAACGAGCGCCCAAGCATCGTACGACTTGTGTATGAATTGAAATATATTCTTCAAATAGGCTTTCCCTTCTCCTTAATATATATATATATATATATATATATGAAAAGAATAAGATTACTCTATCACGCCGTGGTGTAGTGGGTTACAAGCTTGGACACTCGTTCTGTTCGGAGGTTCGATCCCGGCTGAGAGTATTTAATCATTTATTAGCTCACATGTATTTGTGAGATATACTTGATTCATTATATATATATATATTTATATATTTATTCATTTACTTATATTTATTTACTTATTGTATTTTATTATACTTTATTAGCATCCTCATATCCTATAGTACCTTAGCCCTTTAAATGTGGGGAGTTCTATAGGGAAGAATTTGACCAGACGGGGACTTTCTCGCCATTTCCGTTCAATATAAGTCGCCCTAGCGCCAAATCCATAGCACTGATCGAATTCAAGCAATGAAAAGAATGAAAATAAACACCATGTGAGGAAGAGCACTTTATTGACAACGTTTCGCATATAGCTTCATCAGGCCAATGTCATACACCAAAAGATTTTTCCGGTCAACAATTTCTTTCAAGACAGAGAAGAGGGAGTACAAAGGAGTACAAAGGAAATCAAGCAACAACAGATCTAGTGACCCTTCTAGGTTGCTTGTCCTCCAAAACACTGAGGATCAAGTGTCCAAACAGTGGTTTAGAGTGGGTAAGGGAACATTGGAAAGGGAATTACTGCCCTGGAACTAATGTCCGTGGCAGGATTAGGAAGTTAGTAGGGGACAGATGGGTTAGTAACTGAGGGGGGGATAAAATAAAGTTATTCATTTACAAACGCAGTCAGTCGCGGGTTTGATGCGAGATATTTGTCTAGGCGGAGTTTAAATGAATCAACGGTGATGCAGTCTATAACGTTTCGGGGAAGCCCATTCCACAAGTTGACAACTCGATTGAAGAAGAAATTCTTAGATTCGTGCGAGTTAAAAGATTTACCAATAATTTTGCAACCGTTTCCCCGCGTGTAATTAGATTGGTCGATAGTGAAGTACTTACTACAGTTCATATTGTCGATGCCTTTGATGATTTTGAACACTTGAATTAAGTCGCCTCTTAATCTGCGCTGGGTTAAAGGAAATAGATTTAATTCTCTAAGACGCTCTTCGTATGGTTTGTTCTTTAGGCTAGGTATCATTTTGGTAACTCTACGTTGAACTCGTTCTAGCTTGTTTATATCTTTTTGGTAATAAGGGCACCAGGATTGAACGCAGTATTCCAGAAGAGGGCGGACTAAGGAATTGTAAAGGGTTAGGATAACTTCTTTGGATTTATGCTCAAATGACCTGCCTATAAAGCCAATTATTTTGTTTGCCTTCTTAACAACTTCTGAACATTGTTGACTCGGTTTTAGGTTACTCGATATTGTTACTCCCAGATCGGTTTCTCTGTTTACATTCTTAAGCTGAGTGCCATTCATCGAATAGTTTGCTTTCTCATTTAGGTATCCGATATGTAGTACTTTACATTTATCCGCATTGAAACTCATTTGCCAAATTTGGGCCCAACATGACAATTTATCTAGATTGTGTTGCATATCGTCAACTTGTTCTTTTGAGAGTACGCTATTTGCAATTTTTGTATCGTCAGCAAATTTTGAGATTGTACAGGTGAGACCCTCATCTATGTCGTTGATGTAAATTAGAAAGAGAATTGGTCCTAGTACCGATCCCTGGGGTACCCCGCTACTTACATTGGTCCATTTTGATGCCTTACCGTTTATGACTACTCTTTGCTTTCTGTCGCTGAGCCAATTTTCTATCCATTTCAACACACCGTCTTGTATTCCATGCGCTTTTAGTTTTAGCAGTAAACGTTTGTGGGGAAACGTGGGGAAAGGGAGGAGGAGGAAAGAGGGCGGGTAAATTCATGCAGAGGTCAAGTGATTGGTGGAGTCAAAATAAATGGGCGGAGCGCTCCGTCTACTCTGTGTACTTACTCTAGTTGTACTTACTCTAGTTGTATTGCGGGAGTGAGCATGCTCGTTATTTCCCGCCTCCTATATGTGTAGGTGTTATATGTATCGTTGGAATGGCTGTGGATGTGTGTGTAGTCTGTATTTTTAGCCAATTGGCGACATCGGAAACGAAGGCTTAGGGTGGATCTGTATGGTACCATTCTCACTATAGACGGTACCGTCTCGCCCGAAGGCTTAGGTAGCCATCAGCTTAGGTGAACCATATGATACCCATCTCGCCTTGTACCATTTTTGCCAACCCCAGATGGGACGTCACAACGTCGTCCACTTATTCCAGGTACCTATTTACAGCTAGGTGAACTGAGGCTAACACATGAAAGGAGACAAGCCCAATTTGTCTCCGACCGGCCGGGGATTTAACCCCCGACCCCTCGTGTGTGAGACGAGAGCTCTACCTACTAGGCTACGGGCTGTGTGTGTGTGTGTGTGTGTGTGTGTGAGTGTGAGTGTGTGTGTGTGAACGTATGAATATTGTAAACAGAGAAGTTTAAGCTAAATTTGTATAAAAAATTACATACAAAGTGCAATAATAATCATCATAATAAAGTTATAGAAAGCGTCACTCATTATTAATATTAACCCGGCAACTGCCAGGAAGCTCATAAGAAGTTTTACTGGGCGAGGGCGGCAAAGCTCTTAAGAGGGAGGCCTAAAAAAAACATTTAAACAGCTTCAGTAGCACTAAACAATTTTTTTTTTTTTTCCCTATACCTCATATCACTCCTCCACATCCCCTCCTTCCCCCTCCCCCTTCAATTATCACCTATTTTGCCTGTTAATCCCTAATTCGTTGGTATATTTTTGTGCTAACATTAGAAAACTGTGTGGAGGATGTGCTCACGTGCCTAGCAAGTGTGTTACACAACCGAGAGTGTGAATGAGTAGGCTCAGTGTGGCTTGAGGCCTGTGGAGAGAGGGGTTGCCTCAATTTGCTCCATATTTCATGAATGGGCTGCTCCATGTATATTCCCGATTTTGACCAGATTTTTTTTATTTTCACTTGTTTCATTGTTGTTACAGGTTACTATCTTCATAGTGAAGGTAAAATAGGCTCATATGAATAAGTAATAACGATATTTATCGTAAAATGACGATTATAGGCCTGAATGGAGCCTATATGCTCGCCCATGGGCATCGAGTTCAATACCCCCCCCCCCCTCGCCGTTCCAGGGTCAATACAAAAAAATATAATACAAAAATAAATACAAAATTAGCGTACGGCATTGTCCTGATGAAGCTATATGCGAAACGTTGTCAATAAAGTGCTCTTCCTCACATAGTGTTTATTTTCATTCTGTCTACTTATCAAAGTTTACTTTTGTCAATGAAAAGATTGGCTCAAAATCTTCTAATAAAAGTCTTCAGTCATTCATTCTGATTTTAAAACCTTTCATCCCATTTCTATATCAATATCAAGACCTTTCGTGCCATTTAGTAATAGTTTTTTCCTGGCGAGCAATAGCGAGCGAGTAATTTTAAGAGAATCCTTGGAAATATTGAGCGAGAATTTCCTTGTTCTTGCTCGGCTAACGGGCCACTCACCAAGCGTATTATTTGCTTCTCTGTCTCTTCAATAGTTTACGTTCGCAATAACTCAATTAAATTAACCATTGGTATTTAAGGAACACCCCCTTCTTAACATTAATCCTCCATTACAAACCCCAATGCACTTTAATAAATAAATGAAAGCATATGATCCTCCCGGGATTCGAACTCGGGACACCACACCCAGAACATAGGCATCAAAACCATTACACCACCAACACAGTTATGTATTTAGAAGACAGTATTAGTTGTGTCCTGTTATAACTGTCACAAACACATGTCTCCCTCTTTCGTGTTTTATGCTAGCAATAATTTTATGGAATATGCCATTATTTTATTAAGGGGGCCCACCTTGTTTTCCTCTCTCTCTCCCCCTCTCTCTCTTGGTTGTATCCATTCGGCCCCATTCAGCCTACTGTTTTAAAGCGTTTATCCCTATCCAGGTGTCTTCTTTCCTGGTGAGCGGTAGTGAGCCAGCATATTTTTTAAATGTTCGGTCCCATGCAGCTTACTGTTTTAAGAAGTTTATCCCCATCCAGGTGTTGAATTTTTCTGGAGAGCGATAACCAGCCAGCATTTTTGAAGACATCCGGTTTCACTAGAGAAATTTTTCTATCATAAGTGCAATGCTTAATTCTCTTATGGAATCGTCTTATGATTGGGTACTCTAACGTCATCTAACGTCAACGACATAAATCATCCAACACCAAGAAAAAAACAGAGGCAACCGAGGACCACCAGCAATAAGGACCGAAGACAGCGAGGACCGAGGACAGCCATGAACATAAATGTAGATCCGACAAGAACCAAAAATATTATTAAAGAGCGTTCCGTGAGTTCTAAAATAACAAATTTAAAGGTTTTCTATGCAAACGCTCGTAGCATACGCAATACATTTTCAGATTTAGAGGAGCTAGTGTTTACAGAAAATTATGATGTGATTGGCATAACAGAATCTTGGCTCAATACAGAAGATAGAGACTTTTTAGCAGAGTATTCACTTCCCGGTTATGTAATGTTTGAGAAAAGCCGAATAAATCGAAATGGAGGTGGCGTTTTACTTTATATCAAAGAAAGTCTTAACCCTACCCTCTTGTCAAAACCTCAAATTGTGAACGTCGACGCATCTTTTGTGCTAATAAAGAATAATAAAGGTACAAAAATAATACTTGCATTAATATACAGACCTCCAGCTCAATCAGTGCAAACTGACCGAGAAATTTATGAACAAATTGCAGATGTAAGTAACTCACAAGATACCGTAATTTTTGGCGACTTTAATTTACCTGTGACCAAGTTGGGCGATACTCTTACTTCACACTCCGGACATGACTTGTATACGAACTTGCAAGAGAGTTCGCTTTATCAATTTGTTCGAACGCCGACCCGTGGTAATAACGTTCTTGACATTGTACTTGCAACAAAAGAAGAATTAATAGAGAATTTGAATGTTGGTGATGAATTCAGTAACAGCGACCATCGTACGATAACTTTCACTTTAAAGTTTACTGGTAACGAACCAAATAGTAGCATCGAAAAAGTCCCTAATTTCAAGAAAGCAAACTTCCATAAACTTAGAGCTATGTTTAAAGAAACTGACTGGAGCTTTTTAATTAACAATAATGACATAAATACATCTTGGAAGTTATTCGAAACCACTTACCTAAAAGCAGTGCAAGACTGCATACCATCGAAAATACGGCGTCCAGGCCATAATAATAAGCCCAAATGGTGGAATAAAGATATTTCAAACTGCCTGCTTGCTAAAAAAATTTGCTAATGATAGATTAAAATCCTCACAATATGACGAAGAACGGGTGAAATTTGTAGAGCTACGACGCAAAGCCAAAAAGTTAATTAAGCAAAGTAAAAAGACCCTAGAGTTACATATTGCGAATCAAAGTAAAACAAACCCGAAAGAATTCTATAGTTATATCAGAAAGAAAAAAGTAGTTACTTCAACTGTTGGACCGTTAGTCGATGAAAATGGAGAATACACCAAAGACGAAGTACAAATGAGTAATGCCCTCAATACCTTCTTTGCATCAGTTTTTACAACAGAAGACCTCAGTGATATCCCTACACCATCGCCGATTCAGATTGATAATTCAGATGTTCTAAGCAATATCACCGTTACAGAGAGAGAAGTATTGAATTGTTTAGATAAACTCAAGGTAAATAAAACGCCTGGACCTGATACAATCTCGCCTAGAGTTCTGAAGGAAGCTAAGGATGAGCTCTCCAAACCACTGACATTGCTATTCAATAAATCCTTGCAGTCTGGAACTATGCCTGATCAGTGGAAGCTAGCCAACGTAACACCGATATTAAAAAAAGGCAGCAAATCCCTACCCAGTAACTATCGTCCAATTAGCTTAACCTCAGTTGTATGTACAATGCTAGAAACGGTCATACGAGACAGACTCGTAAATCACTTAGAGGAAAATAACATACTTAAAGATACTCAACACGGCTTTCGTAAAAAACATTCCTGTTTAACAAACCTCTTAGACTTCTTCCACGATATCCTCAACCTCTACGATGAGAGTAAAGCTGTAGATTTTATTATACCTTGATTTTCAAAAGGCCTTTGACAAAGTTCCCCACAAACGTTTACTGCTAAAACTAAAAGCGCATGGAATACAAGACGGTGTGTTGAAATGGATAGAAAATTGGCTCAGCGACAGAAAGCAAAGAGTAGTCATAAACGGTAAGGCATCTAAATGGACCAATGTAAGTAGCGGGGTACCCCAGGGATCGGTACTAGGACCAATTATCTTTCTAATTTACATCAACGACATAGATGAGGGCCTCACCTGTACAATCTCAAAATTTGCTGACGATACAAAAATTGCAAATAGCGTACTCTCAAAAGAACAAGTTGACGATATGCAACACAATCTAGATAAATTGTCATGTTGGGCCCAAATTTGGCAAATGAGTTTCAATGCGGATAAATGTAAAGTACTACATATCGGATACCTAAATGAGAAAGCAAACTATTCGATGAATGGCACTCAGCTTAAGAATGTAAACAGAGAAACCGATCTGGGAGTAACAATATCGAGTAACCTAAAACCGAGTCAACAATGTTCAGAAGTTGTTAAGAAGGCAAACAAAATAATTGGCTTTATAGGCAGGTCATTTGAGCATAAATCCAAAGAAGTTATCCTAACCCTTTACAATTCCTTAGTCCGCCCTCTTCTGGAATACTGCGTTCAATCCTGGTGCCCTTATTACCAAAAAGATATAAACAAGCTAGAACGAGTTCAACGTAGAGTTACCAAAATGATACCTAGCCTAAAGAACAAACCATACGAAGAGCGTCTTAGAGAATTAAATATATTTCCTTTAACCCAGCGCAGATTAAGAGGTGACTTAATTCAAGTGTTCAAAATCATCAAAGGCATCGACTATATGAACTGTAGTAAGTACTTCACTATCGACCAATCTAATTACACGCGGGGAAACGGTTGCAAAATTATTGGTAAATCTTTTAACTCACACGAATCTAAGAATTTCTTCTTCAATCGAGTTGTCAACTTGTGGAATGGGCTTCCCCGAAACGTTATAGACTGCATCACCGTTGATTCATTTAAACTCCGCCTAGACAAATATCTCGCTTCAAACCCGCGACTGACTGCGTTTGTAAATGAATAACTTTATTTTATCCCCCCCTCAGTTACTAACCCATCTGTCCCCTACTAACTTCCTAATCCTGCCACGGACATTAGTTCCAGGGCAGTAATTCCCTTTCCAATGTTCCCTTACCCACTCTAAACCACTGTTTGGACACTTGATCCTCAGTGTTTTGGAGGACAAGCAACCTAGAAGGGTCACTAAATCTGTTGTTGCTTGATTTCCTTTGTAATCCTTTGTACTCTACGGAAAAAACTTTGTAAAAAAAGAAAAAAGAAAAATTAACTTAATATCTGTTATACTATGGCTTTCCATGTGTGGATTTCATGTGTGTGGATTCCAGACGCCAGCCCCCTAGCGGCCATAACTTCCTTCAATGATATACCAAGATACAACTTTAGAAATCAAACGAATGGGAAGGGGATGGTTGGGAGGGCCATGCATCGTCAATGATTACGGGGCCCTACTAAATATTAGGTTTTCATTACTTCCCTCCGGGAATCAAACCTATAATTTAATAGTGGCCCCTTCATTAATTGACGATAATGCCTGAGTACCAAGACTGGAGGGGGACATTCGTGACAATATCCTAAACACTCCTAACCTCAGGAACAAAATAATCCGTACAACATTTTAAGTGTTATTGTTTGCATATAATTGTATACAAATATGAAAGAGGGCAAGCAGTGCGTCACTTCGAAGAAAGTCTGCTTGTTCATGACCAGATCTTTACCTTAAGATCTAAAACATGAAAAACTGGGAACACTCTTGTGCTCCCTTAAATAGAACTATAACTCTTTGAAATCTTGTTCCAACCTTAACAATATTTGTACAGTTTATATATGTTTGTACATTCTGGTAATCCTATATAGCTGCAACTATGATAGATCTCTTAAAATAAAAAATAAACAGTTTTGAACTGTAAAACCAGTTCCATTAATATCACAGCTCGTGATTTATTACAATCTCCGGCGGAAATGGTCCTAGTGGGGCTTTGGACTATTCAGCACATCCCCCCCTTCTTTTCTCGCCTTAACCTAAATAATAATAGCACATAGCCTACTGAACCTTCTGTCGTAAAGCTATACAGGTACGCTTTGGTTTGTCCAGAGCGACCGACAGGTATCGTGTTAGAAAAGTATGATTGGACGCCCACAATTGAGTGTTGGTAATGTCTTCAATGGAGAAATTTTGTAAAAATCTAAGAGAGACGGCCCACTTCCTGATGTCGTGGGCCCTGCCCACCACGCCGGGATTACTTTGTTTAATAACATCTACTAAAAGAGAAGCTAATTTCCTTCTAGTAACACGAGTACCTGTCTGGTTCACCCATAGAATGCCTGGTTATCGAGGGTGAGCTACCCTCATGAACTTAACTAGAGCCTGCACTGGGCATAAAATATGATGTGTGTGTCCGCGTTTCAATGCCGGGACAGAAAATTCTGAGAAAACATGATCAGAGTGCTAATTTTTTGCATAAATGTGGGAGACGGCGCGATCTGGACATTGTCGTGCAGTCTCCCAAACCTAAGGCAATTAGGTTTGTTGCTCATCGCCGCCAGCTCAGAGACCCTATTTCCTGTTGCCAAAGCCATAAGGAACACAGCCTTTTTTAATAGTGACTCAAAATCCGGCGCATTATTATAATTGCGCAATTGAAGCAATGATAAGGCTTTATCTAGCGACCAGGTGGGCATGAGCTGACTTGGTGGTGGGCGTTGCTTGAAACACGCCCTCATAAACACTTTCTCCTCTGCCTGTGGTATCGATAGACCTGTGAGATCGAAAAAGGAGGGGGTTCTTATGGCAGATAAGTGATTCTTTAAAGTAACAACTGAAAAGTGCTTCTGTTCAATTAAGTATTCTAGGTATTTGAAAATCAAGGCCACTGAGGCATCAGTTTGCTCTGATTCTACTATCCAAGTTGTGAAAGTTTTCCAATGCGATTGATATTGTCTCCTGGTAGACATAGTATATTGATTCAGAAAGTTACTTGTGACACTTTCCCCGTACTGAGCTAGCCATTTTGCATTGTAAACGTCCATAATGCAAAATTCAGCGAGGTCTGAAGGTTGCCAATTGTCTCTAAGTGGAATGCGGAGACCGGGAGCGACACCGGGTTCCTGCACCATTCTTGCAACTGGTGATACCACACCTAAGCCCGCCATAACGGCACGATCATCGAGACTACGCCCCGGTAATCCTTTAGTTTGTGAACTATCCGACACATTAGTACAGAATCTGGCGAAGGAAATAGATAGATTGAATTCCACCTGTTCCATCCTCCAGTAATGCATCGGGACCCCCCGCCGGGGTTACCTCCTGGCGGGTTAGGAAGAGAAGGAGCTTGTGATACCCATCGGATGCGAACAGATCCACTTGTGGACGGTAAGGCTTGGCAATCATCTTGTAGAAGACGGTTTGTTTGAGAGCCCATTCTACTAAAGTGCTCTGTCTCCGAGACAGAGCGTCTGCCCAGACGTTCGACACGCCTGGGAGATATGATGCATGCAGATGAATGCTCAGTGATTCGACCAGAGCAAAAATCTGTTCTGACACTACTAGCAACTCTCGAGACCTCACTGAACCCTGTTTCTGAATACAATGGACTGCAATTAAGTTGTCCATTCGAAAAGCTGCTGACTTCCCTTGCGATGAAGAGCCGTGAGTTTGGAGAAAAAACAGAGGAACTAGAAGCTCTTGCTTTTTGATGTGAAACAATTCGTCTTGGGACCAAGTACCCTGCCCTTGATTGCCTACATTGGACTGATACCCCCCCCCCCCATAGTATCCCTGAAGCATCTGTGTCTACCCATACCGAAGGTGGAGGAGAAACCCATGTTGTTATAGAGTACAGTGTTTCGGTCTTCGCCCAGACCGACAGCAAGTCGAGGATTAATGGAGGAATCGGCCATAATTTTCCTTCCGGCAAGAGAGGGAAAACTTTGTTGCCTTCCATCATTAATCTCTTTACTTTCAACCGGCCCAACTTCACAGTTAATTGGATCCAGTTGAGTGAGCCGACCAGGGACTCCCACGTCTTCCTTGTCGTATTCAAACTGTGGAGAAAACAAAACAGTTTCCTGCGAAATCTGTTGCGATTGTCCACACTCTGAGTAAGAGTTAGATTGGCAGTATCTCAGACCAGCCCTATCCACTGAATTTTCCTTGTGGGAACAAGGAGAGACTTTGCCAAGTTGACCTTGAACCCAAGGGTTTGTACATAATTGATTACTTGGTTGACATGAATTTGACATAACTCTTCTGACTCCGCCACCACTAGCCAGTCGTCTAGATACCACAACACCTTTATGCCCAGGCCCAACAATGGCATGAGGGCTTACCGGACTAATTTCGTGAAAATTCTCGGTGCAAGGTTCAAACCGAAAGGCATTCTCTGAAAGACTTAGGTCTCTTGCCTGATCCTCAAGGCGAGGAATTTTTGGAACCTTTTGTTGATGGGGACATGCCAATAGGCATCTGTCAGGTCTAATGAGCACATCCAACCCTAAGGTGGAAGTGTAAGCCTGATTTGATTTACTGTAAGCATTTCGAAAGGTGAATTTTGAATGTACGTGTTCAGACGCGAGAGATCCACTACTGGTCGCATCTGCACACTGTCCCTCTTTGGCAAAGTCTGGAGGTGAATACTAGGCAAGTTGGATTTACTGGGATAATGACCTGCTTGGAGATAATTTCCTGGACCAGGGCCTCCACCTCTTGTGAAACATTGTTGTGTTCTAGCGCCTGATGCAGTCGAGGTCGCCGGATCCACCGCCAGGTGATTCCTTTGTTTACTACTGTTCTGGCCCAAGTTAGCTTGGGCCAGGCTCTGCGGAATACCTGGAACGACCCGGTTTGCAAACTGGGTCTGTCCGGTAGAGATACTCTCGTATTCAACACGCCTGAGCACGGCCCTGGGAGAGAGAGAAAGTTTGGTTGGTTAGTTTTTTGGAGGGGGTGATGGGTTGGTATCAGACGGCTGGTTAGTTTTGGCTGGCGTCAGTCCCTGATTTGGTTTTGGATGTGACTTACCTCTATAACCTAAGTATTTACCTTGTTTTGGTTTGTGCTGATTACCTCCCTGCTGTGGAGGAGGCCTGGGATACCGAAAGTACTGTTTAGTATGGTTGTGACTTTCCGCCGCTTTTGGGCTTATTGTAAGGTTTCTTAAACGGTTCTCTCTTAGGCTGGGAGGTAATCTGCTTCAACCCATCTACCATATTGAAAACTAAACTCCATGTTTCTGAATTGAGTAGGGAGGCAGTTAAGACCGGGGAAAGAGTTACCCGGCGACCAATATCATCCGGCAACTTCTTTATCAAATACACCCTTAAATCCTGGTGGGCCCTTACCGCCTCCATGATACCTATTCTAATATCACCCAGGGAATGAATTGAATTTTGTAATAAAATCCTACGTGACAGTTCTGTGGCCTTCCTAACATTTTGGTCAGCAATGGCCGAAATAGTTCTAGAGAGAGACACGGCAACCTGGCGACTGACAAGATATTGTGAAAACAATCTGAAAGCCTTGTTACATAACTTAAAGTCTCTTTCCAGATGGGCTGGGGGAGGGGTTCAAAAAGGGTCATCTAATTGGTGGAGTGCCAGTTTTGGTGCCGCTAAAAATGCGAACAGGGCCGACGACACACCCTCTGCCTTATTTACAGGTAAAGAGAACCAAGCATGTGTTTCTTGAGGGACCTGATGGGAGGATTTAGATGAAATAGTTGAAGCAAATATCTGCGCCTCTGATTCCCAGTCTATCCAAGGGCCTATACCTACCAGCCCCATCTGCAGAAGACCACTATCTCACCCCTAACCACCCCCACCTCACACGCAACGAGTTAGAGAAACACACCACCATACTCGATAAAGAAAGTGACCCAAGGAGATTACCTATACTCAAAGCATTATATATCCAAGCCTTACATCCCAACATCAACAACCAAACTCTGGACCTTCAGATCCTTCCTTCTGCCAAAAGGCACTTTCCTACAGGACCTAACGCCCCCCCTCGCCCCCCGGTGCCCTTGACGCAGCCCCCCGCGCTACCACCTTCAGCTTCGTCTTCTGCCGGCGCCACACGTACTACGCAACTTAGGCCACGCCCCTCGACACGCAGCCAATCAGCTTCGACCCCGCCAACCGACCACCACCATCCCGCATCCAGTGCGCATGCGTGAAGCGGTTCTATCTTTCTCTCTCCTAGAATACCCCTCCACCAATAGCAGACTTTTGCCCCCTGATTTTCGGCTCCTCTGATCCTCCACCCTCTATATATACCCTTCCTGTTTACCTTTTATATCATTCTATCCTTACTTGATAATGCTGGTTGTCCAGTGAAACGCGTCGTATATCCTGTATCATCATGTACATTAATGTAACCCTGTACCACCATGAATTTTGCTCATCTCATTCATCTACTTCCTGCCACCCAGCGAAAACTCATCAGAGACCTGGAAACTTTGAATAATAAAATTTCCAACGCAGAAATTTGGTATAAGAAAAGATATATATATATATATATATACAGGGTAATTATAAAGTCCCTATATATTTCAGTGATATCGTTACTAAATATTTTTTATTGCCAGTAATCTGAAACAATGCTAAGAATAGAACAACAGCCGTTGTTTGTGCTCGTGGGAGTGGATTGTCGTATGAACAGGTGTGGGCAACTTTCACCCATAAATTCAGAAAGTCAGGCCCCACCAGGCTAGCTATCAAGAACCTGGTCAACAAATTCAAGCGAACTGGTAATTTTGCAGATGAAGAACGTCCTGGGAAGCCGACCATAATG